>CM044433.1:66298754-66328296 GCA_024363595.1 Xenopus borealis
GATTTCATCTTTTTCTATTGATTAAGATCAATCTAAAACATTTTCAGGAGGGGTAGTTATGATGTTGTGGTTTGTGTATTCTGAACTCTCACCCTCAGTAGTCTTTCCATATCGCTCTCCAAGTTAATAAGAGTAAGTCTTTGTAGGACGACTTCCCGAACTCTTCTCTCCAAAGTTTGCCACTTCATGTGAGCAGCCTTACTGAGTGGTAGGCCTGGCCGTATCCCTTTCCTTATTACGGTCATTCAGTTGGAGACATACAATTGGTAACATAGAATTAACAGGAAGAAAATAAACAAAGAAAAAAATAAATAAATAAAGATCAATGCATTTATCACCTGCTGTACTAGTCAGTAAATCTGTCCAATTATCACAATAGGGGTGTTGTTATTTAGCTATATATTTGTGTAAGAACAACATTTTGTTTACATATGTTTTTTATGATGTATTGTATATAGAGTATATGGGTAAATGGGTATTAATTATAGAACTAGTTTCCAAAGAACTCAAATTATCAAAAGGTTTCCTGTTTATAGTAGTTCAATTTTCAATTTCCTACACAAGTGATAAACCTCATCACGTTATGTAAGAAATTCACTCAACAGTATTAGAACCAATAGATGTGTGGGGCTTTTCATCTCCATTGAACCAGTTGGTTGCATTATAGTTTGAGGTGGGGTAGGTGCTGATAAACATACATAAAAGGTAATGTTGTGTCATAATGAGGTAACTGCTGCATATGCTGAAGACTCAACTGAGGAGAGTAGTATTTATAGCTCAACATCTGAACCAAACAAAGCCATGCTAGGAGGGCAAACAGGTTATATCTCCATTCATTATTTTTTGGTAGTAATAACTATGTAGACTTGAAAATTGAGCATAATCTGATATACTGAAAATATCTACTTTTTTATATAATATTTATTTATTCCTTTTATTACTTTTTGGTGTGAAATATTTTTCTGATTCCCCTAATGAACTTTAACCCTAAAAAGAGAGGATAATATTACAAGATTGTATCACTGCAATTATACTACATGCCACAAACTACACCCCTTACTGTGTTACCTTGCTGTACAATTTCCATTAGGCATTGGCCCAATGTCTCCACTTGTCTTTCGATTCCAATGACGCACAATACTGGACACGGAACGTGTAGAACTATCTGGTTCTGAAGATGCTGTGCTTGTGGATAACTCTGCTCCAGAGTCTGCAACAGAGTGGCTTCGTCCTCCAGATCGATCAGGTTGTCGCCTAGAGAGACGTCGCAGAGCAGAAACCTGTGAATTTGGGAAAAAAATGTATTGATACGGAGAGAGACTAACATAAAAAGAAGGAAAATGGCAGCAGAGAAGACCTAAGTGATAGAGAAATCAAATTTGAATTATATTACTTACCTCTTGGGTTTTTCGTCTCAGCACTATCTCCTGCTGTCTCTTCTGGGACTCCAAAGCCCTAATATGAAGCTGAAAGGATAACTACATAGTAACACACATTTTTACTTTATGCTCACATATTTATTTACTCTCCCCAACATGTAATTTCATTTGTTTTCCTAAACTCTGTGGGTATAAAAAGCTTCTATGTCTTGAAAATTTGTAGGAAAGTTCTAAAAGTCTGAGGTAATATAGGCATTACTAGGCAACTGTAATGTGCCCTGGAATTACCAGATGCTTCAAGCAGCTGGTAGGCATTATACCCTGGAACACACATGCCTTGTGCTCGATACACAACAAATGGTGGTATAACCCACTTGTATAGAGTATTTATATAAAAAGCCTCTATCTTGTCAACTTTCAGTATAAAGTTACCTCTTGTCTATGGTGTTCTTTTTTCAGCTGAGCTATTTCTTTGTTCCTCTTTGATTCTGCAAGCTTCCTGAGCTGCTGTTCTTCCCGCATCTGCTTCATTAGCACTGACTGGTGAGAAACATTTAAGCATCTTCACTAATTTTAAAATACACTACAGTTAAATTGACCATTTGCAATAAGTGTCAGAATAGGACTGTCTACATCATATCATAAGTTAATTTAAATGTGAACAACCCCTTTAATAATGTAGTTTATGTAGCAAAAATGCATAAGACGTCATTAGCATAAAGCTTCTTCTACTAGTGCTCTTACATAAAGGATTTATTGTTTTATTGGCTTTTTCTAGTTCACACACACAAAATCACTTCTTGCCCAAGCAACAAATGCCTTTGCATTGATAAGACTATTCCTTCTGTATTTTGGCACAATTCTACTGTCAATGAAAATTCCTATTTTTTGGCGAATAAAACTCCTTTAATCTTTTGTACAGAAGTTGTCATTCTGCAGAACACTCTAGCATCAAGAGCATTGCAATTAGAATTACAATTAAATTAAAAAGATACAGGTATGAATGGAAACAGAAAAAATATTTAGACAAACTAATATTATTTTACTGCTCACCTTGGCTTTCTTCATATCACTTAGTTCCTGCTGCAATTTCTTAAGTTCACGTTCATAACGGGACTGATTTTTAAGAAGTCGCGTATGCTCTCTCTGAGCCAACTGCAGCTTCTGCAAGTCTCGATTCATCTCTCGCAACTTTCTCTCATAATCAGCACGAATCTTGTTAGCCTTCTCCTCTGTGTAACATTCCATGGAGCCTACAAGTTCAAGTGTTTGTTTTTAACTCTTAAAGATAATGTTGCAAAAATTAGGAAAACATATAGGAGCATTAAAGGAACATGGTGAGAGATGAAAAACAAAGCTGAACATTTAAAGCAAGGATCTTACAGAGAAAAATGACATGGCAGAGAACTGATAAAATGGGGTGAAGAATGATGTCCCATACTAAGTTCCCGTAGCACCCGGTCCCTTTCCAGCTGTGTATCACGAATCCGACTCTGCAGTTGCTGCAATTTTTCCTCATATTGAAGTTTGAGTGTTTGTAGTCGTCTTTGACTTTGCTCTAACTCCTCTATTAGACGCTGCTTAATTTCAATCTCACAAGTCAAGTCAGCAAGGTCTCCCCCAAGTGAGCCTAAAGAAATTAAGAAGGGAGAAAATACATACAAATGTAATACAAATGTAGTAAACATAAATATCTATAATTATATAACTTCCCCTTGACTATTAGCTGATAAGTAAACCTGAGTATTAAAATATTGCCCATTATCAAACATCTATTATAATGATTTAATATGGACTCATTTAAGAACTTAGGTTCTAAATTTAAGTTCACAATAACAACTGTTCATGTGTGTTTTGATGAACTAAAGTTGCTCTTTCAAAAATGTATCTTACAATGATCCTTCCTGCTATGCCTAAGAGTTCCTGCCCTTTCATTTAGAGGGTGAAGAATGGTGTGAGTTGCAACTGTTGTACCTTGTGTCTGAAGGTTAGATCTGTATCACAGCTGATCACGTTAAGGTATTATATTCAAATTGCACAGCTAGCTAATCATTATGGAGATACAAACAAATAATGCCTATCATAATTAAGAGACTAAAACACATCCACACTTTTACCTGGACAGGCAATCACATAATGGTGTACAGGTATGGGACCTGGTATCCATAATGCTCTGGACATGAGGTTTTCCAGATAACAGATATTTCACTAATTTGGATTGTCATACCTTAAAGGGCAAGTCAACCCCAAAATAAGAATTTTACTAATAAAAGAAAACACAATTCTAAGCAACTTTCCAATATACATTCATTAAAAATGTTCAGTGCTTTTAAAGTTATTTGTAAAAACAATTGCCATTCAAAGCTGTCTGGTTACTTTTTAAACAATGTTGCAATAGTCTTGGTTCCCCAGCAAAGACAGGTCTGTTAATCAGCCGCCTTGTCTTAAAGGGGTGGTTCACCTTCAAGTTAACTTTTAGTATATTGTAGAAGGGCCAATTCTAAGAAACTTTTCAATTGGTCTTCATTATTTATTTTTCATAGTTTTTTAATGATTTGCAATTTTCTTCTGTTTCTTTGCAGCTTTCAAATGGGGGTCACTGACACCATCTAAAAACAAATGCTCTGTAAGGCTACACATGTATTGTTATTGACACTTTTTATTATTTATCATTCTATTCAGTCTCCTATTCATATTCTAGTCTCTTATTCAAATCAATGCAGGGTTGCTAGGGTAATTTGTACCCTAGAAACCAAATTGCTGACACTGCAAACTAGAGAGCTGCTGAATAAAAAGCTAAACAACAATAAAACCACAAATAATAAAAAATGAAAACCAATTGCAAATTGTCTCAGAATATCACTCTCTACATCATACTAAAAGTTAACTCAAAGGTGAACAACCCCTTTAAGTTGTATCTAAAATTATCAGAGAATAGAAAGGGACAGACAAACACTGCTTTCGATAGCAATAAATATACAAATAAATTTAAAACCATAGTAAATTTGTAATGAATGCATATTACGAAGTTGCTTATAATGTTTTCTTTTATTAGGTTTTTTTTTATTTTGGGGTTGACTTGCCCTTTAAGTCTACTAAAAAATCTTTTAAACAATAAATAAACCCAATTGGATAGCTTTGCTTCCAATAAGGTCTATTTATATCTTAGTTTGGATCAAGTTCAATGTACTATTTTCTTATTACAGAGAAAAAGTAAATCATTTTTAAAAATGTGGATTATATGGATAAAATGGAGTATATGCAGAGTTTTCTGGATAAGGGATCCCATACCTATATTATTGTGTTGTGTCAAACAATAAACTCACTTTTCTCTTCAGGTTCCGAGTCTGACTCTGCATCGCTCTCTCCACTTTCCTCACTCTCCTCTCCATCACATTCACTTTCTTCATGGTCATCTTCCTAAAAAAGGTAAATATATGGCAGAATAAACTACAGATTTTAGACATTATCAAAGTTTAGACATTTGGCTCAGATGGTTCATCATGTAATTCCAATTAAACATGCTGTCAACTCTTTTCTGTTGAAATATACAGCGTGACATATTGAACTGCACTATACGGTATGTGTTCAATCTATATTGTTAAGGAACCTTATTGCCAGAACTGCACTATATGGTATGTGTTCAATCTACATTGTTAAGGAACCTTATTGCCAATACATTCTACACTTCATGCTGGTACAAAAATGCTCCAACTGCCAATAACATAATGTAGGTCCTACTCTTTTAGCATTTCAACCTGGCCAGAAGCATGTGTAAAAAATAAATCTATTTTTACTTAGGAGCACATTTACTAAAGGTCGAAGTGAAGATTAGAATAAAATTAGAATATTTAAAATTTTGACATACTATTGAGCTACTTCGACTATCGAATAGCCCAAAATTCGATCCGAATTGAAAAATTTTGTACTTGCCCTTTAAAAATCCTTCGGCTTTAAGCTGGCGAATTGCCATTTTAGCCTATGGGGGACCTCATAGAACCTGTTCCTGAAAGAGAATCATTTCACAGCGCTACGCAACAAGTTGGCGCTATAGAAATACATGTTAATAATTTCAATCGAACAATTTTTTATTTGATCGAAATAGGTCCATTTTCAATCGAAAAAGCTCTTTAAAGGGATACTGTCATGGGAGAATTTTTTTTCCCCAAAATACAACAGTTAATAGTGCTGTTCCCGAATAATTCTGCATTGAAATCCACTTCTCAAAAAATCAAACAGATTTTTTTATATTTCATTTTGAAATCTGACATGGGGCTAGACATATTGTCAATTTCCCAGCTGCCCCAAGTCATGTGACTTGTGCTCTGATAAACTTCAATCATTCTTTACAGCTGCACTGCAAGTTGGCATGATATCACTCCCTCCCTTTCCCCCACCCAGCAGCCTAACAACAGAACAATGAGAAGGTAACCAGATAACAGCTCCCAAACACAAGATAACAGCTGGATCTAGGAACAGCACTCAATAGTAAAAACCCATGTCCCACTGCGTACTATTCAGTTACATTGAGAAGGAAAAACAAAAGCCTGCCAGAAAGCAGTTCCCTCCTAAAGTGTTGGCACAAGTCACATGACTGGGGCAGCTGGGAAATTGACAAAATGGCTAGCCCCATGTCAGATTTCAAAACTGAATATAAAAAAAATCTGTTTTCTCTATTAATCCTATTAAGGATTTCAGTGCAGAAGTCTACTGGAGCAGCACTATTAACTGATGCATTTTGAAAAAAACATGTTTTCCCATGACAGTATCTCTTTAAAAAAACTTAGGGTTGAATTTTGAAGTTTTTCTACATCAAAAATTTGGACCTTAGTAAACCTGCCCGTTAGAGTATATATAATTATGCTTTATTCATTGTAGGGATGCACCAAATCCAAAAATTATAATTATAAGGATATGTGTGATATCACATTTTCAACTAAATCTAAATCCCAGATGGAGTCGAACCAGTAACTTAGATTTCCATTTAAGTCGATTAAAGAAAAAAAAAACATTTTATATTGTTCTTGATGTATTGACAGGCAGTGTGCCTAATCATACATTTACTAAATAATTTTTGTTCTGAGTTCATTCCAGAGTGCAAAAGAAGTGGTCCTGTAGTCAGGGCCGGGCCAAGGTAGTTCGGCACCCTAGGCAAGGGGTTCAACCACCCCCCCCCCCCCCCGTACTGTATGACCATTTCCCACCTATTCACTTTTTCTTAAATAAAGAAACCTTATAACACATTAATGAATCAAACTGTATGTGTGCCAGCAAGCAACACCCAAAAAATTGCTCCCAATTTGTACCTGTGTCAGCAAGCCGAAATATTGTCCCAAATCTGTACCTGTGTCACCAGTAGGGTTGCCACCTTTTCCTGAAAAAAATACCGGCCTTCCTATATATTTATTGTTTTTTCCTATTAATAACATTGGGACCAACCATCAGAAATACCGGCCAGGCCGGTAAAATACAGGTCAGGTGGCAACCCTAGTCACCAGCCTTGCCCCCAAGTCTGTACCTTAATGTTGTGCTTTTGTGCCAAAACAGCCTCTCACAGACTCACTGCTATGCTGGCTGCCCTGGCCTGAGGTCACCGTCTCACTCTCTCCAACGCGTCACTCTCTCCAATGCGCAGTTGCGACGCCAGCACCCCGCCTCCCCCTCCCTTACATTACTCGTCGTCATGATCATTCACGGCAACGGCATCACGCATGCGGCAATGAAGGCACGCCGGCGCTCAGGCGCAGACGCAGCGGCGCGTTTGTCAGGCGCAGGCCAGCAGCATGAGCATGATGTCTGTAAAAGGGAGCGGAGCGGGAGCCGGGAGGACAGTGGTGAAGAAGCCAGCCAGGAAACAGAGCAGCACAGACTCAGTCGGGAACCCACTGTCCTCCTGTCAGTCAAAAAAAAAAAAGAAAATCCAAAAAAAAATAAAAAATTTCCCCAAAAGTGCGCCCCCCAATAACTGCGCCCTAGGCGGGTGCCTTCTCTGCCTACCCCTAGATCCGGCCCTGCCTGTAGTCTACAAGCCAGATTAATGAAAACATTCTTTAGAATAGTTTTGGTAAATTAATTTTTGAACTGCTTGGAGAACTTTAGGGTTGCCCTGTTACTATAGTGAGCCTTCAAGTTCAAGATATTTTTTTTTTACTTTTTTTTTTGAAAAAGTAAAAAATAAAAAGCTAAAACCTCCAAGCCTTTTTACTGGTGGTGGTGTAAACTTTTGGGCTCTCAGTTGTTTTTTGGGGCTTCTCTCTCTCTCTCTACAATATTTTCATGCTTTAAAAAAAGAGCAGCATGATCAATAAAGTTTTAAAGGACAATGAAAGTTAAACTAAAGAAGTAGCTAGAAATGTTGTAAATGATGTTTTGTGCTTCTGTACCAGCCCAAGGCAACCACAGCCCTTTAGCAGTAAAAATCTGTGTTTCCAAAGATGCCCTAGTAGCTCCACATCTTCTTTTCTGTTGATTCACTGATTCACATGCTCTGTGCTGCTGTCACTTAGTGAGCTTAGGGACCCAGTCACAATATACAGTTCATATAGACTAGAAATGTCACAATTTAAGGCTGATTAGTCATTAATACAGATAATTACTACATGGCAGCACAGAAACTAGTGCAATTAGCATCAGAATATAATAAATCAGCCTTGTAGCATCATCTTATATCAAAGGAGAACCTCATTTTCTGATAATTAGTGACGACCCCTAAGCTTAGCTTCTCAAAAGTTTCTCAGAGCCCACTGAGCATGTGAATGTCACAGACACTTTCCAAGATGGTGACCCCCTGTGCCAAGTTTGAAGTCCTGGATCTTTGCTGCTATTTACAAGATGAAACTTTAGGCTGGTGTACTAAGTTCACTATATAAAATATTCATTTTTAGGGTTTCCTTCTCCTTTATGCAGCATAGCTAGGTCATATTCAATGCCAGGACAGGAACAGTTTACTTCTTTACAGAGCGATTATAAAACTAATAATATTTTGAACTTGTATTACTGCAACTAAGAATAAATTAACACTTCAAATTTGTTATTTTAGTGCTCAATCCCAAACTATATTCCTACATCACCTCTTCTCCTTCATTATCATCTGTCTCTTGATTGATTTCCAGCTGTTGTTTCAGGCTCTTTTTGTAGTTATCAGACTGTAAAGAACTGTAAAGAAAAAGATTATGTTCAGGCAGTTACCACACTGAAGTTCCTGCAATAGGATTAAATATATTTTATAAGTTAATATTTTATTGCAGTTTTTTTTATCAGCAATGATGTCTGCTCACACCTTTTACATGTTTTCTACATAAAGCCTCTCCTAACCTACTGTCATTTTGTTACATTTATTTTTTAATTCAGCATAATTTAATCAAAGCAATTTGGTAGCTTATTGGCCCATATATAGGTGCAAACCAACAGCATGAAAATTAGCCAGACTGACTGTGTGTTCATTGTGTAAATGTAGTAAGATCATACACGGTGGTATTGTTAAAAAAGAGTTCTATTAATACATATTGTAACAACAATGTAATGTTGTAGTACAAAGGCAGATCAGATTTAAACAATTTAAACAATTTGCATCATCCCATACATTAGCAATATAGTATAAGTACATACCACCTTGTGCAATCACAGAAAGGAGAAGCGGATGATGCGATGATCGAAGATGCCAAATTTGCATATTCGATCCTCTGAAAAAATTGTACGAATGGTATTCGAACGGATTCGATCAAACTTTGAATCCTTCACACAAATTTTGTAAATTTGTCCCATAGTGTTAAAAACACCCCTGCTCGATACCATAATGGTTCACTTGATAAAGGCTTATTGCCGAAACGTCAGGGTAATTCTCATTTCTTGGGTCTGTGTATCCGCTTCTCCTTTCTGTGATTGCACCAAGGTGGTATGTACTTATACTATATTGCTAATGTATGGGATGATACAAATTGTTTAAATTTGATCTGCCTTTGTACTACAACATTACATTGTTGTTACAATATGTATTAATACAACTCTTTTTAACAATGCCACCGTGTATGAGTGCAAGCCCATATTTGTATGTTTCATATTGCTTTTTGGGCCCAATATGGCGGTCCTATTTCAGGGCTTATTGCACCTATAAGCTTATAGACATAAATAAATTCTCTAAGTGAAAGAGAATTGGTGTGCCCTCTGCTTACTCATATTTGTAAATGTAGTAAGAGCTTGACACTATAAGCTCCACTGGTGTGTGGACTTATTTGAATAATGAACAATTTCTAAAAAGCTCTATGGGTCAGATTCAATCAATTAGAATATGTATGGTTTATCACATGAACATTTATGTGTTAAATTCAATTTGAGGAGAAAAAAGTTTGAAGTAACTTAAATCCAATTATATAAATTTCCATTCTTTCTCACCGCCCTTTCTTTTTCAAATTCTGCACTTCTTCCTTTGCTCTTCGTACAACTTCACTGGCCTCAGTTTCTAAAGATGGGGTAGGGGTTGCAGGTCCAGTCACCAATGAGCATGTAGTTGAACGTGACAAACTGCGTCTGAGGGATTCATTCATTGCTTCACTCTCCACCAGACGGGTTCTGTGAGTAAATAATGCAACTCTTATGAACATGAATGCAACAATAGAGTTGATTTAAGGCACCCGGTCACCCCAAGAAATAATTTCAAATTCTTTTCTATAGCGTTAGTCAAACAAAATAAACTTTTACTATTTAAATTATTTAAATTTTGTTTTCTACAGAATTCACAATCACAGCATGGCAAGGCAAGCTGAGATTTATATTAAATATATTGTTTTATTTTATTTAGATGTAATATTCATTAATACATTTTAAAATATCTATGACTTCAAAAGAATATGGTCTAGATTCTTCTTTGCCTCAATATCATCATAATGACCATTTGATGTACAAGATAAATGTGGTATTTACTTTTGCTTTGTACATGGGGAAAGTGCACAAAGATGCTGATGAACTGGAGAGATCTAATTTACTGAAGTATAACCACAGCAACCAACTGAGAGATATGCTGGAGGGCTTGAGCAGGTAGCTGCCCACAACAACTAAAAACAGAAAATTGTGACTGTGCTAAAAGGAAAATGTATCACAAATTATCAAGCAGAAAATTAGGTTGTCCTGTCATAAAAGCTGCTGATTATTAAATTCTACAGCGCTGATTATTAAATTCTTATGCTAGTTGCACTGGTTTATGTGCTGCTATGTAGTCATTATCGATATCAATTACTAATCAGCCTTATACTATGACATTTATATTCTATGGGGCAGATTTACTAAGGGTCAAATTCGTAATTCGACCAGGGAATAGTGGGGGAATAGTGAGGAATTAAAAAAATTCGACTCAAATTTTCGAACGATTTTTAAACCATCGATCGAATTTTTCTAATTCGATCTTAGGGAATGATCCCCATTTCGGTAGGTTTAATCTGGCAAAGTAGGTGATCGAATTTAAATTTAAAGGGGAAGAATTCGACCATAGAATTTTCGAATAAAATTTGAATATTCGATGGTCAAATTTGCCTAATTTGCATATTCAAAATTCGATTTTTTTTTTTGAAAATTCGAATCCTTCATGTGAATTTAGTAAATCTGCCCCTATGTGTACTGTATATTTTAAGTCGGTACCTAAGCTCAGTAAGTGACAGCAGCACAGAGCATGTGCAGTGAATCAGCAGAAAAGAAGATGGGGAGCTACTGGGCCACCTTTGGAGACACAGATCTTTATTGCTAAAGGGCTATGGTTGCCTCGAGCTAGTACAGAAGCCCAACATTTCTAGCTACTTCTTTAGTTTAAAAGGCAAGGAAAGGC
Organism: Xenopus borealis; assembly: GCA_024363595.1. Lineage (NCBI taxonomy): Eukaryota > Metazoa > Chordata > Amphibia > Anura > Pipidae > Xenopus > Xenopus borealis. Next base: position 66,309,948 of record CM044433.1, read on the forward strand.
AAAGAAATAAAATCCAATTTTTACTTTCTTTAATGAAAAAGAAATCTCCAATTTACTTTAATTAAAAAATGTGTACCGTTTTTATAAGAAACATGACTGCATGCAGTGAAATTCTCCCTTCAGTACTGAGGATAGGAATTGTCAAACTGTCCCTAACTACTGGCAGGGAAACAATCATACTTATGAACAGCAGGGGGAGCCCCTGCCTTACTTACCAGCCATGCAGAACTCAAGCAGCTTTGTTTTTTGATCATTTATGACAATCCCTAAGAAGCCCAGACCACACTGAGCATGTGTATGTAGTCTAGTCTTGCAAAGATGTATAACAAAGTTACAAGATGACAGCCCCCTGTGGCCAACTTTGAAAGCATAAATAATTTGTTTGATTAGGCTTGTAGTGAAGTAAGTTCATGCTTATGTTTAGTATTCAAAGTACAGCATTTTTAGCCATATTCTATTTTAGACTTTCCTTGCCCTTTAACTTTCCTTGTCCTTTGAAGCACTTCTTTTATCTCAGTATACAAATGTGTAGATGGTCAGCTGGTCAGTATTTAAACTAGCAAAATGCATTTTTTACCTTAGTTCTTCTATTTCATGGATATAATTCTGTATGAGAGTTTGTATTTCTTCATTACTATCACCTGGTAAAGTAAAATTAAAAAATAAAGAGAGAGAGTTGACTAGAAGTTACTTTAGATAAACCAAAGGAGATACAATGCATTTATTTGACTGAAAAAGCATGTCTGTTCACAAGACAAAAGGGCCCTGGTCTATTGTATTCAGTTGAGTTTTAAAAGGGTGGTTCACCTTAAGGGTAGGGGCAGACAGGGAGATTCTGTCGCCTGCTAAAAACGCCAGGCGACAGAATCTCCCCAAATCTCCCTGTCTGTCCCTACCCTTAAGTAACCTATAGAGTGGCTAATTCTAGGTAACTTTTCAACTGGTCTTCATGTTTTCTTTTTTAAAGTTTTTTTAATTGTTTGACTTTTTTTCTTATGACTCTATGCAGCTTTCAAATGGGGGTCAATGAGCCCATCTAAAACAAATACTCTGTAAGACTCCAAATGTATATTTATTGCTACTGATCTTTCTATTCAGGCCTCTCCTATCTATATTTCTGTTTGTTATACATATCAATGCATGGTTGCTAGGGTTATTCGGACCCTAGCAACTGGATTGCTGAAAATGCAAACTGGAGAGTTGCTGATTAAACAGATTTTTGTACTTACTGTGAATACTTTTGTCTACCTACATTGGTGGGCACAGGCACCATGGGGATGAAGAGCCTAGGTTAGATGAGATAGTGGGCAAAGGAAGGGAAAATGGGGGAGGAGATACGTGAGGACCACATGGCATTTCTTCAATATGGTACCAGTATTAAATGTATGTTTGCAAATGCACTGAGTCTGACTGGTAAAAAGGGAGAGCTGGAGGGAAAATATGATGTGGTTGGTGTGGCCGAAACATGGCTGAATGAGTCGCATGACTGGGCAGTTAATATCAGTGGCTATACCTTGTTTCGGAGGGACAGAGGCAATAGAAAAGGAGTAGGGGTATATCTGTTTGGTTAGGTTAAAAACGTATTTAAAGGAGGAGGTTATATTAGAAAATGAGGGGGCTTATGGGTGGAGTTCTTCACCACTTCTAAAGAGTCCAGCAAAATTAATTGTAGGGGTATGCTATTGACCCCCTAATGTTAGTGAGGAGGCTAAGCTCCTGATGCAAATAGAAAAGACTGCTAGTTTGGGTAAAGTAATGATAATGGGGGATTTTAATTACCCAGATATTGACTGGAGCAACAGTGTCGCCAGATCAGTTATTGGGAACAAGTTTATAAACTTGTTGCATGACAATTTTATGACACAGGTTTTGGAGGAGTCTACGAGAAAAAATGCTATTCTGGATCTAGTGATTTCAAATGACCCAGAACTTATAGCAATTGTGCAAGTCATTGAACCCCTGGGTAATAGTGACCATAATGTTATATCATTTAATGACTGGTGCAAAAAACAAATATATATTGGGGCAGCAAAAACCATGAATTTTGGAAAAGCTAATTTTAGTGCATTGAGGGCTGCCCTTCAGAGTATTGATTGGGGGATTAGGTTTGCAGCTAAAAACACAGAACAGAAATGGTTTTCATTTAAGTTGATAGTAAATCATTACTGTTCTCAATTTATTCAGTTAATGAGTAAATGTAGAAGCTCTAAGAATCATCCTATGTGGCTTAATACAGGAATGTCATTTAAAAACTACAAATCTGTTGGGACAGAAGCTGCATTTAATGAATATAAACAATATAATAAATGTTGCAAATCAGCAATCTGGAAGGCAAAGAAAGCAAATGAAGTGGAGGCGAAAACTAATCATAAAAAGTTTTTTAAATATATTAATAGAAAAAAGATGCAGGTTGAGAGTGTTTCCCCATTAAATAATGGTACCAGTATGGTTGTAACAGATACAGAAAAGGCAAGTGCTAAATCAGTTCTTTTCTTCGGTGTATACAATAGAGGAGTCTGAGTTCCCAGGCTCACTTCATAACTGCACTGATGGGTCAGCTCAATCTAGTCAGTGGCTGACTCAGGCAGGATATGATTCAAAATGCTTTAATAAAAATTAATGTAAACAAGGCTCCAGGGCAAGTTTGACATCAGTGGTGGGCAAATTAGTTGAAGGCTTGTTAAAGGATCAAATTCAAAAGTTTGTCCTATAGAATGGCATTATGAGCTGCAATCAGCATGTCTTTATGAAGGATAGGTCATGTCAGACAAATTTGACTGTTTTTTATGATGAAGTAAGTAAGATGCTGGACTGTGGGGGGGCAGTAGTAGTAATCTATTTGGATTTTACCCAAGCGTTTGATACCATGCCCCACAAATGACTGCTTTCTAAACTAAGGTCTGTTGGGCTTTTTGAAGTTGTTTGCACATGGATAGGAAACTGGCTACAGGATTGGGTAGAGAGGGTAGTTGGTACATTCTCTACTGGGAGTAAGGTTCTTAGTGGGGTCCCTCAGGGCTCAGTATTGGGTCCACTTTTATTTAACTTGTTCATTAATGACTTAGGGGAGGGTATTATTGTTAGTAATGTATCAGTGTTTGCAGATTACAAAAAACTATCCAGCCCAATTAATTCCATCCAGGATGTGGCATCCCTGCAACAGGATCTTGACAAACTGGCAATCTGGGCAGCTAAGTGGTAAATGAGATTCAATGTTGATAAATATTAAGTCATGCACCTGTAAAAATATCCAAGCCACTTATACTCTTAATGTGACTGCACTAGTATTAGAGAGGGTACAGAGAAGGGCAACTAAGATGGTAAAAGGTATGGACATTTTTAGCTATAAGGAAAGACTAGCCAAATTGGGGATGTTCACGCTGGAAAAGAGGCGCTCAGGGGGTGATATGATTACTATATCTAAATATTTAAGGGGATCATATAATAATCGCTCTAATGCTTTATTTACCAGTAGGTTTTTCCAGCTGAAGCGAGGTCGCCCATTCCAATTAGAAGAAAAGAGGATCTACCTAAATATTCTGAAGGGGTTTTTTTTACAGTGAGAGCTGTAAAGATGTGGAATTCTCTCCCTGAATCAGTGTACAGGCTGATACATTAGATAGCTTTAAGAAGGGGTTTGATGGCTTTTTAGCAAGTAAATCAATACAGGGTTATGGAAGATGCTCATAGTACAAATTTATCCAGGGTCTAGTCTGATTGCAATCTTGGAGTAAGGAAGGAGATCTTTCTCCCCTCAGGGGCAAATTGGAGAGGCTTCAGATGGGGAACCAGTTGCCCAGGGTGATGGGGATGAACCTCCAGCCTCCGTAGAGTGGAAAGGCCAATGAGCAGTAGTGTAAAAAAGACCCTGAGCTGGAGGGGCTGTGTACACTGTACACTGGCCCCTATTATGGCATGGCCCTGACCTTTAGTCTATATACTGCTCTCCGGCACCTAGTCCTTCTGAGGACACTAAAAGAAAACTGATGATGCAGGAAGTATGCAGGGGATGAAGCCCTGAAGAGCCACTTTAACCTGTTAGTGTCCTTTCTCCTAGCAACAGGATCTTCAACACCCTGGTGCCTGTGCCCCCCAATCTAGGCAAGAAAAAACTCAAACACCACAAATAATAAAAAATTAAAAACAATTGCAAAATGTATCAGAGCTAAAACCAATTGCAAATTGTCTCAAAGTAGAGAATATCAATCTCTACATCATACTAAAAGTTAATTTAAAGGTGAAGAACCCTTTTACGGTGGCCATACATTAAAAGATTTGCTTATTTGCAACTAAACAAGTATATGAATCCAGTTTTAATTTAATACTTCCTGTCACTTCTGTTCCCAAAGAACTTCAAAGGTGATGGTAAAAATTATTCCAGTCCACTGAGAAGCCCCTAATATTGAGCTGCTCAAAGGCTGCTGTTTAGATAAGGGAGAGGCTTGTTTGTTTAAATGTAGATACTGAGTTCTGAACAAACTGCCCTGTTTATAAAGGAAAGGTGGCCATACATGGAGAGATCCGCTCATTTGGCAAAATTGCCTTGAGGTGGGTGATATCGGGCATACCTGATTGTGGGCCCTAGGGCCCAACAATCGGATCAGAACGGAGCAGAAACGGGCGGTCTGATCATGGGACCACAATAATGAACAGATGCGGCAGCGATCCAACAGGATATTTAGTTCTGTTCGATCAACATCTGGCCGACTTTGTGCCAGATAACGATCGGGAAAGCTGTCGGAGGGCCATACACACGGGCCAATAAGCTGCCGACTCGGTCGGCAGCTTTTATCGGCCCATGTATGGTCACCTGAAGACCGAGTTTAGTGAACATAGCCCAACTTTCAGATCAGAGCCTTAAAACGACATATAATGGATTTAAAAAAAAAATTAAAACAATAAGCAGAATGTAATTTCAAGGTGTTTTTAGTTGTATACTATCCCTTTAATTTTACATTTTAAGTAAATGTTTTATTGCCTTGTGTTAATTATCCTTTAAAAAGTTGACAAACATTTTGCTTATGACATGACTGTAAAAAAGAAGAGCACTAAAATTCTTTTAATACATAATCCCTAAATAAACATTTGGTTCAGACTGAACTATATTCCAAATAGCTATCTTAACTTCCAAAAATAAATATCACTTTTTTTATAAAGACATACATGATCCCACAGATTTAAATAAAACAATGAATTTTATAAACCATTTTCCAACCCTCCTTTAAGATCACATTTTAATGCAACCCCTCTCTCACCTTGTACCATTGTGAAAGGATGGATTCTGGGGCTTGAAGTACCTCTGCTTTCCAAAGTGATACACATATTCTCTAAAAAGCACTGTGATCCTCTCTGGAAATCAGAGATATTTCAAGTCCCAGAATACATCACTTCACAATCAAACAGGGTTAGGGAGGTTTTGGGGAAATACCTGTAATTAAAGACAAATGATTATGGTTTAATTTCAATCTGTGGGACCATCGTATCTTTTTAAAGAACATATTGATATTTAATTCTGGAAGTTCAGACACTTTACAAATGCATTTTTGATAATGCATACCTTAAAATTCACTTGGTACAATGCAATATTTTTTTCTTAGGGTGTATTTATGTACATGCGTATTATTTTAACATGCAATCCTTCTCTGCTTACTATTGCAGGGAATTCACCAGCTCCTTACCAGCTCGCTGTACCAAGCGTGCAGCTTCTTGTCCAGCCATACGAGTAACACGAGCATTGATAGCTCTAATAGCCTCTTGTAGGGCAGTTACACGAAGTCGCAATGATGCATTCTCACTACGTAACATACACAGCTCCTGACACATATCACTTAAACCATCACTACCAGCAACTCGATGACCCTGAGTAAACAAAAGACATCATGTCAATTACAAATTAAATTCTTTAATTAAGTAAAAACAAAGTCAACAGTCAGTATATATATATATACTGTACGAAGTATGTCCAGAAGAATCTGCTCTTGCAAGTCTTACTTATTAAAATGTAAGTTTTTATTTTTAAACACAGTCTGGCGTTTTGGCCAACCCACAGACTTTCTCAAAGTGTCACATAAACAATGCCTTAAATCTGTATGTTTGCCGAGAAACAGCAGCATCGTCAATTTTTACCTCTAAAGAAATATGTTTAAGCTGTCAATGGTGTTGGAGATGAGAATGGCAGCAAAGACCCCCTAAGAGCCATTTAGGTGGATGTCAAACTCTACAAGATGGAAAGCTTCATTTGCGGTGCTGAAAGTGCGACACATGGCGATTTAAAAGGCAGCGATGGCCCCTGAGAGAGGGGTGCAGGCGGTGGTGAGTTTCCCACTGAGAGATAATGTTCAGTCGCCTACCCTGTACTGGGACCTGAGAACCACCTCTTGGGGAATGTCGGCACGCATGGACGAGTGGGCGCCAGATGGTGAGGAAGGGCAGTTGTTGTCCCTAAACGTCTGAATATGACTCACGTGTCTGGAGCACTACAATAAACTTTTGAATAAGGTATTGGCTTTTCATTTTTTCTTATACCAGATGGTGGGTAACATACAGGCTTCTGCATTGATATGCTCCGCCATCTATGTTGAGAATGACAGTGCTGCAATGGACATTTTCCGCTTTCTATATGTAAGTGGAGCATCAGCTGGCCCTCCCCTCCCAGGAAACATAATAAGCTGGTGTGTGTTGCTTGATTCTCGCTGTATATCAAGTAAGTAGCGATGAGTGGTTTGCCCAATACTACACCTTTGAAGTTTTAACTACTTACTACCTGCCGAAACTTATTAAACTGAACTGTAAATTTTTTGTTTACGAGTAGGGATTTAAATCCACAGGAGTCGATCGGAGCTGGGACAAGTGACTTGCTGCATACTTTTTCAGACTGCATATTTACCATAGACTTGAGCTATTTACCTCTGGAATGAGCTATGGACACTATGGGGTTAACTACATAAGGGTTTAGTGTTTTTTCATATTTTTGTTTTTCTGCTTACCTCATTTTGTATTTGTTTCCTTTTTTTCTTTTTTTTCCCTTTATCTGATCTCACACACTGTGGAGGCAGGGGCCCACAACCTAACAATTAATACGTGTATGTGGCTTACACATTTTGTCTGTTTGGGTGATTCTCTAGATAGGATACCATATATATTAATTGACATAGTTGGGTGTTCATACACAAGGGAGATTTCTATGCAAGTTTTGTTCTATGATTAACTAAAAATAATCTAGCATGTTAGAATGGGCTATTAGGTTATTACATTAGTAATATGAATAGCACGGGGCTCATGGTTGTTCTTTATTAATTCTACTATGCTACTAAAGGATTTTCACTTTTTATACATTTACTACATGGGTTACAGAATATCACTGTTTTTGTCTCTCAGTGCCCAGCAATCCAATTAGTTCCTCATAGGTTAGTAATAGTTAGGCAAGGTTCTAAATTAGCATAAATATAATTAGAACGAGACAGACACTGGAGTTTAAATTAACACCACTGTGGCCCCATGAGAAACACAAATAGGGTTTAGATATGTTTAATTAAATATAGCCTAGAAAAGTACTTTTGGTTAAAGTCTATAAAATTAAATTAATTGGATACAAAACCCTGGTAAAGAAAAGGAACTGGGATGTCCTGAATCATAGTAAAGGGAAACTCCACTGCTTACTGCACGGCTTAGCTTTGTAAATTAAGGAACAACTACTCAGAGAATGACTAACTAGCAACATTGTTTTGAAAAGTTATAATTTAGATACATCTGAGTTTGCTATTTTGTCTTGTTTTTAAACTAGTGTAACTAAGGGATGAATTATATTAAAGGGCACTAATAATAACTTAAATAATTTACTATGTTACTATGTAAATAAAGACACTGTGAAAGTCCAAGAAATCAGATTTTTGAAACTGTTAGAATTGTTTGCATAAATCATCAGCTCACTATACCTTCTGCAAAATCTCCCCTATCTCCACTTCAGTTCTACTTGAGGCAGGCATCTTGGATTTCACTGGCTCCTTCTGTCTATACCTGCCAACTGCAGTTCTGAAATTTCGCACATGCTCAGTTGAAATTTCTTGGTTGTCTAATAAACCTTCTAAGCTATTTTCAAATCTGCCAAACTTCTGTGTTAGCTGCTGTTCAGTAGTGTTGCCACCTTCTGGAAGTAAGTGTGTGCTCTTCATTCGCATAATGACATCACTAGCAGAGGATAAGATAGGGAAATCTTGTGATGCTTCTAGTGGAGGAGTTTACTAAAGCTAGGCATTCTGGGTAGAATTCCCAGGGCAGTTCTACAAGCTGAGCATGCTTGTGAACTCATTTGCATGTTATAGTCACAGTATGGACTCACTCAGTGAAATAATACATTTTACAAAGTATGGGATTTTTTAAAAACAGCAGTTAAAAAAAAAACAAAAAAAACTGTATATGTAGTTTGATTAAACATGTTTAGGTTGTACTGGTCAGATTCTTAATATGTGTTTGATTTTGGCTGGGATTGGTGCCTTTAAGTTATTATTGACTGATGTGTTTTTAATTTATGTGGATTGATTGTATTTACAATGACAGGCTAAACGGGTGGTCGCTCCATTATGATGATGATTGTATGTCACTGATGATGTTGCTGTTTCCCGCCAAACATACAGATTTAAGGCATTGTTCACTTTTTATGTATCACTATGCGAAAGGCCGTGGGTCGGCCAAAACATCAGACCGTGTTTAAAAATAAAAACATAAATTTTAATTAGTAAGACATGGGAGTGTGGATTCTTCTAGACATACTTAGTTTATTTAGCTGTCTCTGCACACAGGCACTTTTACTGCAGTTATCGAGAGTGCCGGAATCAGAGTGAAATGTATATACACATACAGTATATATTCTACAGTCTGGTCATTTCCCTATGGGTCAGTGCGCTCTGGACCGAAGAAGCTGTTTGCCACAGCACCTAAATATAGAGTAACAAATATAGTGTAGCATGCTTTTTCAGAATATTACTGAAAAGATTGGGTCTACTCACAAGCCAAATTCTTGTTTGTAGGCTAATCACAGAAGTGGTTATCAGTGTGGGGGGGGAAGCCAATTTTCTAGATATCTGTAAAGAAAACTACAATAGCGGACTATTTCCAGAACTAGTCAATCCCTGAAAGATAATTAAACTCTTTTTAATTTTTTTAACTAATCTTATTGAGATTGAATAAGCATTGTCCACCACTGAACCCCAGGTCGCTGTGCTAACGGACATTGAAGAAACACGCTGAAAAAGAGAATGCCGCTACTCTGCCCCTGAACCACCTGGAACGGATAAACAGCACCTCTCGGAAGTGAGATAAGGAACGGAATTCACTAGTTATGGCAATACTACGCTATTGTAGTTTTCTTTACGGATATCTGGAAAATCGGCTCCCCCCCGCATTGATAATCACTTCTGTGATAAGCCTACGAAAAAGAATTTAACTTGTGAGTAGACCCGATCTTTTCAGTAATATTCTGAAAAAGCACGCTACACTATATTTGTTTTTCTATATTTAGGTGCTGGCAAACAGCTTTTTTGGCCCAGAGCGCACTGACTCTTGATATTATTTTGCTTATTTTATGGAAGAGTGGTTCCACATTTAACCTCGGTGCTGCTAATTAACTACTTGATTGGACACTTTAAACAGATATTGTTTATAACAGGGGTCCCCAGGCGCTGAATTGGATGCCACGCGTCCAGATTTGGACACCGGCTATCAGAATGGACCCCAGCGACCAAAATGGACGCCGACCCCTCCCGACATTTCACTGTTGATTATAATGCATAATGTACACCCTACTGAAATTTATAAAGATATCAGAAGTCACCTCAGAGTTATGTGACCTGTTTAAAAGCACTCTGCCTGCGGCCTCATGTTTTTATATGGTCACACAACTCCTTGGTGACTTATAATATCTTTATGAATTACAGTAGGGGTTACATTATCCACTATATATATATATATATATATATATATATATATATATAAAAACGAAAAACTAGCACAAAGGGTCTTATGATGAAAAAATCTTGTTTGTGTTTATTACATGTGCAAAACCGATGTTTCTGTCCCCTTTGGGACCTTTTTAAAGGTAAATTTGCACGTACAAAAATCCAAATTTATCCCCTCCACCCACAACACATGTGATTGCCTGTGACATCATGTTTAAACTTTAACTCTTTAGGTGGCCATTTGATAGCTTGAAAATGTTTATGTTAATACATTTCAATAAATATAGTGATCATGATTATAAAATTATCCTTAGTGTGCAATGTGCTAAAAAAGCGTAATAAATATACTAAAACACCTTGGCCATACTTCTATTCTCAGGAAGATATTACAGACTCTTGTTAAATCTAACTATGTAACAATATATATAAAATGTTGCAAAATACAAATAGTATCAAAATCTTTAAAGAAAGTTAGATGTAGCATAAATGTTCGTTACATTGTTCCTTCAATCACTTCTTTACATCCCTTTATCTTTTACTCAAAAAGGCATTAAGTTGGAGAGAGGAATTCAATCCCCTAGGGGCCACACATCCCAATTCAAAAGTCCAAAAGGCCTCTCTTTGTAATAAAATCTGACCCACATCCCCTCCTCTATGTGGGGGTTTCACTTGGTCGATGGGCATACATTTGAATGAGGCAATCGGATGTTTAGCTTTTAACCAATGTTGTGCTATCGGCTGTTTGGAAATATCTTGTTTCACTTTTTTGTCAGCATAATTAATGTCCAATGCCGCTCATATGGTGGACCTATGCATACCTATGCATACTGATCCTATCACGTACAGTAGTTGTCTCTTGGTTTTGCCACAATAAATTAGCCCACATGGGCATTTGATAATGTAAATCACATTCTGCGAGCGACAAGTTAGTCTATGTCTAATCCGATATGGTTTGCCACTGTGTCACCCAGAATTATTGTATTGCACATCACACAATTGTTGCATTTCAACACTCTCGGTTTTAGGGCAGGGAGCTTAAAACCCTGAGAAGCGATATGCACAAATTTGAAGCGGAAAACTTAACTACACTCACGAATGACAAAGAAATGGATTGGCTCAAGAGATTACAGGAACAAGTTTCGCAATATAAAACAGATATACTTGCATTTAAGAGATCCAAACTACTGCGGGTAACACAAGATTATAGTGAACAGAACATATACCGCTGGAGACACGGAGCAAATGCGGCTCCACAGAGACGCAAACCGCCATTCCGGAAGTTAATACCAATCCAGCAGTGGAGACTCGGATAGAGACACTACGGCAGCGGGAGCACACACAACGCATCAGAGTGATTTTTTAGAGCAGGGGCGGACCGAAGCCACAGACCCCGGAGGGTCAGACAACGGCGTGCCGGCAGAAAACATAAAAAGTATGGAGGCAGCAAGCAAACCATCTCGGAGAGGTGGGAAGATGATACGGAACAAATAATCATTAATATTTCGGGACATCAGCTTACAGAGGCAGAGGTAAGCGTTTTAACCAAGAGGCTTACCTTTGTACCTACAGTACCAAAAAGGGACGCAGTTTTGATATTTTGGTGGACAATTATAAATTTACTAGAAGGTTGCGAAAGAACACTTTGCAATCACTGAGAGCAGACTAAAGACAGACACATTGGATTCTAAGCGCAACAAATATAAGCTGCATAATGATTTCGAACCGAGTACTAACAATGTTTCTCTCAAAGCTTTTACCAGAGTAATTAATGACCATAACAATGACAATCTTATGAGTAAGGAGAGAAAAGCATTAAAGGATTTATGTGAAAATCCGGACATTATTATTAAAACAGCGGATAAAGAAGGGGCGGTTGTGATATTAGATTACGCTTACTATCGCCAAGAAATTCTAAGACAGCTGTCAGATGTTACATGTTACCAACCATTGATTTTTGATCCCACTGATAAATTTCAATTACAGATTAAAAGACTTTTGGATGAAGCGGTCACAGATTTCGGATTTCGGAGGAAACCAGGGACTTTTTGTATGTTGAACAACCGGTAAAGCCAGTTTTTTACACTTTGCCTAAAGTATATAAGAACCTAACGCATCCACCAGGAAGGCCAATAATTTCAGCCAGGGGGTCCCTGGGAGAATATATAGCCAAATATGTGGACGAGTGGCTGCAACCTGTGGTACAGGGGTTGAGCACATATTGAGAGACACAAATTATTTTCTTCAACTGTTGGGCAGTATGCAAGGGGATTTTATGGACTTTTACTTTGTAACAATGGATGTGCAAAGTTTATATACATGCATCCCACATAGAGATTTACTCAGTGCCAGTGACAGCTACAAGGGCCCCCCAATTGAGTTCATCATTTCCCTCTTGGAATATATTTTATATAACAACTATTTTAAGTTTGAGGATCAATTCTACATCCAATTATCTGGGACGGCTATGGGTTCGAATGTGGCCCCTACCTATGCCAAATATTTTTATGTACAAATTTGAATATAAGAATTTATTGAATCACCCTTTGTTCCGTCGCTTTGGGGCCTATTATAGGCGCTATATCGACGACTTGTTCTTTATTTGGTATGGCACCCCTGAAGACCTATTGACATTCATCCAGGATCTCAACACAGTACAGCACAACATTGAATTTTGACAGGCTATCTATGAATTTGTTAGACGTTACTGTATATAAAGACCCCGAAATGAAACATTTACACACAAAGCTATATCATAAACCGACGGATCGGGATACATTGCTACACTTTAAAAGCAATCATCCCAAACATTTGGTACTTTCACTTCCCAAATCACAGAAAGGACTAGGGAACTAGAAAGCATGTCCGAACGTTTTATACAAAGGGGGTTTCCAGCAGAGATCATTAAACAAACCAGAATTTGGGCCCAGAAATTGGATAGATCTGCATTATTACAGAACAAAAGCAAAAATTGTGATAAGACTCAAGAAGACTTATTTTACATAAGCACCTATGGGCCCTGTACACCACTGATTAAAAAATCTCTTTTGCAGCATTGGCCTCTGATAAGCACGGACCCGAACCTGTCGAAATTGGCGAACAGAAAACCACGCTTTGGCTACAAACGCAATAGAAATCTGAGAGAACTCCAGCAGACCCGATCAACAAGTATGTAATTAATACGGGAGGGGGAGCCCTAAAACCGGGAGTGTTCAAATGCAACAATTGTGTGATGTGCAATACATTAATCCTGGGTGACCAATTTTTTAATCCACACAGTGGCAAACCATATCGGATTAGACATAGACTAACTTGTCGCTCGCAGAATGTGATTTACATTATCAAATGCCCATGTGGGCTAATTTATTGTGGCAAAACTAAGAGACAACTACGTGATAGGATCAGTATGCATAGGTCCACCATACGAGCGGCTTTGGACATTAATTATGCTGACAAAAAAGTGAAACAAGATATTTCCAAACAGCCGATAGCACAACATTGGTTAAAAGCTAAACATCCGATTGCCTCATTCAAATGTATGCCCATCGACCAAGTGAAACCCCCACGTAGAGGAGGGGATGTGGATCAGATTTTATTACAAAGAGAGGCCTTTTTGGACTTTTGAACTGGGATGTGTGGCCCCTAGGGGATTGAATTCCTCTCTCCGATTTAATGCCTTTTTGAGTAAAAGATAAAGGGATGTACAGAAGTGATTGAAGGAACAATGTAACGAACATTTATGCTACATCTAACTTTCTTTAAAGATTTTGATACTATTTGTATTTTGCAACATTTTATATATATTGTTACATAGTTAGATTTAACAAGAGTCTGTAATACACACAAACACAAACACATTTTTTTCATCATAAGACCCTTTGTGCTGGTTTTTCGTTTTTCTACATTTAAATTTCACCGTGCTCAAGGGCAGAATTTATCAGAAGGATGAGGTGCTGTCCAGAATAATATGATGGATATATATATATATATATATATATATATATATATATATATATATATATATATATATATATATATATATATATATATATATGAGAGAACAGAGGTATTTCCATACAGATACATGTCTAATAACCAATTTGCATAAAAGGCAGTGAAAATTATAAGAACAAATTTAACAGAAGGAGCATACACAATGCAGCAATACCAGAGTCCATGAGCCTTTCAGGGAACTGTGTGAACAAAAAAAGCCAAAGATGGCAGCCATAAGGTATTGAAGGCTGTTGGTACTTTTTAAAGTGACAGCAATGCGGTTTGGGAGAGAGCCTATGCATAGTTGCTAAGAGCTAAAATTGTAGCATGGGGAATTTAGTTCTGACTTAAATCAACTATTAATTTTACTTATTTTATTAATCTCTGTCCTCTAATTGTTATTGGTACTACTATCACAAAATTGAGGGTTAATTTATGACTGCTAGGTGTACTAGGAACAGTGCTAGTCCCTAAAAAAATCTGCACCCACTTCACTATGCAGTTAAAGGGGTTGTTCACCTTTGAGTTGACTGTCAGTATGATGTAGAGAGGGATATTCTGAGACAATTTGTAATTGGTTTTCATTTTTTATTATTTGTAATTTTTGAGTTATTTAGCTTTTTGTTCAGCAGCTCTCCAGTTTGCAGCGTCGGCAATCTGGTTGCTAGGGTCCAATTTAACCTAGCAACCATGCATTGATTTGAATGAAAATATGGAATATTAACAGGATAGGGTCAGGAAATAAAGACGAATAATAAAAAGTAGCAATAACAATAAATGTGCAGCTTCAGAGAGGATTTCTTTTTTGAGGGTGTCAGTGACCCCCTTTTGAAAGCTAGAAAGATTCAGGAGAAGAAGACAAATAATTCATAAACTATAAAAAATAAATAATGAAGACCAATTGAAAGGTTGCTTAGAATTGGTCATTCTATAACATACTAAAAGTTAACCTGAAGGTGAACCACCCCTTTAATGGGCATCTAAGTGTATGCTCAAGCCTAAGGTTGACACCTATCCAGTTTTGACCAAGACAGCCCATTAAAAAACTGTCTGTCCCAGGTCAAAACTGGATAGGTGACAACCCTAGGCTTGAGTAAAACCTTGTACAGGCATATAAATCCTCCAATTATCATGTGATGGACGCAATAACCCCATCATCATGCCACCAGAAACTTCATCACACAACAACATGCGCCATCAATATCCTTGTGCAAGCCCCCTTTGTCCAGGGTTATAACAGGTGGCAACCCTACTCAAATCCCATATGCATGACATTTTTCCCTAGTAGGCTCTCATTTTACTACATACTAATTGGCTAACTGGTTGAGGCAGGAAATTTAATCTGAAAAAATGCTTTGAAAGAGACTACAAGGACATTGTCATATTCATACTTTGATAATAATCTGATAATTATAGTGAATTGTTTCACATTTGTCAATCATTCTACCACAGATGTTCCCAGGCTTAACTAACTATACCTTTATTCCTTCGTTGTACAGTAAATATAAAAGAAAATTAAAATGTCAAAGGAGAAAGTAAAGTCAGGCTTTGCTGTTCACAAGTATAGCCTCTGCATACTTGCAGATTATGTGCAGTTTTTACACAGACACAAAAAAACAAAAATTTGGAGCTTACTGCCTTGTACTCCTGTAATTCCAACTTTACTCGGGCTAGTTCTGCCCGAAGAGCCTGTACTTGCTGTCCGCTCTGCTCCTGATTGGCTGTTACACGATTCTTAATGTTTCGCGCACGATTGGCGTACTTTAGTGTGTTTAAGGTTTCCATGAAATCACGATCAGATGGAGAGACACAAGCAATCATCATTGTTTGACTATGGAGGGAAAAAAAGAGAAAAAAACATTAATGGGAAAATCTCATTAGCCAATGAGTTTCCAAAAAATCTATTCAATAGATGATTCAACAGTTTCTACTGAATGTATGTTCACCAATAAAAAAATTCTCCAGGTTGAGGCTGGCTAGCTGTCCATTTTGAATTATCTACATCATGCCCTCCATGCTAATATCCCACATAAGTCATGTCTTTGTGGTGTAAGTTCTCCAGCAAATTTTCTCCAGTTCAGTTTTATGGAGGAAATCACTGAGGAATTTTCATAGACTATTTACACCAGAAGAAAATTTGCCACGTTTCCTACATTTGGAAGAAGCAGGGAGGGCTGTATTTAAATGCTGGCATAATAAGGAAGGTAAATATTTGAATAGATCATAAATAATGAATATAATATTGTGGTGTTTATACAAATGGTCTGCAGAGGTCACTGTGCCCATGAGTTATGCTGTGTATACACAGTACTGTCTATACTGTTTAAGAAGAAAAAGACTTTATGTTACTGTTGTGTAATGGCTGCATGAACCTGCTAATAAAGCCCTGTCATACTCTGCTCATCCTTGGCTATCAAAACACAACAAATTTGGCGACAAGATGTCTCTTCTACCTCTGCAGCAGCCTGCAGCTTTTCTTCCAAACCCTGGTGAGCCTTCCATCCCTCTTACTGCTTGGATCCGTACGTTTGAAAAATACATTATTGCTGCTAACCAAGGGGAGAAGTCTGCTGCTAGAAAGCATGCTCTACTTATTCACTGCCAGGAATCCGAGGGACAGCGTATATTCTATACATTACCATCACCTGATGAAACTATAAAACTGCTCTTACTGCTATAAAGAACGGTTTCATGCCAAGAGTAAATGTGGTTGCTAAAAGATATAACTTCCGCCAACATGGACAGCGTAATGGCGGATCCACTGGACAATTTGTAGCAGCTTTGAAACAGGTGGTTGTTACCTGTGAGTTTGGGAATCTAACAGATGAAATGCTAAGAGACAAAATAGTGGAAAAAAACAAACTCACATCGCATTAGAGAGAAAGAGACTGCTCCTGGAGCCTCAAGTACCTTATCCGCGACCCAACCCGTGAACCCACTGACCCTCAAGAATCAGGAAGTACTGTAGTTGTAACCCGGAAGTGACATCATCGGAAGTGGGCAGATGTAGCATGCTCAGAAAAAGATCCGTGACCCGATCCACCACCTGCAAACCTGGAGAACCACCGACCCGCAACCCGCAGGGTACTGCCAGTTTTTGCGGGTAACCCACGGGTACCTGACCCAATGCAGGACTCTATGCTGTGGTTCAACACAACACACTGCAAACTATGCTACATGTCCTGCAAAATCTGTACAGTGCCACAAATGCTCAAAAGTAGGTCACTTTGCTAAGGTCTGCTGTAGTTCTGCGATAGATGTTCATGAACTCACTACTACAATTGTTACAGAATTCAGTGTGGATAAAGGGGGCAAATTTATTCCAAACAAGTTTATTTGCACTGTCAATGTCAATACTGCTTCTGCTTAAAAGAGACGCTCCATTAACCTGATGCTTGATACAGGTTCAGCTGTTTCTTTACTATCAAAGGATATTTTCTTGAAATACTTTGCAAAAGATACACTTGTTGCACCTGCCCTGAGACTGGTTAGTTACGCTTGATTGCTTGCCATTGACTGTACAATTTGAATTAAATACTGCAAAATGTGACTTTTACATTGTGAATAAGGGTACTGCTATACTTGGAAGGGATCTCTTTGCTGCATTAAACTTACAATTAGTCGATGGTCTCATTACTACAGCACCAGTGCCTGCCACACAGCCTGTGTCTAAAATCTCACCACAAAGCAACATATCACTGGGCCGAGTTGAGTTGAGACCAGATGTAAAACCAGTTCGCCAGAAATTTGGGAAGATGTTTGAAAACATGCAATTATGCTCATACAAAAGATCCCGTAACTTAGGGGATATACTGACAAAGGCTGATCTGTTGCAACCAAAAACGAGACAACCGACATTTTTCGGCAAACAACAAGTAGGTACATTTCCTTGTTTGTCTTGTGCGTGTTGCAACAGAATCATTAAAGGAAACAGTGTGGCTCATCCCTCAAAGGGGTATGCGATTAAGTTACAACATTTTGCCACCTGTACCACTACAGGTGTAATTTATATGTTGAAATGTCCCTGCGGTAAAGCTTACGTAGGGAAAACTAAACGGGAAATTAGAACTAGAATTGGTGAACACAAAAGAACAATCAGTAATTGTGACCTGGAGAAAGAACGTTATGTCACCCCAGTGAGTAGACACTTTAAATTACAAGGACATAACAGTAATCAACTGAGATGGTTGGTTTTACAAGTGGTAAATGTACCCCCAAGAGGAGGAGATTATAACTGGATACTTTTTGCAGAAGATTATGTGGATAAATAGGTTAAAAACTTTGGCCCCAATGGGATTGAATGAAGATTTGAATTATTCCTGTTATAATACACAAAAGCCGTGAATATAA
The DNA here is from genome assembly GCA_024363595.1 of Xenopus borealis. Taxonomy (NCBI): domain Eukaryota; kingdom Metazoa; phylum Chordata; class Amphibia; order Anura; family Pipidae; genus Xenopus; species Xenopus borealis. The sequence continues at coordinate 66,328,241 of CM044433.1, forward strand.
ATAAAGTACCCCCAGTTTCAAAATATGAGGATATTATAAGTTACCTCGGAGTTCCA
>CM044433.1:66330673-66350621 GCA_024363595.1 Xenopus borealis
AATCATGTAATGTTTAAAAAATATGGGGCATTTTACCGGCGTTTCATCGATGACGTCTTCATTGTATGGTTTGGCACAGCGAATGAATTAGAAAGCTTTGTATTAGAGCTCAATTCAAGAGCCAGCCCGATAAAATTTACCCTTAAAGACGATTCCAATGAAATTGATTTTCTGGACGTTAAAGTCTATAAACAAGAAGACAAATTACAGATCTGTATACACATAAAACCAACGGACAGAAACACCCTGATTCATTATCAAAGTAATCACCCTAAACACCTACTAGATTCCCTGCCCAAATCACAAATGTTAAGGGTAGTGCGGATTGACAGCGACCCAGAGAAAAGAACTATAGATCTCAACAACATGGGCAAAAAATTTCTAAGTAGAGGTTATCCGGAAAAGCTCATCAATGATACTTAAACATGGGCCCTAACCTTAGATCGGGACACTGTACTAAGAGAACAGGGGGCTAAAAGTCGGGATATCACAAACAAAGATAAAAACACGTCCAGGGATATATATTATGTTAGCCAATATGGCATACAATCCAATTTCATAAGCCAAAGTGTTCGTAAAAATTGGGCAATTATCTCAACGGATGATAACCTAAATAAAAAGTTACCAGCTGTCCCAAAATTTAGTTATAAAAGAGGCAGAAATCTAAAGGAAGATTTGAGCCCATCAGACCCGCGTGACAAATACAGTGTCACCCACACACAACATTTCTTATCACCGCGTCCAGGTGTTTACAAATGCAGTGGATGCGTCCTATGTAGCAGTCTGATTTTAGGTGACAGTTTTTCCCACCCACAAACGGGCAAAAAATATAAGATCAAACAAAGAATGACTTGCACTTCTGCCATGGTCATATACATAATCAAATGCCCATGCGGGCTAATATATTGTGGCAAAACCATTCGCCAACTTAAAGAACGCATGGGCATGCACAGGTCCAGTATCAGGGCAGCCCTAAACCCTGATAAAGAAAAAGATAAAAATAAAAAACAAGACATTTCTCAACAACTGGTGGCGAAACATTGGGCAGAGGCAAAACATAGCCCCTCCGCATTTAGGTGTATGCCCATTGAACAATTACCGATAGGCACACGAGGAGGTGACCATGACAAAGCACTGTTAAAAAAGGAAGCTTATTGGATAAATGAGCTAGACTGCGTAGCCCCTAAGGGCCTAAATGGGCAGCTAGTGCTTAGCTGTTTTTTACACTGATTTCTTCCATTACAAATTCTTGGGTTAACAGCCCGTAACAAAGTACTTTGAAAACATACCAAACAAGGCTCTTTGTATCAATTTTTTATGGAAATGTTTATTGAAATGTTTTAATCACACAACTTGTTACAAATGTTACCAAGCTCTTATCTTCTTATCTGGGGCCGAAACGTTGGAGCACATGCAAATAAAAGCTATTTGAATCACAGCATTGAGAAGTCTGGAGTGCGGTTCTGTAACAGTTTAAATAATTATGCAACTTTGAACCTGCACCCACATATTCAACATAAAGACCGGATTGGAGTGCGACTGCCTCTGGAAATATATATATATATATATATATATATACTGTATATATATATATATATATATATATATATATACATTGATGCGAAATATGTTGGCGCTATATAAATACATGTTGTTAATAATAATAAATCATAAATATATATTTATATATATAGTATATATACTGTATATGTGTATATCTGTATATATATAAGATACTATAAAATACCTGTACTAATAAAACTATAAATGCCTATAAACTATAAATAACTAAAAATACATAAAATGAATTTACTAAAATTTGCCAATTATGGATGAGAGGGCATTTCATTTAACAGAAGAAACTACCATCCCACTATTGAGGGCATCATAACAAATTAGTCAGTTTCTGGGTAGCTTCCTGTCAGTGCAGACATCTGGGGGTTAAGCTGGTCACCTCTAGAGGCAGGACAAAAAGTCTGTAGCTCCTCCCCTTCCTCCGGCATCACATGATCTCTCTCTGCCAATAATCAGTTTTTTCTTTGTCCTGCGACAGGAGGTTAGGACTTGGGGATTCTCGCCACTGTTAAGTTATTTTAGAGTAGCTAGGTTTATTCTAACTTAAGGGAAATGTGTGGTTCCATTTCCCAGGGACCTGGGCTCAATTCCCCCTCCTTGCCTGCTTAGCCAAGTGGGGAGTTGACCTGTGGCGGAGTTCTATCCAGCAAGCCCAGGTAGGAGGACCTTGTTGGCACGAAGAAGATGTAGGCAAAAAATTACCAAACACTCAAGGCCAGTGTAGCAGAGCGAACCCCTGTGTGTTTATTCAACGTCAGTGATGTAACGTTTCGGGGGCGTACCCCTTCGTCAGACATGAAGAGGATGTAGGCATTACACCCTGCTACAACAGAGTCTGCCATGCGGTGAGTTTCCCAGCAGCACTGCGGGAACGGTCAGCTGTTACTTTGAAATTGTGCACCGTTCCATGGTAATGGCCGTTCATGCTAGTTTTTTACTTTTTACCGGCGAGTGTTACACACAGCGCACTTCATGCTTCTTATAGGTGGGTGCAGGAGAGTTTTTATTAAGCTGCCTTTCAAGCCTTACCAAATCCGCGGCCTAGCAAACGCCCCTACAGCGTATCTGAGGGAGTACGTTCGTAGCGCTCTCTTGCTCCAAGGACTAATTAAACAGATTATGTCAGTGCCTCTCACTGCTACACCCTTTTAAGAATTGGACTCTGAGACACAGGCACCGCAGCAAGTTACGTATGACGCGGTTTCTGAACCCGCAGATGACCAACCATATATTACACAGCCTCCAACTTCAGGGAGTGGACCTAGTACCTCTCAGGTTAAAGGGCAACATGCCCAATTAAATAATCTGATTAGCTGGTTCAAATCGGCCGTTCAGCAGTCCCTAGACCCCAACCAGTAGCTCGTGAGCAACATGTTACTCTCCAACCCCTTGGATGTTGCTCCCAGTGGCCTCAAAGCAGGTGCTTATTTTTGAATTACTAGCTTAGGGGCAAGTTTTGGTTGCATAAAAAGATGTCCTGCCAAACATTCTCTCCTGTAGGCTGCCAGTCCATATAGGGGTTACCAAAAAGCCAATCAGAGCTCTTATTTGACATCCACGTGGACTTTTTCATGCTTGTGTTGCTCTCCAGCTCTTTTTTTAAATTTAAATGTGGCTCACGAGCAAAAAAGGTTGGGGACCCCTGCCCTAGATTATTCAAAGCAGTTCTGTTTCTGAATTATCTTCGGGAGAAATTCCTCAACACTCATCTGACTCTTTGAGCACTGACTCGGATAGCTCTAATTCTGAGTTAGATATTCCTGCCCATGTCAACTCGGAGCAAGGGCGCAGACTATTAAAGGACATGCTCCAGACACTAGATATAAGGGATACATCACAGCCAATCTCAAAAGCAGAAAAAGTTCTAGGTACTCAAGCAAAAAAATCCAAGTGCTTCCCTGTATTTAAGTCCATCACGCAAGCTATTGACACGGAGTGGCGCACGCCAGAAAGACGGATCAATCGTAGAAAAAATTTCCGGTACCTCAAGAATTCGGGGCAAAATGGGATAAGCCACCAAAAGTAGATTCAGCCATTTCCAGACTGTCAAGATACACCACACTCCCCACTGAGGATGCTACAGCGTTCAAGGACCATATATATATAAGCGTATGGAAAATAATCTCAGAAAGAGTTATGTGAGTATGGCAGCCACTTTTAGACCGGCAACAGCGGGAGTTCTGGACTGAGGTACTTATCAACCATTATGTTAAGATACATTTCTCAAAGCTGAACTAGGGCGCATTGCGGCTGCTTTAGACTTCATAAGTGATGCCACTATGGAAAACATTTGACTGACAGCAAGAGTTTCAACTAACACTGTAGTGGCCAGAAGAGCATTATGGCTCCGTCACTGGTCAGGGGATAACGCTTCCAAAGGCAGACATCTCATTACCATTTTCAGGAGAACATCTGTTTGGACCTGAGCTCAAACAAATTATCACTGAAGTTACAGGGGCAAGAGTGCATTTCTTCCCCAAGGGAGATGACCTAGATTGGACACTTATCACAGAGGTTGGGGAACACAGGCTAATAGGCATTGGAATTCCGCATCCTGTTCCTTTCGCAACTACAAGAACCAAAATCAAGGCCAAGCTTCTGCGGCCTCCCACCCTAACAGAAAAACAACTACCTGGAATTCCCATCAGAGATCAAACAGGAAGCCAGGGCCCCAAAAACCGAACGACTCGGTTCACACCGAGATCGGTAGATGCCGTTGGGGGACGTGTTTTTCGGTTCTCTCAGGTATGGCAAGACAACATCCAAGACTATTGGGTGCTTCAGAAGAAGGCTACAAACGTCCCTCCGCCTCCTTTCCCCCCAGAAGAGCATTCATGCTGTCCCCTATACCCCGAATTCCCACAAAATACAAAGCCCTTCAGGACTGCTTGTCAGACATGTTGAGCAACAACGTAATCGTCCGAGTACCACCAGAACAAAAATTCAAAGGGTTTTACACTAACATTTTTCTTGTAGACAAGCAAGGAGGTCAATACCGACCAGTTCTCAATCTGAAACCGTTGAACAAATTCTTAAAGAAACAACGTTTCAAGATGGAGACTTTGCTCTCAGTCATCATTTCATGAGCCCCATAGACCTACTTACACATAGCAATTCCTCCAAACCATCAACGGTTCCTAAGATTTGCAGTAGCAGGAGACCATTTCCAATTCCAGGTCTTGCCGTTCGGCCTATCTACAGAACCCCCGGTATTCACCAAAGTTTTAGCTCCAGTAATAGCCATCCTAAGAAGAAGGGGCATTATGGCGGTACCATACTTGGACGACATATTGATAAAAGGGCCATCCTTAGCAGCAGCGATTCAGTACACCCAACAAACACTAAGAGTGCTCAAACAGTTTGGTTGGGTTATAAATAAAAAAAAGAGCAATTTCCATCCTTAACAGAGGATTCGATTCCTAGGGATGACGTTCGATTCAAGGACACAAACAATATCACTACCAGAAGACAAACGAGTCAACTTGCAGTTTGCCAGGCAATGGTTTCTAGACAAATAGTCAACCTCAGCAGAGGATTGCCTAAAGTTGCTAGGCCTCGTGGTCAGTTCATTGGAGGTGATCCCGTATGCTCTGCTTCACAGACGCCCACTACAGACCAGTTTCCTCAAAGCTTGGAACAAAATCCACAAGGACCTTTATCAGTTGATACCTCAGCGAGGAAGTGAAACAACAGACCACCTGGTGGCTCGAGGCCGTCTTTGGGCATCACCACGGATGCGAGCTTGACGAGATGGGGAGCGCACATGGAGGAGTTTGCGTGTCAGGGACAGTGGTCCAAGGAGGAGTCGAGTCTGCACATCAATATAGTAGAACTCAGGGCGGTCCACAGAGCGCTGTGCCACTGGTCCCACATACCAGGTCCCAATCCGATTCGAATTCAATCAGACAACGCAACAACGGTGGTGTGTCTCAACCACCAGGGAGGAACCCAAAGCAGGGGAGCCATGCTAGAGGTGTCAAAGATCTTCAAGTGTGCAGAGGCCAAAGTACCAGCAATTTCGCCAATTTACATTCCAGGAGTGGAGAACTGGGAGGCTGACTACCTCAGCAGGAACACACTGGAGCAGGAAGAGTGGTCACTCCACCTGGAGGTGTTCCAAGAATTGGTCCGGAGAATGGGCCAACCGGAGATAGACCTCATGGCGTCTCACATCAACAAGAAGCTGCCCAGATACTGTGCAAGGTCAAGAGACCCAAGGGCAGAGTCAATAGACGCCTTGGTAATCCCGTGGTCATTCCGGTTAGTTTACATCTTCCCTCCATTTCCTCTTCTGCCAAGGGTGATCAGAAAGATAAAGAATGAAGCAGTGCCAGGGTTATTGGTGGCTCCAGACTGGCCGAGATGGACTTGGTACACAGATCTTGTAGCCATGTTCGCTTCCTCTCCGTGGTGGCTACCAATGCGGAGAGATTTCCTATGCCAGGGTCCAGTGCTTCACAACAAGTTAGAGATACTGAAGCCGCGTGGAACCTGAGGCCCAGCTATGGAGAGACAGAGGTTTCCCTGAGGGAGTAATTAATACATTGCTCAAAGCCAGAAAACAGTCCACTTCACCTACCACAGAATTTGGAAGATTTTCCACTCATGGTGTAAAGATGGTGGCCAAAGGTGGCAAGACTGCTCGAATCCTCAATTCCTCACTTTCCTTCAGAGAGGACTTGACAAAGGCCTTAGTCTAGCGGCTCTAAGAACGCAAACATCTGCACTGTCTACACTTTTTCATTTCCAATGGGCACTAGTGCCAGAAGTCAAGCAATTTTTCCAGGCGGTAATGCACATCAAACCACCCTTTAAGGAACCTACGCCTCCATGGGACCTCAATTTGGTTCTCAAGGCTTTACAACACGAACCATTTGTATCCTGTGACATTAAATTTCTTACAAGGAAGGTAACGTTCCTCCTAGCGATCTGCTTGGCAAGATGTGTCTCAGAGCTTCAAGTACTGTTAATCAAGGAGCCATGGTTAGTATTCCACAAGGACAAGGCGGTGTTTAGAACACCACGAACATCACTATCTAGATGTTGTGAGAGCTCTCGGAATTTACATCAAGAGATCGTCTTTTAGGCGTACAAATTCCTTACTAGTCACTTATGGACCCTTGAAAAAAGGCTTAGGTGCCTCGAAACGGACTATTGCAAGATGTCTAGTAGATACCATCTCCTACGCCTACAAACAAGCACACAAACCAGTACCCCTGCAGGTGCGAGCCCATTCAAACAGAGCAATCAGCGCCTCATGGGCCCTCCAGAATATGGCATCTCCAGAACAAATATGCAAGGCGGTGACCTGGTCTTCCATACATACGTTTACCAAGTTTTATAAACTTGATACCTTTGCTTCCACAGAAGCTGCTTTTGGGAGAAAAGTGCTCCAGGCAGTTGTTACTGCATGAGTTACTACCCTCCTGGCACACTGCTTTTGAACGTCCCCAGACGTCTGCACTGACAGACCGGCCGCCCCTGGAAAAAGGGACTTTCTTACCGGTAAATCATTTTCTCCTGGGCCCATACTGTCAGTGCAGTAAGTCCCTCCCCTTTTTTGTTATGGAGGTGTTGGCTATTGCCAAGGGTCCTTTCGGCCCAATTACTGGTTACTGTTCAATTGTTGATGCTCTCACTTTTCTCTATACTCTGTTGTGATGTTAATTATTGCTAGTCTGTGCTCCTTGCTATCTATCTCTCTATTACGTAATTATTGGCAGAGAGAGATCATGTGATGCCAGAGGAAGGGGAGGAGCTACTGACTTTATTCTTTGTCCTGCCTCCAGAGGTGACCAGGAGAAAAGGATTTACCGGGAAGAAAATCCCTTTATAATATAATATATATATAATTTACCTCCAGTTGGAAGATTCTGTAGTCTGCCAACTGTAATAGATTATTTTTAAATTACAGGACAATGACTCTACAGTGGGCAACAGTTTAGTATCTTAACATAGATTGTTAAGGCTAAAGGCATAATGGACAGTATTTAATTTAGTAAGATTTTTGATAGCTTTAAAAATAACCCTCACTGCCAATGCCATGAGTTTCTTGATAATAAAGGTCTATAACAGGGGTCCCCAACCTTTTTTTACCCGTCAGCCACATTCAAATATAAAAAAAGATGGGGAGCAACACAAGCATGAAAAAATCCCTTGGGGTGCCAAATATGGACTGTAACTGGTTATTTGGTAGCCCCTATGTGACCTGGCAGCCTACAGGAGACTATACTTCGTTGTTTTAAGAAAAATAAGCACCTGCCTTGAGGACACTGAGAGCAACATCCAAGGGGTTGGAGAGCAACATGTTGCTCACGAGCTACTGGTTGGGGATCATTGGTCTATAAGATATAATTAATCCTTATAGGAAGCAGTTGGGGTTATTTAATGTTTACATGGTTTTTTAGTAGTCTTAAGGTGTGAAGAACCAAATTATGGAAAGACCCGTTATCCAGAAAGCTCCAGGTCCCAAGCTTTCTGGATAATAGGTCCCATACCTGTAGTATATATTGACTGCTGAAAACAGTTATTGATATATTGGTAAGCAAAAAATAGAAATTACTTTATTGGAGGGCAAATTCCTGTCAATTACCTGTTACCACCTAGAGAATCCTGCAGTAGTCGAGTCAGTTTGGAATCTCTGTATGGAACATGGAGAACCTTCTTGCTTTGATCTCCAAGAGCACTTATTACATTTCCAAGTGCCAGCTGTGCAGAAACAAATTATACAAATAATTAAGACAGGAAGTTAAAATCATTAGTATGGTTTAAACAACTCCAAGGTATTAATTGATGAATCCATGACTTGAGAAAGCCATTGTAATGGTCAAGCGGTCTTGTGGAACTAGACACTAAGGTGAAGATTTACTATGATTTTTAAATGAAAATTCGATAAAATCGTTGTAAGATTAGATGGTTTTTGGCCGCTATTCGATTTTTTGATAAAATCGTACGATCAAACGATTTCACAAAAAAAATCATAAAAAGCTGTTCGATTGTTCGAAAAAATCATACGATCGAAGCATTCGATCGGACGATTGGTATTCGAAAATAAAACGTAGAAAAGAAGCCTATGGGGGGTTCCCATAGGCTTCTATTGCAATTCGGTAGGTTCAATCTGGCGAAGTAGGCAGTCGAAGAAAATTTTAAAGGGGAAGTACTTTGATCATCGAATGATCGAATATTCGATCTATTAGATACAATCGAATTTTGCATATTCGATGATCGAAGTGGGCAAATTTGCATGTTCGAATATTCAATAAAATCATACGATAGGAATTCGATCAAATTCGATCTAATTTCGAATCCTTCTCACGAATTTAGTAAATCTGCCCCTAAATGTTAATATTATTATACTGCAGTACCAAAACACACGCTGTTCTCACACGAAGAATCTTTTTTACTTTGATTTTCAAGATTACAAGTTCCAGCTGTACAGAAACACAATGTATATACCATTAAGTGTTAAAAGAGAACTAAAGCTTAACTAAAGAAGTAGGCTACAAATGGTGTACATACATTATATTCTGAGCTTCTGTAACAGCCCAAGGCAACCAAAGCCCTTTAGCAGTAAAGTTATGTGCCTCCAAATGTGCCCCAGTAGCTCCCCATCTTCTTATCTGCTGATTCACTACACATGCTCTGTACTGCTGTCACTTACTGAGGTTTCGGGTATACAGTACACATAGAATATAAATAGCACAATTATTAATTAATACAGATAATAACAACATGGCAGCACATAAACCAGTGCAACTAGCATCAGAACGCAATAATCAGCCTTGTAGCATCATTTTATATTACAGGCCAACCTCATTTTTTGCTTGATAGCTTGCAATAACCCCTAAGCTTAGCTACTCAACAGCTACACAGAGCCCACTGAGCATGTGAGTGTCACAGACACTTTCCAAGGTGGTGACCCCCTGTGACAAGTTTGAAGCCCTGGATCATTGCTGCTACTGAGGAGCTGAAACTTTTAACTGGTGCAATAAGTTCAGTATATAGAATGTGTCATTTTCAGCCATATTCATTTTTAGGGTTTAGTTCTCCTTTAAAAGGATCACTACGCTAAAAAAAACAACCCCAAGGTATGGTTTATGAATGTAACATATCTTGCTACTAGTAAAAGGCACTGCCACCAATCACATAAAATTCCACTCCCACCAGAGGTGTGTACTAACGCGATGTAGCTGTAAATGCAGCCAGCAAGGTGTGCCTACCAAAATATATCCTTAGATTTTTTTTTTTTGCACCTTGCATGGTACATGGATCACTTCCTGTGATTCTATTCTATGAGGCTGATTTATATTTCTGGATCTTAAGTTTGCTGACGTTGAACGACTATAATATAATGCATACAATATATCTATAATATGATATTAAAGTAAAATGATAACAATTTTCACATATTTTGACATACAAAATATGATTGCATCATTTGGTTATGGTATCATGTAATGCCTTCCTTTTCCCAGGTCTATGGCATAAAGTGGAAGTCTTCTAAATAACTTGAGGTGGGGGGTCAGGTGGCAACTTTACATGTGCAAGCAACAAATTTTATAAAGGACCAACGTATCCTAGTCCTCCTAACATGCATATATTTAAAGATTACAAACATAGACACTTACAAGGCCACAATTAATAGATATCCCTTCTCTTGCTCTCTCTCCAGTTGCTCCTGTCCTTTTGAGACGTTCAGATCCTGCCAGGTCCACAAAGTGAAATTTAGCAGTCAAAGTCTCATACTCCAAGGAAGAACTGTCCACCTGCAGAGCAGAGAAAAGCAAAGACATTTTACGTAAGCAATTTTTATTTGTCTGTAATTATAGAGTACCTTATACCTAGCGGTATCTAAGCTACACAAACTCATGTAGGTGGAGGATAATTCTATTGGGTTTTCTAAATGTCATCAGTAGTGGCAAGTGGAGAGGTGGGAAGAGCTGGAAAGCAGGGTGTAGCGGGAGTCTCAGTTGCCACCAGTGCAGGCAAAAAAGTTTCTTTCCTACTGGGATTAATGTAAACTGCAGGTGGTAAAAATATTCATTGAATATACATCACAAAGAAGCTAGAAGTTACCTTGTTAGGTAACTTTGGGCTACTATGTGGTGTAGCCACTGGCGATTTTTATTAAACTCAGTGACTGCATTGTTGTCTGTGGTGGAGATTAACCTGAAAATACTACTATTCAAAATATTAATGTACATTACAAATTACCTATACATAATATTGATTGTTTTTCACTGATGAGTCTGTTTTTGTAAGGAATTCTTACATGAAGTTCCTAAACCTGACCTGTTTTGCCAACCTGACTGTCCCTTCTCAACCTGCCAGTTATAGTTTCTAATGCTAATAGATATGCTGCACAAATATTGGAGCCTCCTCATAGAGCAACATGGGGGATCTGATAGGCAATATAAAAGCATACTTTTATGGCAAAATTATATGAAAAAAACATGAAAAGACAAATTTATGATGGTCTTAAAAAAGGTTTAATTTCAGGCGTCAGTATCTCTTTAAGAGTGGCATGGTCCTTAATACTGTCATGGAAATAAATGTTTTTTTTTTCAAAATGCATCAGTTAATAGTGCTGCTCCAGCAGAATTCGGCATTGAATTCATGTATCTTGTGCTCTGATTAACGTCAATTACTCTTTACTGCTCTACTGCAAGTTGGAGTGATATCACCCCTCCCTCCCCCCGAAGCCTAACAACAGAACAATGGGAAGGTAACCAACAACAGCACTCAAAAGTAAAAGCCCATGTACCACTGTGTTCCATTCAGTTACATTGAGAAGGAAAAACAACAGCCTGCCAGGAAGCAGTTCCCTCCTAAAGTGCTGGCACGAGTCACATGACCAGGGGCAGCTGGGAAATTGACAAAATGTCTCTTGCTCTTTTGAGAAATGGATTTTAGTGCAAAAGTCTACTGGAGCAGCACTATTAACTGATGCGTTTTTAAAAAATCATGGTTTTCCAAGACAGTATGCCTTTACCGAAATATTGACGTGTCTTTTTGGCCTTTATCAGGCCTTCTTCTCTTCATCTACTACGCTTACATTCCTCTTGGTGCTAGGATAAATTGGACCCTAGCAAACAGATAGCTGCTGAAAACTAAAACTGGAAAGCTACTGAATAAAAAGCTAAACCATTAAAAAAACAAAACAAAACACACACAAGCAAATGAAGACCAATTCAAGCAATCTCAACACATCACTACGACTTTATATATACTTTCCAACATGCACACAGGAAGATGCAAAATTGTCAAAATTAATTATACTCATTCTGCTATTTTATAGATGTACTTTAAAATTACCATAGGCGGATTTTCATTAAGGCTTGGGGAGGCTAAGCCTTCCCAAAACTGTTTGCATGAAAAATTTCAAGAAAATTTAAAAGAAAAAAAAATTAAAAACCTCTGACTGACCAATGTGTCTATTTGAGTTCGTCTGGGGGAGGGGCAATGGGTGCTGCTGGGGTCAGGGCCAAGAGACAAAGCAGCTTCTAATCCTCCTTGTTTGGTGTATGGGGAGTGTTTCATACTTACATAACATTACACAAAAAATAAATACCATCAATGGTCAATAGTAGTTCCACTGATCTATTCAGGTAGGTGTTATCTGAAACTGAAAATATTACCACTGTGACCAGATCTCACTTTCACACCTCTGTGAATTTTATCCAACACCTATTTGAATAGTTCAATGGAACCATTGTGATATTGGTGACTGTTTCTTTAAAGGGGATGTTCACCTTCCAGAATGTTAAACAGAAATCAAGACTTTTTTTCAGTTGCTTTCCTTCTTTTACTTTTTACTGTTTTCCCAAAATTAAAGTTTAAAATGTAATGTATCTAGGGTTTCAGTCACTCAGTGATCCAGGAGCATCTGAACTATAACAATTTGCTACAATTAGTTGATACAATTAGTTAAAATATTTATCAGTAGTATATGAGGAATATTAGCAACTATTGTATCAATTCATTTCACTTTTCTCTGGATCAGCTGACAGATCAGTTTGGCCACTTTCACTTACACACAAATGTTGTGTTGATGGTTGAATGTAAGTTTTTTCTCAACCTCATCTACTTTTATATTGTATTACTTTGATACTGCAGTAAAAAGGCAGCTACCGTTTTTGAGGGGACCAAAATATATCTGTATTATACTTTGTATGTATACAATCTCCCATAAATTACAATTAACATATACCTTGTGTTCTATGTTAAAGTACAGCAATAAACATGCTTTAATGTTAAACAACCCAATCATTAGCCCTGATTTCCAGTAATGTGGATGAACTGAACTTTTTCTATAATTTTGATAATAAGAGAGTGCATATTATTTTCAAAATAGTCTGGGCTTCATATGCAGCTTGTGGGCCCATCAGTCAGTAGCTCTTAAGTCAGACCATGTATGGGACAGATTTCAGATTGTACTGCATATTTAGACTAAAATCCTACCTGTGTGCTCAGACATGTGAATTACAACTGTTGCCAATGCTTATAATATAGGATTGAATCATGCTGTTTCTGCCAGTGGAAAATCACTGTTGTAAAAACTGTAGAAGTAACATTAGGGCTCTTACACACGAGAATTTTTACCTGCGCTCCCCTGCGTTCCATTTTGCTGTGTTCAGCCGCAGGGGAGCGCAGATATAGACGCACTTAATGCTTTTCAATGGGGATGTGCTCACACGAACGCATGTAGGCGCCAAACGCAGGTTCAGACGCAACATGCTGCATTTTTCCTGCTTTTGGCACCTACATGCGTTCATGTGAATACAGCCCCATTGAAAAGCATTGAGTGCGTATATACCTGCGTTCCCCTGCAGCTGAACGCAGCAAAACGGAACACAGGGGAGCGCAGGTAAAAACACTCGTGTGTAAGAGCCCTTAGACTTAGCCTACCCAAACAAAAAAATCACCCTCCGCCTATGAAAATTACTCTAAATATCCCTCAAGATCATTCCTGCATTAAATCATTCCTGCATTCCCACAGCAGGAGTACAATCTTCTGCTTCCTTTTCTAGCATTAAGCCCCACCCCCTGTGAAGTACTGGGCTGTGCAGTGCTTCTTCTCCCAACCAGCTAGTCCATTGGAAAAGCCTCTACAGCACATTTCTCAATAGTCTTGCTGCTGGAGCAAGTCTCTGTGGGCATGAGCAGCATGGCAATGAATATTTTGCATGCATTGACGTTAGGAACTTACAGGGTTTACATTTTGCTCACGTTGAAAAGTAAGACTAAAATGATGTAAACAGAATGCAACTTCTTACCAAGCAGGAGTCAGAAAAACAAGTTTGTTGGAGATGGACTAAGAAGATAGAATGTGAACATGAATTTGAATTATATCTGGAGAAAAATGTAATTCTGAGCACCCTGATAACTGTTTTGTTAGTATTGTTAGAATTGTTCAGTGTAAAAATAAAAACTGGGTAAATAGCCAGTGCACTATAAAAAATATTTCTAACATAACCAAAAATGTAATGTATAAAGGAGTGACTGGATGTCTAACATAAAAGTCAGAACTCTACTTCCAACTTTTCAGCGCTCTTGGTTTCCAGTGACTTGAGAGGGGAGCCATGTGGATCATAACTGTTTGCTTTTGAATTTGATCAGCATGCTTAGGATCAATTGCAAACTCACTGAACAGTTAAGTCCCATGTGGCCCACTTCACTTTAAAAATTAATAAAATGTTTTATAGCTGTACTGTAAAATTACTCTAGATATCAATCATGATCAGATACCTTCTTTCATGTATTCCATCTCACCTGATTCCCACAGCATGAGTATAGTCTTCTACTTCCTGTTCTAGCATTAAGCCACACTCTCTGTGATGTATTGTGATGTGTGTCTCCTCCAAACTGGCTAGTCAGTTGGAGTAGTCTTTACTGCACATTTCTCATAGTCCTGCTGCTGAAAGTCTCAGTGGGCATTAGCAACATTTTTTGTATGAGAGAGATGATATTGCAACAAGAGCAGTTTAGAGGATTGCCTAAAATTTAGAGGAGTGCCCACAAGCTTTTTTGTATGGCAATACATATTGTACATGCACTGACTTTAGGAACTAGGTTATTACAGGGTTTACATCTTGCTCAAACTGAAAAGTTAGATTAAAATGATGCATAGAAATAATTGAAATGATAGAAAGCAACTGCTTACCGAGCAAGTCTCAGAAACACGAGTTTGTTGGAGATGGACTGAGAAGATAGCATGTGAACGTGAACTCTGTGAATTCATCTGGGTGCTGGCTGTAGTACGAGAAAGAGCACCCTCCTTCAGTAGCTGTAATAGCTTAAAGATATAATGAAAATTAGTTAGTAAAAAATGTAATCTACCTTTTATGTGTCTCTTATGATGGGCAAAAAGGCCAGGACAGTACATAGTAAGTTAGGTTAAAAAAAGACACATGTCCAAGTTCAACTTTTTGAAGTGGACCCATCACCCCAAAAAAATATTCAAAATCATATTTTATCACATAAGTCAAGCAAAATGAACATTAATTACACTATATAAATTATTTGAATCTTGTTTTCTTCAGTCTGGGAATTCATAATTATAGCAAGCGGGCAGGAGCCATTTTGTGGACACTGTTATTAAGACAAGCCTTGCATCATCACAGAATCTTGTTTGTGCACCAGAATGGGGGACCCGATGTCTATCTTCATGTCCTGGCTACACAATTAAATGGTTAAGAGAACTGGGGGAATGTGTGGGGAGCAGTGACATCTAGGAAGTGCTGAATGGAAAGTGAAAGTAATTATCTGCCCTGCCTCTATGCCTAAGGCATAGAGGAGTGGCAGACAATATTTGATTGACAGCTGAATTTTTAAATGAGCTTAAAACAGCTATGAATGCTTTAATAAAAATTTTAAATTGGATTTCATGTTTAATTTGAAAAGTACTTTTATTATACAGATTTTTGTGTCTGGGTGACGGGTCCACTTTAACCTGCTTAACTGCTAGTTGATTCAAAGAAAGGCAAAAACCCCATCTGAAGCCTCTCTAATTTGCCCCAGAGGGGGAAAAATTCCTTCATGACTGCAAAATGGCAGTCGGACTAGTCCCTGGTCCAACTTGTACTATGAGCTATCTTTGATAACCCTATATTCCCCTTACTTGCTAACCCCTCCAACCCCTTTAACGATATCTAACGTATCAGTCTGTACAACTGATTTAGGAAGAGTATTCCACATCTTCACAGCTCTCACTGTAAAAAAAAAAACCCTTCCGAATATTCTTCTAATCAGAATGGGTGACCTTGTGTCAGCTGAAAAGACCTACTGGTAAATAAAGCATTCGATTATTATATGATCCCGTTACATATTTATACAGTTATATCACCCCTTAAGCGCCTCTTCTCCAGCATGAACATCCCCAATTTGGCAAGTCTTTCCTCATAGCTAAGATTTTCCATACCTTTTACCAGATTAGTTGCCCTTCTCTGGACACTCTTTAATTCAATAATGTCCTGTTTAAGCACTGGAGACAGAAACTGTATGGCATATTCTAGATGGGGCCTTACCACTTCTATAAAGTTGAAGAATGCCCCCCTCCTCCTGTGAATCTATGCCCCTTTTAATGCAGCTCAAGAACTTATTTGCCTTTGATGCTGCTGATTGACATTGCTTGCACCAACCAAATGTATCATCTACAAGGACTCCAATGTCCTTTTCCATAATGGATTTGCCCAGTGCAGCGCCATTAACCCTTTAACCGCCAAGCACGTACGGCGTACGTGCTGGCGGTTAAAGGCTCTGGGCGCCAAGAACGTATGTACGTTCTGGCGCGCCAGAGCTAACTCTCTGCTTCGGCGCATGTTTGCCGCCTCCGCAGAGAGTGGGGAAGGATGAAAGCCCCCTAGGCAACAGTGCTAGGGCGCTGTCAAGTCGGATCTGCGACTAGATTGTCGCAGATCCGACTTCAAAGTAGCAGACGCATCGCAAGGAGCGTCTGCTACTTTGCTTACCTGTTTCCTTCCCCTGCAGAGCCTCCCACGCACTTCTGTTGTGTTCGGTAGCCGAGGATGGGGAGAGTATAACAGTGCTTTATTAGCAGGTCATGCAGCCATTACATAACAGCAGAAAGTCTTACTTTCACTTTCAAGTTGTACAGAAAGTCATATGTATGCACAGTGCCACCTGCAGGCCATTTGTATAAACACCACAACTTCCTGCTGCGCAGAGGCTCTGCAAACACATGGCTCAACGAACTCCAGGCGATCTCCTGCAAAAAAAGGTAAGTGCATGTTTTTTTTATACACTTACCTGCACCTACAGACACTTACAGCACATTTACACACTTACACACACATTTTAGTAAAAAATTGTATTTTTTATTTTAGAACACTTAGTCCCTTTTGTACACTTATTTACACTTATTTGCAGTTATTTGCACACTCACAACTTTTATTAGTGCACAAACATGTATACACAAAAACTCACAAACAGCTGTTTTTTTTTTCTTTTTTACTTATTCATTGTACTGTTATATTTGCCTAAAAACTTGTTATTTCAACAGCGTGACTATTGGATAATGATTTGGGCCACTAATTACGCTGTCACTCAATTATTTTGTTACTTCATTGATTTACGCAATTTTTGTGGTTTTATTGCAATTTTATTCCTGCATTATTGTTCCTTATGTATATTTAGTATAGTTTTGCGGTTTGGTGCTTTGGTATAGAAATGTATATTTTACTTTGTTTGATCCGTCAAAATATATGCTTTCCAAAAATGTATGGTTATCTGGGGGTCTTTTTACAGTTTGGGGGTCTTACGGCATGTAATGCACAGTCAGGGTACGGTTTTCAGCATCTGTGTTGGTTAGCGTGAAAATTTATATGTATATTTTTCATTTGGGGTCCGTACATACCACATACTTTGGTAATCCTATGCATATTGGGCATCAAACTATTCAGTAGACATATGACGTCCATATTTAGGGTGATTTTTCTTTGTACATAAAACGTTGTCTGAGATAAATGCGGCAAACTGCAATAATGTTTAGGCGATTTTCAGAAATGTTGTAAAAAAATCAATGTTTAGAAAAACTTTGCAGTTTGGTAGTTTGGTGTAGAACGATATCGTTATCTGTATTGGATTCATCAGAGTGGGTACTTTCCAAAAATATATGGCTCTGGGGGCCTTTGTGCTGTTAGAAGGGTCTTTTGGCAGACAATGCTCAGTCTCACAATAAAACGAATTGGCAGCGGAGAAAATTCATTTGCACTATTTTTATTTGGTGTCCGCACATGCCAGCTGCTTTGGTATATCTGTGCATACTGGACATCAAACTGTTCCGCAGACCCTTTACGTCAATATTTAGGGTGTTTTACAATTGTATGTAAGAAATTGGGTGAGATAAATATAGCCAATTGCAATATTTTTTGGCGATTTTCAGAAATGTAAAAACAGCTGCCTTTATTGCCAAATTTAGGAAACCTTTGCGGCTTGGTGATTTGAAATAGAAAGACATGCATACCCATTTTGAATTCGGCAGAATATGTACTTCCTGAAAATGTATGGTTTTTGGGGGTGAACTTACTTTTTTCTAGCTTTGCCCCCTAAAAATTATGTAAATCTGTTGACTTTGCAGTACCTGAAATGACAGACCATATGGGGTCTTTGTTTTCGGGTTTCTATATGACACGTGCTTGGGTATACCTATACATGTTGGGCATCAAACTGTTCAGAGGACCCTAGGCTTTTATTTTTGGGGTGTTTCATCTTGATACCTAAAAGTATGTGTGGAAAAACGATGCTGCAGGGTGGAAATTTTGAGGTGATTTTTTTGAAATGTCACTAAATTGCCAAATTTAGGAAAGGTTTGCGGCTTTGTACTTTTGAGAAGACATGCATACCCATTTTGAATTCAGGGGAATATGTACCTTCCGAAAATGTATGGTTTTTGGGGGGTGAACTTACTTTTTCTAGCTTTGCCCCCCTCAAAATGATGTAAATCTGTTGATTTAACAGTACCTGAAATAACAGACCATATGGGGATCTTCGTTTTGGGGCTTCTATGTGCCACGTGCTTGGGTACACCTATACATATTGGGCATCAAACTGTTCAGAGGACCCTAGGCTTTCATATTTGGAGTGATTTATTTAGATACCTAAAAGTATGTGTGGAAATACAATGCTGCAGGGTGGAAATTTTGAGGTGATTTTTGGAAATGCCACCAAATGTAGGAAAGGTTTGCGGCTTGGTTCTTTTGAGTAAAAAGACATGCATACCCATGTTGGATTTGGGGGAGTGTGTACTTTCCAAAAATGTTTGGGTTTTGGGGGTGAACTTAATTTTTCTAGTTTTGCCCCCCTCAAAATGAAGAAAATCTGTTGATTTTGCAGTACCTGAAATGACAGACCATAAGGGGGTCTTCGTTTTTGGGCTTCTATATGCCACGTGCTTAAGTACACCTATACATATTGGGCATCAAACTGTTCAGAGGACCATAGACTTTCATATTTGGGGTGATTTATCTTGATACCTAAAAATATGTGTGGAAATACGATGCTGCAGTGTGGAAATTTTGAGATGATTTTTGGAAATGTCACCAAATTGACAAATTTAGGAAAGGTTTGCTGCTTGTTGGTGCTTTTGAGTAGAAAGACATGTATACCTACTTTGAATTCGGGGGAATGTGTACTTTCCAAAAATGTATGGTTTTTGGTGGTGAACTTACTTTTTTCTAGCTTTGCCCCCCTCAAAATGATGTAAATCTGTTGATTTTGCAGTACCTGAAATGACAGACCATATGGGGGGTCTTCGTTTTGGGGCTTCTATATGCCACGTGCTTTGGTACATCTATAAATATTGGGCATCAAACTGTTCAGAGGACCCCAGGATTTCATATTTGGGGTGATTTATCTTGATACCTAAAAGTATGTGTGGAAATATGAAGCTGCAGGGTGGAAGTTTTGAGATGATTTTTGTTAATGTCATCAAATTGACAAATTTAGGAAAGGTTTGCGGCTTAGTACTTTTGAGTAGAAAGACATGTATACCCATTTTTAATTCGGGGGAATGTGTACTTTATGAAAAGGTATGGTTTTTGGGGGTGAACTTACTTTTTTCTAGCTTTGCCCCCCTCAAAATGATGTAAATCTGTTGATTTTGCAGTACCTGAAATGACAGACCAGATGGGGGAGGTCTTCGTTTTGGGGCTTCTATAAGCCGCGTGCTTGGGTACACATATACATATTGGGCATCAAACTGTTCAGAGGACCCTAGGCTTTCATATTTGTGGTGATTTATATTGATACCTAAAAGTATGTGTGGAAATACGATGCTGCAGTTTGGACATTTTGAGATGATTTTTGGAAATGCCACCAAATTGCCAAATTTAGGAATGGTTTGCGGCTTGGTGCT
>CM044433.1:66357737-66377594 GCA_024363595.1 Xenopus borealis
GATAAATCACCCCAAATATGAAAGCCTAGGGTCTTCTGAACAGTTTGATGCCCAATATGTTTAGGTGTACCCAAGGACGTGGCGAAGACCCCCATATGGTCTGCCGTTTCAGGTACTGCAAAATCAACAGATTTACATCATTTTGAGGGGGCAAAGCTAGAAAAAAGTAAGTTCACCCCCAAAACCCATACATTTTCGTAAAGTACACTTTCCCACAAATTCAAAATGGTTTTGCATGTCTTTCTACTCCAAAGCAACAAGCCGCAAACCTTTCCTAAATTTGGCAATTTGGTGGCATTTCCAAAAATCACCTCAAAATTTTCAGCATCATATTTCCACACATACTTTGAGGTATCAAAATAAATCACCACAAATATGAAAGCCTAGGGTCCTCTGAACAGTTTGATGCCCAATATGTATAGGTGTACCCAAGCACGTGTCATATAGAAGCCCCAAAACGAAGAACCCCCATATGGTCAGTCATTTCAGGTACTGCAAAATCAACAGATTTACCATACATTCTCAGAAACTACACATTCCCCCAAATTGGGTATGCATGTCTTTCTATTTCAAAGCACCAAGCCACAAACCTTTCCTAAATTTGGCGATAAAGGCTGCTGTTTTTACATTTCTGAAAATTATTGCAATTGGGCACATTTATCTCACACAATTTCTTACATACAATTATAAAACACCCTAAATATTGACACCAAGGGTCTACGGAACAGTTTGATTCCCAGTATGCATAGCAGAACCCAAATAAAAATAGTGCATATGAATTTTCTCCGCTGCCGTTTTGCATTTGTGAGAAAAGACACCTACAGTGAATAATTTGCCACAAGACCCTCCTAACTGCACATAGAACCCCCAAAACCATATATATTTGGAAAGTACACATTCTGACAAATCAAAATCAGGTAATTATGTCTTTGTACTCCAAACGACCATACTGCAACGCTATGCTAAAGGCTGCAGTTTTTATGACATTTCTGAAAATCGCCTAAAAACATTGCAATTGGTCACATTTTTCTCACCCATCGTCTTACATACAATTGTAAACCATCCTAAATATTGATGCCAAGGGACTGAACAGTTTGATGCCCAATATGCATAGATATACCAAAGTAGCTGGCATGTGCGGAACCAAAATAAAAATAGTGCATATGAATTTTCTATGCTGCAATTTCGCCTTCTGTGAGAAAAGACCCCTACAGTGAATTGTTTGCCACAAGACCCTCCTAACAGCACAAAGATCCCCCAAAACCATATATCTTTGAAAAGTACACATTCTGACGAATTAAAAACAGGTAATTATGTCTTTGTACTCCAAACTACCCTACTGCAACACTGCGCTAAAAGCTGCGGTTTTTATGGCATTTCTGAAAATCGCCTAAAAACATTGCAATTGGTCACATTTATCTCAACCAATTTCTTACATACAATTGTAAAACATCCTAAATATTGATGCAAAGGGTCTACTGAATAGTTAGATGCCCAATATGCATAGATATACCAAAGCAGCTGTCATGTGTGGACCCCCAAAAAAAAAAAAGTTATAAAAAACCTATAAGTGTGAGCTTGTGTATACATGTGTGTATACTCTAAAAAGTGTACAAATGTGTATATATGTTTATTTGATTGTGTAAATATGTGCATATGTATGAAAATAAAAAAAAAAGCCAGGCAATAAAAAAAAAACGATCTACTGTTCTTTGTGTGTGTAAATGCATGTATGTACAGTATGTGTAATTACATGTATGTGTGTAACTGGGTAAATAGAAGGGCACTTACCGTTTTTTGGAGAAGTGGTCACAATCAGATCTGCAGACTCCAGCATGGCAAACAGCAGCAGCACAAAGTGCGTGAGCGGAGCTTAACACCAGATCGGGTCCAGGAAGAAACAGCAGCAGAGAACACGCTGGATCAGGTAAGAATTCGGGTCCTGCGACAATAGCATCGCAAGACCCACTTGGCAGCCCCCTAGACTCCTTGTCTAGGGGGTTTAGCAGCCAGGAGAGCCTCTCTGCACTTTGATTTTTGCAGAAGTGCAGAGAGGCAGCACTTTAAACAAAGAACGTAGCTCCTACATTCTTGGCACTTACAGCCTTTTTTTCAAAGAACGTAGGAGCTACGTTCTTGGAAGGGAAAGGGTTAAATGATATAACATTATGGTCACGATTACCCAGGCGTTCAATAACTTGCACATTTGCTAAGTTCTAGGTCATTTGAGATCACTTGATCCAGATTAGATTACATTTTCTCTGGTTGACTCCTCAACAACCTGTGCCATAAAATTGTCATGCAACAAGTTTATAAACTTGTTGACATTAACTGATCTGGCAGTACAGTTGCTCCAGTCAATATCTGGAAAATCCCCTATTATTATTACTTTACCCAAACTAGCAGCCTTTACTATTTGCATCAGGAGTTTAGCCTTCTCTTACTCCTCACTTACATTGGGGGGTCTATAGAATACCCCTACAATTAATTTGCTGGGCTCTTTATAATTGATGAACTCCACCCATAAGACTTCTTCCCCCTCATTTTCTAACAGAACCTCCTCCTTTATATAAGCTTTTAAATCCTGCCTAACAAACATACATACTCCTCCTCCTTTTCTATTGCTTCTGTCCCTCCAAAACAAAGTATAGCTGCTGATATTAGCTGCCCAGTCATGAGACTCATGTTTCGGCAACACCAATCAATCCACAGAACAATTTGTAGTAGCTTTGAGAGAGCTGGTTGTTACCTGTGAGTTTAGGAATCAGATGAAATGCTAAGTGACCAAATCGTGGAAAAAACTAATTTACCACACATTAAAGAAAGACTGCTCTTAGAGCAGTATTTAACTCTTGCAAAGGTTCCTAGCCAAATTGAAACAGCGGTGACAGAGGCTAAAATTCTCAGTCAGGGAACTGCTGGGAATGTACAGACTGTGAATTCAGCACTGGGGCCTAATAATGCACAGTCACCAGCACAATACAGTGCTAAGAAAAGGGATTCACTGCAAAACCATGCAGCAAATACAAATAAAAAATATTGCTTTCGCTGTGGTTCAACACACTGCAAATTATGCTCCAAATGCAAAAAGGTAGGTAATTTTGCTATGATCTGCCGTAGTTTTGCGAAATATGTTCATGAAGTCACTACTACAAATATTACAGTATTAAGTGTGGATAAAGCTATACTACCAATACTAAAGCTATACTACTACTATACTACCAAAAGGATATTTTCTTGAAATACTTTGCAAAAGATAAGCTTGTTGCACCTGCCCTGAGACTGGTAGGTTACGTAAAGGATCCAATCCCTGTACTTGGTTGCTTGCCATTCACTGTACAATATGAATTAAATACTGCAAAATGTGACTTTTACATTGTGAATAAGCATACTGCTATACTTGGAAGGGATCTATTTGCTGCATTAAAGGGCACCTATTGGGGTAAAATGATACCCCCAACCAAAAGTGCGGGCTAATAGAGCCCGCATTCCGGTTGGGGTTTCACTGTTTTTTTTTTTTAAATATGCCCCTCGCAAGCGCTAGCGGCCCCGCTCCGGGAGGGCGCTCCCGGAGCGAGCAGCCGTCTCTCCATAGGCTCGCATGCGCAGAATGAAAAAGCGGCCTCAATTCAGGCAGCTTTTCATTCTGCGCATGTGCGTGACGTCATTAAGACGCGCGCGTATGGAGATACGGCTGCTTGCTCCGGGAGCTCCCTCCCGGAGCGGGGCCGCTAACGCTTGCGAGGGGCATATTTTAAAAAAAAAAACAGTGAAACCCCCAACCGGAATGCGGGCTCTATCAGCCCGCACTTTTGGTTGGGGGTATCATTTTACCCCAATAGGTGTCCTTTAAAGCTAAAATTAGTTGATGGTCTCATTACTACAGCACCAGTGCCTTCCACACAGCCTGTGTCTAAAATGTCACCACAAAGCAACACTTCACTGGGCTGCGCAAAGAACTTTGTGCACAAAGTTAGGTTGAGACCAGATGTAAAACCAGTACGCCATAAATTAAGGCAATTGCCCTATTCTATAAGGGAGACTGTCTCACAGGAACTAAAGAAACTGGTAGAGCAATATGTGATTAAAAAATCTAAATCCTCCTAATCGGTTTCACCAATTGTTGTTACAATGAAGAAAACTGCAGGTATACTTTTGTGTGTTGATCTCCGTGAACCTAATAAAGCGATTGTTATGGATAATCATCCCTTGCCACACATAGAGGAAATATTTCAGCAAAATTATTTTCTACTCTGGATCTTCAGAGTGCTTATCATCAAGTATTACTGCATGAGTAAAGCAGAGACCTCACTGCATTTATCACCCATGATGGTTTGTTTCGGTTCAAGCGTGTACCTTTTGGACTGTCTTTAGAACCGAGTTGTTTTCAAAGACTGATGTCTTCTATTCTCTGTGACATACCTGGTGTACAGTGCTACTTGAATGATATAAATGTCTACCCTCCAACTATGGATCTTCATGAAAAGTACCTAGAAAAGGTTCTGAAATGCATTGATTCTGCAGAACTCAAACTGAACCTTTCCAAAAGCCATTTCAGACAAACTCAGCTGTCTTTTTTGAGTCATATAATTTTACAAGAGTGATTACTGCCTGACCCTGACCATGTCATTTCTGTTACACAAACACCTACCCATCTGATTCCCAGACCTTACAAGCTTTCTTAGGTCTTACTTCATAGTATTCTAAGTTTTTTCCAAACTATGCTTCAGCTGTGGAGCCACTTAGAGCACTACTATGTGGAACTTCAAGTCTGGTTTGGTCAAAGACTGCTCAAAATAGCTTTGAAATAGTGGAACAATTAATTGTGAACAGTCCAGCACTAGCTTTATTTGATCCTGCACTACCCACTATGGTTACTACAAATGCTTCAGACTAAGGCGTTGATGCAGTGCTCACACAGATCTATGCTGGTCATTCAAAGAAAATGGTTGCATTTGCATCAGAAAAATGGAGAACCTACCTATGGGGTGGAAAATGTACCTTATGCACGGATCATAGCCCTACACTGCTTACAATAAAGGGACTAGGACACTGGAATGCGTATAGCTAGATGGTCAGCAAGGTTACTGAATTTCAACTACAAAATGTAACACAAATCAGGTTTGAAAAACATTACCACAAAACAAGAAACTTGTGAAGAGGGGAGTTATAGTTCCACAATAGATTAATCACTACCCCCACTCCCACTGGCAAACCAGTTCAGGTATTAACTCCCAAATTCAATTAACTCCTTATAGCTGGATAGTAATTCATTAGTGGTTAAAATGTAACTTTTAATGAATAACATTAAAAAGCCTTCGCTGCAACCGAACAACAAACACTGGGCCAAGCCCACTCAGCACACCAAAAAATATGTACGAACTCACTTCTCCTTGGGTATGGAGACAGTGTGGGACAAGTGTCCCTAAAAACACATTGTTAAAACCATTAGCATACGTCACAACTTAAAGTTAGAAGTGGTAAATGGTCAGGTCATCTATAATGACCTTAGTTGGTTATAGTTCAACAACACCTTGGTCTGCCGCACTCCACTTACTTCACATTCTAGGGTGCATTCGTTTCCCGAGCCGCTTCCAAGCCCGATATAAATGACCTTAGTTGGTTATAATCAGTTGCTGGACCCCTGTGTTCCCACCCCTCCAAATAGCACCCCAATTATGGCGTATCTACCTGTCTACATGGGGAACGGGTGTTGGCTGGTCACCTACCGTCCTTCAACAATTACAGCTGGCACCGGACTCCCCCAAAATATCCACACCCTTCCAAGTCATACCCCAGTTACAGAAGATCTGCCTGTCTATGTGGGGAGTGGATGGGAGCTGGTCCCCCACCGTCCACCTATGCCTCCCTACGCGTTTCACCAAGACCAAGCCTTCCTCAGGGGCATAGATGGTGCTGCTGCTGCTGATCCCTCCTAATGGCGCCAAAAAAAAGTTATATCTAGGCGCCAGCGAATTTTACGCTGATTTGCGTAACGGCGTTAACATGCCTGCGCAAAAGCACAACTATCCTTACTCACGCGCAGGCGTATGTTTGGACATAATGACTGAACATCAGAGAGCATAAACCTGCACTGTATGTCACTACTACAGTAGATTGTACAGACTATTGTATTCTTAAAGAGGGAGCAAAACAGAGTATTCCAAAAGAAAATGTCTTTCCCCTAGATATTCGTCTATTGTTAGGTCAAAACTACAAAGACCTTTTATAAATTTATTAGAAAATAAAAGCGACAGTATTTATACATTTAAAGGCAAAGTTAAACTTGAAATCTTAATAATCCAATGACTACAATATAGTCTAAATTCCCATCATCGGTTGAAATGGGCATTAATAAACTAATGGCAGGGAATTAATAACATGTAAATAGAATTTCTATAGAACAATGACATTTAGAGGAATGGGGTGAGCCTTCATTCAACCCATGAGGTACCCTGCTGTTCATAGTATAGATCCACTCCGCTTCCTTTTGAAGGAGTTTTCTATCTAAGTCGCCTACACGTGTAGTTTTACGGACACTCTCAAAACCAAAAAAGTGCATAACCGCAGTATTTCTTCCTTAACATGATTTGCTACTGAAGTGTTTCGCTTATGTTTCACGTCTCCCACATGTTCAATAATTCGGTGTCGGAATTCTCTGATGGTTTTACCCACATATTCTAAGCCGCAATCACAACGCATCATGTAAATAACACCAGATGTTTAACAATTAATAAAACTTCTTATATGGAGCAATGTATTATCAGTTATTTTATTTACTGTAGTGGTTTTGAGGATGAATGGACACGTGACACAGTCACCACATTTATAGCAACCTTTAAGTTTGTTTGTGAGCCAAGTTGAGTGCAAGGGATTCACGTAGTGACTCTGCATCAATTGATCATGCAGGTTTGAACTACGTCTGAAGGTCACTGTTTGTTTATTGCCTAAAACTTCAGATAACTCAGTATCTTGTTGTAAAATGTGCCAATGGTGGTTGAGTATGTGTAAAATTTCTTTATGTTCGCTACTATAGTCACCAATCAGTCTGATGACTTTAGTTTCCTTATGATTCCCTTTGTAGCAAGAAGAGAGGTCCTGTCTGTCCCAAGGACTCTCTATTATATGCTTTTTTTAGGGAGTTATGACCGTAGCCTCTGTCTCTGAACAGCCAGTAGAGTTTTTTAACCTACACTTTCAACTCATCTACAGAGCTGCATAGCCTTTTAAAGGGCAAGGAAAGTCAAAAAAATAAAATCCCATTTTTAATTTCTTTAATTAAAAAGAAATCTATCTCCAATATACTTTAATTAAAAAATGTGTACCATTTTTATAAGAAACCTGACTGTATGCAGTGAAATTCTCCCTTCATTTAGTGCTGTGGATAGCAATTGTCAGACGGTCCCTAACTTCTGGCTGTACTTATGAACAGCAGGGGGAGCCCCTGCCTTACTTACCAGCCATGCAGGACTCAAGCAGCTTTGTTTTTTGATCATTTATGACGATCCTTAAGAAGCCCAGACCACACTGAGCATGTGCATGTAGTCTAGTCTTGCAAAGATGTATAACAAAGTTACAAGATGACAGCCCACCTGTGGCCAACTTTGAAAGCATAAATAATTTGTTTGATTAGGCTTGTGGTGCAGTAAGTTCATGTTTATGTTTACTATACAAAATACAGCATTTCTAGCCTTATTGTATTTTAGACTTTCCTTGCCCTTTAAGTCTCAGATATTGGCCTGTGGGTATTCCTAGTATAGTGTTTCTGGGATGTTGACTTTGGGCATGTAATAAACTGTTAGTAGCATGTTCTTTCCGATAGACTAAGGTGAGGAGATTATTGGACTCTGAGTCATGGTAAATTCGAATGTCCAGGAAATTCACTGTATTTTTATCAATCTGTGAGGTAACCTTAAGATTAATGTTATTAATATTGAGTGCATTGACAAAATTAGAGAAACTGACCTTCAGTGCCTGTCCAAATTAAGACTATTTCATCAATATAGCGCATCTACAGAGGTATGTGTTGTGTATAGTCCGCCAAGTCATCATTGAACACACAATTTCTTTCCCACCAACCCAAATATAGGTTAGCATATGATGGCGTGCAGGTACTGTCCATGGCTGTCCCCCTCAATTGGTGGAAATACTTATTATTGAATGTATATAGTTGTGTGTTAACACAAATTCCAACAGGTCAATTACAAAATTATTGTGTTCCTGAAATTGCTCTCCACATTGTCTAAGGGTATCCTTTACAGTTAAAAAATATTACTGCTGATACACTGGATGAGGACATAGAAGTGGTAGAACTGACTGATTTACTATCATCTACAGTTACAGCTGCTAATTTTAAGCAAGCGTGCCTCATGTGTCCGATCTAAGTAAAACTACGGGGTATCTTAATGTGGCCCACAATCGGATCAGCCTGATATCGCACACCTCAAGGTGGGCATATTGGGGAGAGATCTGCTTGTTTGGCAGCATCACCAAATGGCCAAATGCTGAGAAGAAACTCAGTCCTGATCTTCAACCTTGCTATTGATATTGTGGGTCCTTTTGCAGATACTCCTGTAGACTGCAGATTTGCTATAACCTTTTTTTGTAGGCAAAATTTTTTAATGTTTTATAAAACATCAAACATAAAACAAAACATATGCCATAAATGAAGTTGAGTTACTATTACAGAGCGTCGAGCAAAATATTTACGTACAGATTCATTTTAGTTGATACACCCAACATCTAACATAAAGTTCAAACAGTCATATACCGGGGTACAGTTGTTACTGCTGAAATATCAACATTGAACAGTAACCCCATATTCTAGATAAAATTAAGAATTTTTGCCTTTTATATAACTGTTTCTTTTCATGTAAGGGAGCCCTGACCCCCCAGCCCCGCTTCCCACCATGGACTCCATGTTTTTTCAAATTGTTTCAGTGAGCCTCTGGCTAGTAAGGTGAGTACAGCAGCATTTGGTATCTAACTCTGGCATGATTAGTGTATATGATTTTGTCTATGACTCCTAATATGCACACCTGTGGGGTCAGCAGCTTAGGGAAATCTAATTTGTCTGCCAAGATAGCCATAACCTCTGTCCAAAACTTGGAGACCGGCAGGCACCACCAAGCCATGTGTAAGAAGTTTGCTCCTTCTGCCCCACACCTATAACATATTGCAGTTGAATTACTTCCCATGGCCTTCATGGAGTGATATAGAATTGGTGAAAGCATTTAAATTGTACTAGTTTGTCACGTATAGAGTAGAGATGACTATAACCTTCATCTATTGCTTCCTCCAAATCCTCGTCTTCGAGGTCTGGGATGTCAGCTAGCCATTTTTGATATGCTGCCTTAAAAGGAGGAGGGCACAATTGCATCAAGGTCTTATATAGCATGGATGTTAGTTTGGTTAGGAAACCATAACACCGTTTCAAATCGGGGTTGTAAGGTCTGTATTTCCATTCCTCCAAATTGCGCTTGGAATAATTGCCTCAGTTGGAAATAACTAAAGTGGGATAGATTGGTCTCTGCAAGTTTTTCTTTAAAGAACTCATATGAGCCAAACATGGCACCGTCCAGAACATCTTGTAACAGCCTGATGTGTTTACATGGCCAGTATAGGAAATCAGGGAATTTATGGAAGTGGGGAAGGCGGGAATTAACCCACAGTGGCACATTAGGTGTTAAAGTTGAAGGATGTTTTGGATACAGCCTAACTGCGCACTAAGTTACATGTTGCAGACGTCAAACTTCCACCAAAGACTATTCCTACAAAATCATCTACTGCTGACATTGTCAAACATCAACAAGCCAAATGCAAGGCTTATACTAACAGAAAATGTGGTGGAAGAAGTGCACTTTCAGCCTAGATCTTTAGTCAGAATTAAGAAACCAGGACTACTGAAACAAGGACAATCTAAATTTACTATGCCACTTAAAGTGAGACACCAGCGATGGAACATACACATATGAACTGTCTGATGGACCATAAATAGAATGCAAGTCATCTTGCGCCTGCTAGGTATGACTTTGGAGAAGCTCCATTTGATGAAGGACACTTTCCTACTCCTGATGCGAACTGCAATAGGCCTGAAGAAAGTGAACCTATAAGGCATACTGAGAATCAGAAAACTACCTGCATGGACCAAGGACTATGTCATGTGAAGAATGTATATTATTGCTTTAAGATGCATTGTTGTTGTTTATTACATTTTCCCAAATGCTTTCCTACTATAGGGGGAATATGTGGTGTTTATGCAGGTGGCCTGTAGCTGTCACTGTGCAGATGAGCTGTGCTGTGCATGCACTGTACCTTCTGTACTGCTTAGGGTGCTAGAGTATATGTTACTGTTGTGTAATGGCTGCATGAACCTGCTAATAAAGCACTGTTATAATCTGCTTATCCTCAGCTATCAAAACACAACCATTCTCAGTTGACCAGGCTGTTCAAAATACAGCAGAGTGGGTGCAATATCTTACAGCATACCAGAAGGAAGCAACTTGCAGGCAATATGGAGGAAAAATAGTTAGAATTCCAAGCTGCTGAAGCACAAAGCACAGAGCAGTGAAGATGTGGAATTCTCTCCCTAAATCAGTTGTACAGGCTGATACATTAGATAGCTTTAAGAAGGGGTTGGATGGCTTTTTAGCAAGTGAGGGAATACAGGGCTATGGAAGATAGCTCATAGTACAAGTTGATCCAGGGACTAGTCCGATTGCCACTTTGGAGTCAGGAAGGAATTTTTACCCCTTCTAAGGCAAATTGGAGAGGTTTCAGATTGGGTTTTTTTGCCTTCCTCTAGATCAACTAGCAGTTAGGCAGTTTAAAAAAAAAAAGTTTAAAGGTTGAACTTGATGGGCGTGTGTCTTTTTTCAGCCTAACTTACTATGTTACTAAAAGGTCAGGCAGGTGAAGAGAGCAGTACAGCCACCATAATACGTTTCCTGTTCCAACTTGAACTAGCTGCATGGCACCAGGTTGTTCAGTATGGAAAGCTTATCTGCCATGGTATCAGAAGATTTTTGTAATCTGTCTGTCAGCAGTCATATCTTGATTACCAATGATTGAAATAATGGAGGTTAGTGAAGCCAAACAGCTAAGAAGGTAGAGAGGGGGTTAAACTTTCTTTTCAAGGCAGGCTTGCCATCTGTCTGGTCTGGAATGCCTACTTTCGAGGTTTTGTGCATAGAAAAAGATTTTTTCCATATACTCTCCTTATCTCACCTTTACACCTCCTTGAATACAATCATAAGCATTATCATTTTTGTGCCAAAGTCCTCACCATTATAACAATGACACGTTGATGATGTGCCAGTCACTGCACAAACAAATTTGGGTGGACGGTATACGGATTGGGAATTACACGTCCCAGTATGTTAAGTCGGCAGGTCTTAGGTGTTCTAGGTAGGGCAATATCTGTAATGTTGTCTAGTATGTTTAACATTTCTGCCCAGTACGGTTTAATATCCCACAGTATATTTGCCAGTGTGCCCCTTTCCACCATGCATCTATTACATATTTCTGCTATAGCGGGATTCATTAAATGCAGTCTAGTTGGGGTTAGATATGCCCTGTATATTGCATACAATTGGACCATTCTCAGTCTATAACACAGTGAGATTTCATGAGGAGATTCCATAGCTTCCTCCCACTCCTCATCTAATATAATGTCCACTGCTGATTCCCATTTGCTCAGAAGAGCTTCTAGTGGATCTGCTCTGCTAGCTAGTAACAAGATAGTATATAAGCTGGAGATCAAACCCCTGGTAGATGACCTAATGATGAACTAATTTATGGAAATGCATATTATTTCAGCTGTCATATTTAAGTCAGTGGAGAAACCACTGGCTTATCAGAAAGGAGTGTCAGTACCCTGGTGATGACTACCTGTACAAGGACCCAGGAGAAAATCTTGGGGCTCCACACAGGGCCACCACTGCTGGTGGTGGCCAAGTTTGGCAGCCATTATATCCTTTCAGGGCCTCTGGTTCTGCTGTTGACAAGCTGTAGTATGCACATTCACCTAGTCAACAATCACAGCATTGGGGTCTGCACATTCCTACATTAGGCAATAAGATATGGGGGCCCCAATAGTTTGAGTGATGTGGTTGGGTAGGGGCTAAAATGTGTTTTCACTGCTGAGTGACACAATTAGCCAAAAGATGTACACGTATTCCAAACATAATATTTCTGAGAACTATATGTTTGAGCTTTATGATCAATATTGAAACTAATGTCTGAAAGCTATTGAGATGCAGATAAAAATGAATAAGAGAAGAACTCATTGGTAAAAAGCAATTCTGTACCAAAATAAATATAATAGTACTTAATTTAGAAGGTTTTATTACTTTGATGTATTTTCTGTCTTATTACTAGTGTGCCTTTAGGCTTAAGAAATACACTTCAAAGTTACATTCTATCCCCAACTTTTGGTGTTCAAGTACATTATATTAGGCTTACCTCTCCTTCTGAGCTGACACTGCGAATACTGGCACCGCTAACATAGATCCCTCCGCTAGCATCCTCATGGATCCGTATGTTGGATTTCCGATAACGAGAGTCAGGATCACGTGATACGTCAAATAGATCCAAGATTTCCTCATTGTAAAGCTAGTCAGAAAATGGAGATGGAAGTTTACAAAATATTAAAGGAATAGGTTTATCTTTCTTTCTATCCTAGAGAGCCATGAAAGTCATCTGACCCCTGTTAATCTTACTGTGTAAGAACTAAATCCGTTGTATTCAACACTGCTTATCTGTTATCTGCCATGTGCCTTTTTCTCATATTCAGCCTGAATAGCTGCCCCAACGGCTAAACAGTAGCTTATTAATGTTTAGGGCAAGGGAACACAAAGCGTATTCAGTGCTTCTTTCTGCCTGCAGATTTCAATAAGGCGGAAATGCCTGATAAAACAAGAAAGCAGGCATTAGTGTCGCTGCACTCAGGGCAAAGATGTGCCTGGTAGGGAAGCTAAATGTAGTAGTGTTTCTGAAGCAAACAGTAAAAACTGCAATTTTACCAGTGCAGGGCCATTACATTATATTTAAATGCATTCAAAACACTTTCATATTTTGGTGTTACTTGTGCGTTTTCTTTCCAGTAAAACATTTACTTACTTCTAAGAACTGTGCACTAACTTTAAAGCTGGGCTCTGGCTGTCCTCTATCATAAGCAGAAGTTTTGTGCTCTTGTATGGTACTGAAGAGCTGACGCACAGCACGTGGGATGATCCCCAGCTCTTCCTCCGTTACCACAAGATCAAATCCACTACCCATTGTATGTGTTTTCCCAGCACCAGTCTGAAATTGGAAAGGATTGAGTTACCATATTTCAAGATTTAAGCTGCTACAAAAAATAAGCCAGATTTCTACACAAGAACAGAAAATGTACAAGAACTACTAAGGAGTAGAACAGAGGAGGAAGAGGCAAAGTATTGCATAATGTAAGTGACACAACAGTAAAGTGAATTAAATATAGCAAGGCTAGTATTATCAAAGAAAAGTTTTCGGTAGACATAATTTGTACACACATAGAACCTAGGTTTCATTCATACCTGTCCATAGGCCAGCACAGTAGCATTGTAGCCTTGAAAGCAACCTTCCACCAGGCCACGTACACAAGTCTCGTAGACCTGGACTTGGTCTGTGTCCATATCAAACACAAAATCATATGTGAAAGCTTTGTCTTTACCCAAAAGCACCTGTGGCTCTCCAGCATAAACCCATGTACATATACGACATCCTTCAGCCTGTTCCTTACTGCTTTGTGGACGAATCCTGAGAACAGGGAAAAAATTGTGCAATTTTGGAGTTCAATGGAGAAAATTGTTAGACGGCAAATTAAAACATGTGGCACCTGATTCAAATATTGGGCTTCATTTAGATATACCTTTAACACATCCTGCTGCAGAAAGTATAAAATCTATCAGGTAACTCAATTAAGCATGATGCAAGGGATGATTTGTAAAGAGACATAATATCACAAATATCAATATCATTGCTACAGAAAGAGTGAATTATGTGAATAATTGGTGACTTGCCTGTGATAGGGATCCTGACCAATCGCTCTGTGAAAGTGTACTTCACCGGTTTAGGCATAGGACCTGTTATCCAGAATGCTCAGAACCAGGAGTTTTCAGGATAAGGGGTCTTTCCATAATTATGAATTTCATATCTTAAGTCTACTAAAAATCATTTAAATATCAAATAAACCCAATAGGTTTGTTTCCCAACAATAAGATTGTTTTCCCACCAACTTGGGATCAAGTACAAGGTACTGTTTTGTTATTACAGAGAAAAAGTGAACATGTATTAAAATGTCATATTATTCAATTAAAATTGTGTCTATGGGAGATGACCTTCAGATAACAGATTACCAGATAACTGATACCTGTTATTCATTTCTATAGGTATGAATGGGAAGTAGGTTAATAAGGCAAGCATATTAATGTCCTTTCTTTTCCTTAATAGGATTGTTTTGATCATTAAATGGCCAACCTGCTAGAAGCCCTACAATCATTCATTTGAGTATTTTATAATATTGATGAATGAGTGTGAATGAATGTCTGTTCATGCATGCTCTTCTTGTGGTCATGAGATCTTGTGGAGCATCCAAGCAATGGTGACAAACAAACCGTATGCAGATAACTTGCTCCAAATAGCCAATGCCCCACACAGAAATTCTACCACAAAAAATAGGTATTAAATGCATCTAAAAGGAAAATATTATGGGGTGAAACTGTTTAGTGATTTTTATTTTTAAAGACTACTTCTGGACATCGATATACTCTCTGATACCAGAATACATTTTTCTATGCTCTATTAATATACAAATAATGTTTCATTAAGTATGCAGGCAATTGTAATGTATGACAACAAGAGAATTCTTGCTGGTGCTCAACTGCTGTGATGCAGTATTCATTTGTACAAAGACTGATTCTAGTAATGGTCTGCAGTAAAACATTTGTATATACTATAAAGATCACATATATTAATACTTTTACAATAAAGAGTGTTTGCCTCTTCCCTTCCCTCCCTCACATCTCCATCTTGTATAATGTTTTTCCCCCTGTCTTAACTCACATTCTACATCTTTCTTCCTCTCACTAGCTTTGGCTTTCTTTGTCTGTCATATACCTCCTCTTCCCCTCCTGCTCTGGTTTCCATGGTAACAAAGCATCTGCTACTGTGATTAGAATGTATGAATGGTGCAGAAGGGAGCTTTTTAAACCTTGCAGAAGAAGTGTGATAATTAAAGCAATAAATGCAGCCCAAAGTGTAAAAACGCTGACATAACAGCATGATACGGGAACAAGAAGATAGGAGAAAACTCAAGCTAGTGATACATTCCATTAACAAGACAAGTGAGAGAGTGGGTGAAGGTCAGAAACAGCAAGAGGCATAATATAGAAAGTGAGAAGAGCAGGGTATGAGTTGCATACGTGAGTACCTGCACTAGGACTGGACACCAAGTCTATTGGAAAAATGGCTACAGTTCATAGAGTTTTTGAAAATGAAGCCAATAGGGAACAATGTAGGGTTCTCAATAATGAATTTAAACGTTTTGTCTTTATATGCAATCCTCTTTTACTGTCACCTGATCATGGTACTTAAGTATTTTGAGTACATATACATTAATCCTCCAGTGCCTATAAAAGGTATCTTTATTTCCACATAAATCCTATTTATTTTGATTTTGATTTGATTACACATTCATGTACTCTCTGTTTTGTGAATGCTTAAACATACTAATATAACATACACTAATATTATTATCTTTATTATTGCATGTACTTTTAAAACACCATATTCTGTACTGATGTGCAATCACTGACAAAAAATCGTTACAGCATGTCTAAGAGCCTGGCCCACAAGGGCCTGCAGTCTATAGTATTATCCCATTTGAGTTTTGATTGTTGAGTTTAAGTTTTTCTGTTATTGTTACTTTAAAAAGCATACATCAACAGAATGAAAGCTTTTAGTATTATTATTTTTTCCCTACACATATATCTCTGCCCTCTTCCCCAATCTCTCTCTCTCTCTTCTTCTATCACTATGCTGACTCAGGAAGTCACATTTCCCATATAAGCCACACAGGAAACAGACATACATTACACAAAGCAAAAGAGATAATACAGCTTGTAAAATTACAGTGGATCTCTCCCCTTGTTTCTTTTGTGTAAATGCCCTTTTACCACATATACTTTATTACATCTTTCTGCATAAACGAATCCCCATGTTAAAAAGCATGGATTTACTAGCTAAAACGAGTTTGCTATTACTGTAGGGCGTGGAATCACACATAGTTGATTGAAAAGGAAATTCTGCTATAATTACTTTTCTCACATGTTTTAAGTGACCCATAATGGCATTTAGCTCTTATGCTGTTCATTACCCATTCATTATGCATCATTATAATGAAAACGTCTTTGTTTTGGCTTCAATTTGTTCTTTTCATACAACTGTTAGCCTGCCTGCTGAAATGTCACACTATAATATTAATCTTAACAATATTGTTTGCAATTGTACTTGTATGCTAGCATTTTATCAGTATGTAATGATATTTAAAGTAAATTAGGAGATCTGACAAACAACCCATGTGATACACACGTGTCATGTGATATCTTGTGATATCGACAAAATTAACTTGTACATATATATCCATAAATGTTACTTATCAAACACGTGTATGACTGTGCAATTCATTGACACTGCAGCGTGATTGCTGGACACAAGATACCAAAAAAGACACGCAGAAGGGCGGCACTGCTGCAACAACAGCAATCACACGGACAAAATCCACTGACACACAGCACTAGATATACTAAGATTATCACTTTCACAATGATATGGCAGTAAAACCAACCTCAGCGCAACCCTGACACTGCAGTCCCCCTGGCTCCCCATGTTGCTCCTTCTATTTCCAATTTCTCACTGCCAAGGTAATTTCAGGTGGGGCAGGAGGTACCGGGGGCAGATTTTTCATCTCCAGGCAAGGGTGGATATTTCACATCATGCACCATCTCCCAGTTCACTTCCACCCCATGCTGAAGCAGTCTCCGCTGCAGATTTCCGAGTGGAACAAAAGGTAAGACAGGAGAGATTCAGCAGCCAATAATGAGGCGGAAGGAAATGAGAGCACACCCACGGTTTGAAAAGCAGCCAGTCACAAGCACCGGGGAAGGGCAGGTCAATTTTATGGTCCTTAGCTGCTCACTGATGGAGGAGAAAGGGAAAGGCTGCAAAGGGTCGAGCGAGCTGCAAACGTTTTTTAAAAAATGCCTGTTTGTTGTGTGCCAGTTTTAATATATGAATAAATGTCCAGGTATCCATAACTGCACAACTAACATTACCTCTGCTAGTAGATATAAAATAAATATATACATATATAATATATGTAGATCTAATATATGTAGCTGCAAGCCTGCAACTCTCATTTATAAACAATAAAATAAAGAATAAAAAATAAAGACCGGAAATTCGACTCTTAATGGTACAAGAAAGGAGTGGCTTTGTTGCCGACCCTGGTAACCTGCCCAGGCCTGCGCTGCCTTATTGGCGCAGCACCCCTGGATCAACTTGCCTGGGTGCAAATGATTACTAAATATGTATATATATTTCTCCATTGCATTGGCACTCACCACAACTTCAGTTACAGGCCGGTTGCTCACCATTCATAGCATAGACCCAAGTTTTTTTTTGATCCATAAAAATTAATCTATGCGTTTCAATCTACAGAAGATCCTGATGACGATCTTCTCTAGATTGAAATGTGTAGATTAATTGTAATCGATTAATAAAAACTCTTTTATTATAACGCTGGAGTTGGTGCTTTCAGATTTGGGAATATATATATATATATATATATAGTCATGTCACAGAACCACACTTCAAAGACTTAATCAGTGAATCAAATCACATTTATTAGCATGTGTGTACAATTTTTTGGCCCTCCTTGGGGCCTTTTTCAAGGATAAATGCTTACAATAGTGATCACATATTTATACCCTCACCTCCCCCAGTGTTTTAGGCACAAATGTGACATCATACATTCCAAATTGACACGTCATTAATTACAAACAATGCAAGACGAATTTGCAATCTCACCACATGGTGTCTCTGTTGTGTATTGAAAGAAAGTGTCCATTTCATTACATTTTCTGCCAAACATATATATATATATACAGATGCAGCCACTTGGATTTGTGTGTGAAAATGTGTTGTGACTCAGGGTTAATTGAAGAAACTGTGTTATCTAAAGTCATCTTAACTCATTTAATGCATTTAACCTTTTCATTAGCATACCAAAGCACCATTGTTTTCAATGGTGAACTCTTTAATTGGATGGGATGCTGTGACACAATATTCTGTGTTAAGTGAGTTAAATGGGATGTCTGAGTAAAGTTATTCTGTGTCAAATGCATAATCCAAAGTAGGTTCATCTGTATATATATATATATATATATATATATATATATATATATATATATATATATATAGCGCTTTGCACTCAGATCAAAACCATATTTATTGGTGAAAAATTTGTGGTCCAAAGTCCTTACTTTTGTTCAAATTCTCCACGTATGAAAGGAATGAAGAAAGAGAAAACACTTGTTCTGTCATGTGGTAACCTTAATAACAAATTGATTTACCCTTCATACTTTAGCTAAGGGTTGCTGTTAAAAACAAAAACATTATCTGTAGTTGAAATTTCTAGTCACTGCAGAATACAGAGTGCAGTTGGGAGCTACAGTTTCACACATTAATAATTGTAGTTTCCAGTCACAGCAAACTTACTTCTGTCCTTTCCCTTGTAGCTCTATTGGGAAAAACAAACAGCAGATTGTGTATTACCTCCTGCACTGGTTCTCTCTTTATCATTGTGGTTCTACTCCATGTCCAGAAGCACAACCAAGGGGTTTAGCAAATTAAATAACACCTGGAAACACAAGGAGCAGGCTATCAACCAGGAAAAGTTATTGCTCTGTTAAAATAGAACCATAAATTACAAGAGGGGACCAGTATAGGAGGTAGTACAAGATCTGCAGCTCTCTTTCCCTAACAGAGCCACACTGGAAAGGATAGAACTATCTTGTGGTGGCTGGAAACTACAAATACAATTGCTGTGAGGAACTGTAACACTGCACTCTACACTTTGTGGTGACTGGAAACCAGTGGCGTAACTACTCGCTGGTGGGCCCTGGTGCAGGATTGGCACCTGGGCCCCCCTATTGGGCCCCTATGAATTGTTCTCCTAGCCTCTCCGATGGGCCCCTAGAGGGAGCGGGCCCTGCTCCCATGGTAGTTACGCCACTGAAAATATGGCCACTGCCATTGTGTGAAACTACAGCCCTCTATAATATATTGGAATCTGAGAAGCAGGGACACATTATTGCTCTGTATACAAAATTTTAGTAACAATCGAGATGCGGGTAGAGCTGTCCAAATCGGGACTGTCCTGTGAAAAAGGAACAACTGGGAGGTATGTTACTGTGTTAACCCTTTAACCGCCAAGCATGTATTCTATGTAATACGTTCTTTGGCAGCTGAGCTTTCTCTCTGCTTCGGCGGCTTTTGCCGCCTCCGCAGAGAGATAGAAAGCAGGACAGCCCCCTAGGCAACATTGCTAGGGGGCTGTCAAGTCGGATCTGCAACTCGATTGTCGCAGATCCGACTTGTAAAAGAAGCAGACGCATCGCATGGAGCTCCTTCCCTGCAGAGCCGCTTCCTGCTTCCTGTTCAGCGCTCCTTCGATTTCCTGCGCTCTCCACGTGTCTCCTGGATCTCCTGCAACAAAAAAAGTAAGTGCACGTTTTTATTACACACTTACCTGCACTTACAGTACATTTACACACT
>CM044433.1:66393223-66412988 GCA_024363595.1 Xenopus borealis
ATCATGCAAGCCAGGGGTTCCATGGCCACTGCAAAGAGCAGGGGGGAGAGAGGGCAGCCCTGTCTAGTCCCCCTGTGTAGCTTAAACGTTTGTGAGGAGTTATAGTTTGTACGGATAGAGGCTTCCGGGTCCCTATACAACATTTGTACCCATTTCATATATTTGTCAGGGAACCCCATACATTTCATCCCTGCCCATAGATACGGCCACTCCACTGAGTCAAATGCTTTCTCGTTATCGAGGGTAGCAATAACTCTAGTCTTAGAGTTGTCATGGATGACCGAGAGGTTTGTGTAGAGCCTTCTAATGTTTATGTCTGTGGTTCTCGTAGGAATAAACCCCGACTGGTCTATGTCAATTATTTGCGTAATAACTGTGTTAAGGCGCCTGGCTAGGACTTTTGCTAGTATCTTGGCATCACAATTCATTAGAGATATTGGTCTATATGATGCACATTCTTTGAGGTCTTTATTTGGCTTTGGAAGGACTATAATTAAGGCTTTGTTCATGGATTCTGGTAGGGCAGTACCTTCTCTGGCACCATTAAATAGTTTGACCAGACTAGGTGCCAATTCCTTCTGATGTACCTTATACCATTCCATGGGGAGCCCATCCACCCCTGGTGTTTTCCCCCCTGGAAAGGATGCTATGGCGTCTGTGATTTCTTGGACTGTTATAGGAGCGTCTAGCAAATTCCTCCCTTGCATATCCAATGTTGACAAATCTACCTTCCCCAGGTATCTCAGTATCTCCTTTTCTTCAAATTCTAGTTTTGAGTCGTATAGAGTTGAATAATATTCCCTAAATGTATCGTTTATTTCCCTGGGGTTTGTTGTGTATGCCCCTGTTCTGGTTTTTATTACGGGTATTGTTGTTAACTGGTTGGGGTCCCTGCTTAGGTAGGCTAGTAGTTTACCACATTTATCTCCTGACTCCAAGACATTTGTTTTTTGATATATTAGGTTTTTTTTTACTATATCCGTTTGGGCTAGGAGGAGTGCTGCTTGTGCATTTTTCCATGTTGCCATGGTGTCTGCATTTGGATTGGCTATACTGTATACTGGGCTTCTTTAGACTCTAAGTCTCTTTCCTTCCCTTCTATGCTCACCACGGCCTGTTTTTTAACCTGTCTTATCATTGTGGAATATTCCCCCCTAACGTATGCCTTTAAGGCATCCCAGACTGTAGAGTCTTTTGCTGTACCTGTATTTAATGATAGGAATTCTGTGATTGAAGAAGTTATAGGTGATACCAGATCTGGGTGGTTAATCCAGTATTGGCTCATGCGCCATACATTATCCTGGGGTTCAGGACTGGCTTGTATACATAGGCTAATTGGAGAGTGATCAGAAATTCCCCTGGTCAATATATGAATACTCGTGGTTGCACAGGCTACCTCTGGGGAGCCCAGTGCTAGGTCAATACGTGATAGGGTATTATGGGCAGAGTTGAAGCAAGTGAATTGTTTAACCCCTTCGTTGCGAGCTCTCCACAGATCTGTTAAGTTGAACGTATCCACCCATTTCTGCATGGCCTGATCATTTCTGGTGGGTGTTGGTAACCTATCCATCTCTTTGTTAATAACGTTATTAAAATCACCCATAATTATTATGGGAGCCATGGGTAATGTGGATATTTTGTTCATTATTGTATAAAGTATATTTTCTGCAAAGGGTGGTGGTATGTATATATTGACAATAGTCCATTGTTTACCCATAATAGAGAGGTGTATTATTAGATATCGTCCCCCCGGGTCTGATATAACATTATGCAGGGTGTATGTGCATGTTTTGGCTATAAGGATAGACACTCCCCTGGAATAGCTAGAGTATGGTGCATGATATGTTGCTGCTACCCACGGTTTTTTAAGAGTCGTGAGTTTGCTCCCATCTAAATGTGTCTCTTGGAGCAGGATAATTTGTGGATTTTGCTTCCGGAGGAATTTGTTAACCAGACCCCTCTTTTTATTGAGTCCCCTAGTCCCCTGACATTCCAAGACAATATTTTAACATTATACATTTACAATCATGGTTATTATAAATTGCAGTATGTTCTCCCTTTCCCCTTCTGACCTTGATACATTCCTCTTAATAGCAGTTGATGCAGGTAGCTGTGTTATTTGTGGAGTCTCTCTTAGAAAATTGCAGATAGATTCAATAAAGCAGTGCATAACTCCCTTTGCTCCCTCCCTATCCTCTACCAACCCCAACTTGTAGTGGATTTCGTTCCCAGTAACTGTTTGAGTTAATAAGAGTGTCATAACCAGAGTCTCAATGGGTAAAGACATGTTTCCTAGTGTCTGGCTTGGGTGATGTCCCCATGCCGGCACCCTCACAGGATATATGTGTGCATCCTAAGGTTGTAGTTTGCGGGTGTTGTATAGTGTAGCTTGCCTGCAGTAAGTTCCTCTCATACATCTGCGAGGGGATCTCCTGGAGTTGTTTTCCAGCCATTTATCCGCTTCCTGGGCTGTTGTGAAGAAGTGAGTCTGTCCATTATCTACCACTCGCAGTTTAGCTGGGTACAACATTGCATAGGGTAGTTGAAGTTGTCTTAGGCGCTTCTTTACATCTGTAAATTTCATCCGTTGTTTGCGGATTTGAGTAGTCAGGGTATATGGAGACCTTCACATTTTCGTACATGAGGTCACCTTTGGTGCGGGCTTCTCTCAATATTTTGTCTCTGTCTCTGTAGTTAAGTAATCGTGCTATCATGGGTCTTGATTGTGCTCCTGGTGGTGGAGGTCTGCCTGGTACCCTATGGGCGCGTTCTATTATAAAAGTGGGTGAAGTTATTGTGGGGAAGGTTTCCTGGAGCCATTTTTCCAGGAAGGCCTCTGGTCGTCCCCCTTCTATTCTCTCTGGCAGGCCAATTACTCTAATGTTGTTGCGTCTAAGCCTGTTTTCCAGGTCGTCTGCCTTTGCTTCTGTGGTGTTTAATCGTTGCTCCATGGATTGCAGCTGGGCTTGGATGGGTGTAATTGTGTCTTCCATGTCCCCTACTCTCCTTTCCACTTCTTGGGTGCGCTCTCTTATGTTCTGGATGTCATGACGGAGTATATTAAAGTCAGATTGGAGTCCATCTATTTTCCCAATAGTGGCGGCATGGTTGCTATTTAGTAGTGATATTATTTCTGCCAGAGTGTATTCTGCTGTGGTGTGTATGGGAGTTGTGTTACTTGCAGTGGTAACAGTCTCCATGCCCCCTGGCTTGTTGTTTCCTGCTATCCTCCATTGTTGATGAGGTGTGCTGTGCTTGTGTGCTGTTGTTTGCTGCACTTGTTTCTGGGCAGTCTGCTCTGCTAGTGGTGCTATTGCAAGGCTCTCTGGCAAAGCGCTCCAGTTTCTGCGCTGTATGTTTGCTTATTATGTGACTGCTCACCTCACTTTCGGGCTCTGTAGGTGGTGCGGCGTGGTTGCGTCCGCCATCTTGTTTCCACTCCTCCATTTGTGAGCGCTTCTGTTTAGGGTTTTGGTCGCGGTTTCTTCGCATCGCCATGATGCGTTTTGATGCTGGGTGGCTTCCGGATTCGCTGGGGAACCTGCAGGTACCTTTTTTTCCCCTAGGATGCACTTTATTGGGCTGGTTTGTGGGTCCCGGTCCGGAGCACTAGCAAGTGCTTCCTACCCTCTCTGCATGCGGCCACGCCCCCCCAATATATTTTTCTAGTTGCACCAATTCATTTGTACATCCATTTTTTTCCTTGACACTTGACCTTATATAAAAATGAATCTAGACAGGATTCAAATATGATACATTTTCTTTCAGTCACCATTTCTTTATCTTCATCCCTCATTTCCTCAACATGAGAAAGGATTTCTGACTCATTGAAACTTGGTATTTCTTGAATGTAATCGGGATCGTTAGGATTAGTTCTTTCAAAAATGTCTATTGATCCTTCCAAACTGAGTGATAGTTGGTCACTCTGTATTTAATCGTGTTCCATTGGAAAAATTCCACTGATAAAATCATCCTCTTTTTGTTTGCACTTCTGAGTAGTAGCACAGTTTTCTATTGTAAATTCAACTGGATTATCTTCTGCTGGAGGCGGCTGTGATACAGATGTTACAGATGCTGAATGTTTGTGAAAATATGTATGATCTGAGTTTTCTTTCAATAGTTTAACTAGATTATCATCTCTTGATTGTGGCAGTGATGAATATTTTGCAGGTGTT
Source organism: Xenopus borealis (assembly GCA_024363595.1). Taxonomy (NCBI): domain Eukaryota; kingdom Metazoa; phylum Chordata; class Amphibia; order Anura; family Pipidae; genus Xenopus; species Xenopus borealis. The sequence continues at coordinate 66,397,399 of CM044433.1, forward strand.
GAATGTCTGAGAAAATATGTATGATCTGAGTCCTCATAACCAAGCTCAACTGGTTTCTCTTCTGTTGGTGGTAGTTGTGATACAGACATTACAGGTACTGAATGTGTGTGTAAAATTGCCTGCTCGCTCATGAAACGAATAAACTCACCATAGTTTAAAATTTTATTTTCGCCCAGTAGAAAAGCGTCATCAACTGAAGATATATCAGTCTGTGTTTCAGCATTCACATGTACTATGTCAGTATTGGTGGATATTTCAACCAAAACTGTTTGGGATGTTGACCTGGAATCTGTAGATGTTGATGAAAGAGAGGACTGATCAACTTTTTGACTTTTATATGCATGTGTTGCATATAAGGAGATGGAAATATGGTAGGAACAGCATCTAACTTCAATGATCTAACGTCACGGCTTATTACATAGCTCTCAGGTGTAAAATGAGCTGAACACATTCGGTATTTATCATTTTTCTTTTCAACCAAAATATGATTAGCAAGGAGTTCTATGTTGTTGAACTGTTGGTCAGTTTGTAAAAGCCACACATTTATACGTTCAAGCAATGAAGGAAATACATGTAGTATCACGTCTTTCTTGCCGCTTCTGTGAGGGCAGCCTTTAACTACAGATGCAGCCACTTGGATTTGTGTGTTAAATGTGTCGTGACTGAGGGTTAATTGAAGAAACTGTGTTATCTAAAGTCATCTTAACTCATTTAACTGCATTTAACCTTTTCATTATCATACCAAAGCACCATTGTTTTCAATGGTGAACTCTTTAATTGGATGAGATGCTGTGACACAATATTCTGTGTTAAGTGGGATAAATGGGAAATCTGAGTTTAGTTATTCTGTGTCAAACACACAATCCAAAGTGACTTCATCTGTATTCAATTGGGCATTTTCAAAATCTGGAAATATGGTAAATATATAATGAAATTGTTAAAACTTTTTGTTGATTTTAAATTTTAATATTAAATTGGTTTAAATGTTAAAATATCATTTAAATGAATTATAAAAATGATTTAAACGTAAAACATAGCAGTGTTTTCAGAATTATATATTAACCATATAAGTATGTCTAAAATAATAAGACAAATCAACTGTACTTGTTATTTTTTTTCTCTTGAAGACATTTCTATAGTCATCCCACTGGTTTTCACGATTCTGAATTGATTTTTTGATGCTCTTCAGCTACTAAAATTCAACCTTTAACCTCCGTGCTTTGCCTTCCATCTATGCCTTCCGTGCTGTGCCTTCCCTCCCTGTTTGTGACTTTCCTCTGTGCTTTGCCATCCCTAGTTGCTTTCCCTCTGTGCTTTGCCTCCCTGTCTTCCATATGTGCCTTCCCTCCGTGCTTTGCCTTCCCTCTGTGTCTTCCTCCATGCTTTGCCTCCCTGTCTGTGCCTTCCCTCCATGCCATCCCTCTGTGCCTTCATCTGTGCTTTGCCTCTGTGGCTGTGCCTTCCTTACGTGCGTTGCCTTCCCTCTGTTTCTTCTCTCCCTGTCTGTGCCTTGCCTCTGTGCTTTGCCTCCCTGTCTGTGCCTTCCCTTCGTGCCATCCCTCTATGCTTTTCCTCCGTGTCTGTGCCTTCTGTATGTGCCATCCCTCCATGCTTTGCCTTCCCTCTGTGTCTTCCTCGGTGCTTTGCCTCCATGTCTGTGCTTTCCCTCCATGCCATCCCTCTGTGCCTTCCTCTGTGCTTTGCCTCCGTGTTTGTGTGTCTTCCTTACATGTGTTGCCTTCCCACTGTGTCTTCTCTCCCTGTCTCTGCCTTCCTCTGTGCTTTGCCTCTGTGTCTGTGCCTTGCTTACGTGCGTTGCCTTCCCTCTGTGTCTTCTCTCCCTTTCTGTACTTTCCCACCCTGTGCTTTGCCTCCGTGTCTGTGCCTTCCCTCCGTGTCATCCCTCTGTGCTTTGCCTCCATGACTGTGCCTTCTGTCTGTGCCTTCCCTCTGCGCTTTGCCTTCCGTATGTGCTTTCCCTCCCTGTGCCATCCCTCTATGCCTTCCTTTGTGCTTTGCCTCGGTGTCTGTGCCTTCCCCCCGTGCCATGCCTACATGCTTTGTCTTCCCTCTGTACCTTCTCTCCTTGTCTTTGCTTTCCCTCCCTGTGCCATCCCTCTGTGCCTTCCTTTGTGCTTTGCTTCCGTGTCTGTGCCTTCCCTCTGTGCCATCCCTCCGTGCTTTGCTTCCCTCTGTGCCTTCTCTCTCCCTGTCTGTGCCTTCCATCCCTGTGCTATCCCTCCCTGCTTTGCCTTCCTGTGCCTCCGTGTCTGTGCCTTCCCTCTGAGCTTTTCCTTCCGTATGTGCCCTCCCTCTGTGCCATCCCTCTGTGCCTTCCTTCGTGCTTTGCCTCCATGTCTGTGTCTTCCCTCCGTGCCATTCCTCTGTGCTTTTCCTTCCCTCTGTGCCTTCCCTCTGCACTTTGCCTTCCGTATGTGCTTTCCCTCCCTGTGCCTTCCCTCAGTGCCTTCCTTCGTGCTTTTCCTCCTTGTCTGTGCCTTCCCTCTGTGCCATCCCTCTGTGCTTTGCCTTCCCTCTGTGCCTTCTCTCCCTGTCTGTGCCTTCCCTCTGTGCCTTCCTTCATGCTATGCGTCCGTGTCTGTGCCTTCCGTATGTGCCATACCTTTGTGCTTTGCCTTCCCTATGTGCCTTCTCTCCTGTGCCTTCCTTCGTGCTTTGCCTCTGTCTCTGTGCCCTCCCTCTGTGCATTCCTCCATGCTTTGCCTCCCTGTCTGTGCCTTTCCTCCATGCCATCCCTCTGTGCTTTGCCTCCGTTTCTGTGCCATCCGTCTGTGCCTTCCTTCGTGCTTTGCCTTCCCTCTCCCTGTCTGTGCCTTCCATCCCTGTGCTAACCCTCCATGCTTTGCCTTCCTGTGCCTCCGTAACTGTGCCTTCCCTCTGCGCTTTGCCTTCCGTATGTGCTTTCCCTCCCTGTGCCATCCCTCTGTGCCTTCCTTCGTGCTTTGCCTCCGTGTCTGTGCCTTCCATATATGCCATCACTCCGTGCTTTGCCTCCGTGCCTTCTCTCCTTGTCTATGCCATCCCTCTGTACCTTCCTTCGTGCTTTGCATCTGTCTCTGTGCCATCCCTCAGTACGTTCCTCCGTGCTTTCCCTCCGTGTCTGTGCCTTCCTTACATGCATTGCCTTCCCTCTGTGTCTTCTCTCCCTGTGTGTTCCTTCCCTCTGCGCTTTGCCTACCATATGTGCTTTCACTAGCAGTGACATCTTTCTCTGTGCTTTGCCTCCGTGTCTGTGCCTTCCTTGGTTCTATGCCTCCGTGTCTGTGCTTTCCGTATGTGCCATCCCTCCGTGCTTTGCCTTCCCTCTGTGCCTTCCCTCTGCGCTGTGCCTTCTGTATGTGCTTTCCCTCCCTGTACCATCCCTCTGTGCCTTCCATCGTGCTTTGCCTCCGTGTCTGTGCCTTCCGTATGTGCCATCACTCTGTGCTTTGCCTTCCCTCTGTGTCTTCTCTCCCTGTCTGTGCCCTCCATCCATGCTTTGCCTCTGCGCTTTGCCTTCCGTATGTGCTTTCCCTCCCTGCACCTTCCCTCTGTGCCTTCCTTCATGCTTTGCCTCCATGTCTGTGCCATCCCTCCGTGCTTTGCCTTCCCTCTGTGCCTTCTCTCCTTGTCTGTGCCTTCCCACCCTGTGCCATCCCTCTGTGCCTTCCTTCATGCTTTGCCTCTGTGCCCTCCCTCCGTGCTTTACCTTCCCTCTGTTCGTTTCTCCGTGCTTTGCCTCCCTGTCTGTGCATTCCCTCCCTGTGCCATTCCTCTGTGCTTTCCTCTGTGCTTTGCCTCCGTGTCTGTGCCTTCCTTACGTGCGTTGCTTTCCCTCTGTGTCTTCTCTCCCTGTGTGCGCCTTCCCTCTGCGCTGTAGTTTTTACACCACAATGCAGTGAATCATTTGATAGAGAGAAACACAGGTACACACACTTGGGAGGGTGATAGGAGAGCTGCAGATCAGTTCCCTTTTGGTTTGTGGCGCATCTCGCAGCTGTTGCTGATAATAATAGGGGGACTCGATCTGTGTACTTCGGAAATGCAGTGGGACACCTGCATGAGCACTAATCCGCAGCTGGCCAGGTTGCCTAGGGCACCTGGTCATGAAATTCTCATGTTTAGTGATGGGTGAATAAAATCGCCAGACACAAATTCGCAAGCAAATTAACTTGCGAAACTGCAGCAACAATTCGCAGTCGAAAAATCCGCTGCATCAAACAAAAAAGAATTGTTGCTCGCATCAAAATTATTAAATGCTTATTGACTGCTGGTGTGTTATTTACCTTATATTCTTGGACGTTTTCTTGTCCTTTAAACACCAGAAGTATTAGCATTTGTCTTGCTAAAAGGAGTGCAAGTTTCTGTCCAGGCTACAATAGTGGAACTCCAGGAAAAAAATTTAAGTGAAAAGTGAATTTATTGTCAGGATCGCGCCTCCCAGAGTCTTACCTGCAGCTCCGGCCGGCGCATCCTCCTCTGCCGGCGTCACTCCCACAATGGTGGCGCCCATAGCCGATACGTGGGTAGCCGCGTCGGACGATGACGTCATGGAGTCACGACATCCCGGTTTTGGCACCAAAATTAAATTGTTCTGGACTTTAACCCCTAAGCTTCCTCCTTGGTCCCGACTACCTCCCTAGGGTGCCGATAGGCCTCCCCTGTCATTATCATTGGGCCATGGACCCCACTGAGGAAGCTGCACAAGACCTCGGACGAGCGCTACGTGGACTGGCTGATTGCATGGAGAAATACGAAGCACAGCAGTCTAGTTTTGGCTTAGCCCTAACGGCCATTTTGGACAAGTTGTCAGTATCTCTGGCAGCCTTTTCACCCGCTTCGACTCGACCTCCGGAGTCTTCTATCCATTCCTCCCAGCCACGTATCCAAGCGCCTCCTCTGGTGATCCTCAAGCTTGTAGAGGATTCTTGAACCAGTGCGAAATTCAATTCACGCTGCTCAATTTACTTCTGATCGTGCCAAAGTGGGATACATCATTACATACATTATCTTTTGAGTGGGAGTCTCCTCTGTGGGAGAAGAAGGATCCGCTCATTGATAATGCTAATACCTTAATTTTGGAGCTACAGACCATATTTGACGCTGCTGGTTGGGGTGCATCTGCCTCCTCTCGGTTAATACAGATTCGTCAAGGCACTCGGACAGTGGCTGATTATGCCGTAGAGTTCCGTAATTTGATTGCCGAGACAGGTTGGAACAACGAAGCCTACCATGCTGCTTTCTACAATGGTCTCTCTATCCACCTGAAGGAAGATCTTGTCTCCCGTGAGCTACCTACTTGTTGGGAAGATCTCGTCGCTTTGGCCATTAAGGTGGACACTCGTTTAAGAGAGAACCAAGCAGATAATGACCGTGCCAAGAATTTCCAACCTTCTTCAGTTCCTCGTTTTCAAAGATCCTCATTTCCTAGTGTACCTCCTGCCACAGTATCTTCTTCTCCCAATCCTCCAGTGATCCCTGCTGATGGACCTATGCACCTATGTTGGGCCGGAACCGACTCTCTGTACAAGAGAAATTGAGAAGACGCTTGGAAGGCCTTTGCCTTTATTGCGGGGAGAATAATCATTTTGTCAAAGACTGTCCTGTGAAGCCTAAAGAACCTTACCCCCAGAGTAAATTTGGGATATCTCAAGTGGCTAGTGTCACTCCAAGCAAACACTCACCAATTATCAGCCTTTCTGGATTCCGGGGCTGCCAGTAATTTCATGGGCATTGCTTTTGCTAAGGAAAATGGGATTTCCCTATTCCCTATGCCCTCACCCCTACGGGCATTTGCTATTGACGACAAGCCTTTAGCTTTAGCCTTGATCTCCCAAACTACGGGTGAGTTACCCCTGAAGATTGGGACTTCACACTCTGAGAAATTACCTTTTCCAATTTCTTGTCCCTCATCTCCTGTCATCTTGGGGTTACCCTGGTTATGTCTACATAACCCTTCCATTGATTGGTCCACTGGTCAAGTCTCCCATTGGAGTTCATATTGTCAACAGCATTGTCTTCATGCATGTGTTCCTATCCACCAGAACTCTACCTCCTTGATTGAAGAAAATCCCTTCCCGCAGTTCACCATGGTGGAGCATCTTCCTGAGGAAGAAGTTTCAGCATCTCCTCCTTCTAGAGTCATTGCTTCATTGTTGCTCCAACCCTCTAAGTCGCCTATCTCCCAGCTGGTTGCTACACCCCGACCAGCCAACCCTCAGCAACTGGGTCTTCAGCGGTGTCCACTGCCTACAGCTCCAGAGGGGCTTTCCCAGCAGCTTCCACTGCCTACAGCTCCTGAGCTGTCTCATTGACCTACAGTTCCAGAGGGACTTTCCCTGCAGCCTTTGCAGCCAACAGCTCCAGTGGACTTTCCCGAACAGCCTCCGCTGTCTAGGGTCCCCAAGGAGTCTTCTCACTGCACTCGTTGCCTACCTCCTCTATTGGTTTTGTCCCTACCTGCTACCCTATGTCTGTCTTTTGTTTTGTTGGTTCTCCCATTACCTATTGTTCCAAGTTTCCCCAAAGTCCCTGAGGCCCCCTGTGAGGAGGGGGGTACTGTCAGGATCGTCCCATAGCTGCCATGTGGGTAGCGACGCCAGACGATGATGTCATCGCTTCGCAACTGATGCAATGATGTCACGGTGCCCCGGTTTTAGCACCAAATTTAAATATAAAATGGGTTTTATGGATGCCAGGTGAAAGGGTACATTAAGGGTTAACTTCTGTCTTTGAAACTTCTGTCCTTGCTCAAACTTCTTTGTGCAAAACATGTTTCTGTGTTATGTACTCCCCAATTAGCCTGAACAACCCCCAAGGCCCTTGGGCGAATAAGTTTCTTATCTTTTCTTATCACGCATACCAGCACACCACATTCTCCCAGCTTCTTTTGCAGACACACAGAATAATACTTCTCATATTCCCTTAGGCTAAGGCATACCTTTTTGTAACACGTCATATTGGCTATATAAGCAACTGCTGTAACCCTAATAAATCGGAACTTACTTTGCAACACACGAGTGTACTGTGTCATTCTTTGTAAGACCCCTGCGCAGTGTATCTGGAGGGTGAAATCAGATGGTTTGCTGCCGTGCCTAAGACGAACCGGTTCGCAGGTGTAAGCACAGGGATAGCACAGTGAAAGCCTGGGATGTCTCCTGTTCCTTTCACCAGGATGGGCCCAATGATAGGAATTGATGCCATGTTCCTGGGTGTTGTGTTTTCTATTGTTTTCAGTGATATTGACCCTGCCTGGAATTAGTTTCTGAACTATTGCTGCCTGCCAATTGAACTTTACCTGGACTTTGACCCCGATTCTGCCTGATCCTTGCCTGTACCATTGTTCTGGACTTTAACCACTAAGCTTCTTCCTTGGTCCCGACTACCTCCCTAGGGTGTCGATAGGCCTCCCCTGACATTTAGGTCCCTGAACCACCAAAACTCATTCTACTTTTGATACTTATGATAATTATGATCAATTCATATTTTCTTTGCAGATCTTTTTAGAGTAATCCAAGTAACAGCAAACATTGTTTTAAACAGTATTTATTAGTTTTGATTTTAGAATACAGTAAATCAATTTTCAGTTGTCACATAAAGGACCATCAACAATTGAATCTGTTTGTGTCTACAGTATTTTCTACATTTGCTTTTATTTTGCTCAAGATTAGGCTTTGCTTAAGATCCAGATCATTTTATATAATTATATATAATTTCGTAAATTGATAAAGATGCTGATAGGAAAAGTAAAATTATTCATTTTATCAATGGTAGCAATACCATGGATGCAACTAGAGCTCTACAAGCTGATGTAGAGAGAAGTCCCAAAGAAGTTTCATAAAATATGGGGCCCTTGGATAAACTCACCTTCTACATCTGATACATGTACTTACTGATGGAAACAGTTATCAAATGCTAAATGTAACTTCTCTGTTTGTTCTTTTTTATAACTGCAATGCTATATAATTAAAACTACAATAAAAAATATTTTAAAACATTTGTCTTTGCCAGAATGTAAGATGTCTATTTCAAAATCTAGGAAATATTTTTATTTTACAATATATTTTTATTCTACAAAGTTCCCATCGTTGCTTCATTTATGAATTATTGTTATAATTTCTTTATAATGCACCAACAAATGAAAGTGTTGACACTCCAGGTATTGGTTGAACAATTAAAGCCATTACATGTCATGTTTACAAAAATTTGTCATAAATCTTCCAAGAAATTCAAGAAAAGATTGTTTGTAGTTGGGATTTATTTCTGTGTGAGCTATTTGAGGAAATAAGCTCAGTCTTACTGTGCGTCAGCATTATTTACACTAGCTTCATGGTAGATCAGGAAAGATGAATAATCAAGATCCTCTCTGGATCCCTATAAATGAAAAAGGTTCAATTATAAATAGAGATGGTAAATTTGACTTGAGCTACAAATGTGTTGAGCATACATAAACTGAGCATAGAAGCAAAAAAGATGATATTGTTACCTTTTTGTTGGTGTTTGGTCCATCTAAAATAGAAAGCATAAATAGAATAAAATGGGAAGGAAAAAATAGTTGTAAGTAAAACCAATATTTGGGATGGAAAAAAATAGTTGTGGATAAAACCAATATTTAACTGTCATTCATCTAAATGTACATGAAATAATTAGTCAGTTTCTCCAATTCACCCTAGTTTGTTTGTATATTTTAAATAAAATGTCAACTTCTTGCAACATTGCACATGCAGCATAAAAGATATACGTTATGTGTATTATGTACTGATAATGCAACCTTCTAAATCTATTTGTTTACTGTTTATTAAATATCTATTTATTGCACTGCAAATGCATATTTATCAGAGGAATATGTCAAATTAATAATGTAGATAAATAAAAGCAAAAACTTGATTGCATTGAGTTACTGGACCAGGACCAATATATTTTGCAGCTCTGAACATTAATTTTGTTCAAACTAGAAGTTTTGAATAGAATATCTACAAAAAATTCCAAAATAAAACCCAACTGCCTAGAAATCCCTTCCCCTGGGCTTTTGATAATAACTGCTGCTATTGCTAATGGATGTGGACATCCTCAACATCACCATAACTCATGATGGTGGTATTGAGACAATATATCTAGATGATCTAGAGCTAAAGTGTGCACTAAAAGGTTTTTGCTATAAATTGTGCTTAAAGGAGAATTTAGCCCCTTGTTAAAAAAACCCTACCCTACATAGACCCCCACTCCCTCCTTCACCCCAGCCTAGCTGCAACCCCGGGTAAATGCCCCTAACTTACACCTCCATGCAGATTCAGGGCATTGGAGTTCACTGAAGCCATCTTCTTCACTTTGTAAATCTACAGGAAGATAACAGCATATCGGTGCATGGGCAGTTGGAGCAATTTTATGACGCATGCACCAAAAGTCACGGAAGTTGTTGAAGCTCCAGAAGAAGACCCGAAGATTTCCAAAGAGAATAAGATTGCTGCAATGAACTCCAATGCACTGAATCTGCACCAAGGGGTAAATAAAAAGTTAGGGGCATTTACCCTGGGTAGCCGCTAAGCTGGGGAGGGGACGAGGGAGGGGTTGACTTCTCTTTTAAAATGACCTACTTGATTTTTTGTCTTCAGATAAAAGGCATAACTGTTTTCTTGAATGTAACCATTCTACCTATACAGCTGACCCTGCAGTCATGGGGGGAAAGGGGGGGAGACAGGGGGTCCTGGACTGTGGGGTCTTCTGCATCATAGCTCCACCCCCTTCCCCAGCACATCTCATACTTTTAAAAAACACATTGAAAGCATTGAGGTGCAGTGTGAGCGGGAGGAGAGATTGTTCATGCTGGGTTCCCCTGTAGATTTCCTTGCGTGGGACATGACAAGCCAAGTTACGCCACTAAATGTCACTATTTAGTGGGCTCATGGGGGGCTATTTGGGCCTCTGTGTACTTGGAATGTCAGGGCCTCCCAGTCCAGATCAGTTTTCCTATTTTGAAAAGGTGTTCACAGTTTAGAAAAGGCATTATATGAAACTAATAGACTATGTGGCCTATTTGAATGCACTCTGTGCATGTATGTGTGTATGTCAAATTAGCTTGGTTATGTCAAACTGTAGAACATATTGATCTTGTTGAATGAAAGCTGAATAAAATGGAGCTATTTTTATATATACAGCTCCAGATATATATATATATATATATATAGATATATATGTATATATATATGTAAGTGATATTCAAGAAAAGAACTAAAACATCAAAGTTAGTGAAAAAAAGTGGAAGGATGAAGGTAAGAATAAGAGAATACCAGCAGATACAGTACTTTAAGTGAGATGACTCCAAAAGTTCTGAAGAAAGGTGTCATACAAGAAAGCAGATACAACAGGTAGTAGCTTTGTATAGACAGATAAGGCTAAAAGCATTGTTAACACTAACAGCAAAATGGAACATATCTATAATATTGATGCAATAAATGTTGGATCATTTTGAATGGTGAATGGCTATATCTTTCTTTAAAGGGTACATGCATTGAAATCATGATATTTATCACATACAGGTATGGGACCTGTCATCCAGAATGCTCAGGATCTGGGGTTTTCAAGATAAGAGAGCTCTCTGTAATTTGTATGTTTTTTCACCAATAAGGATTAATTATATCTAATTTAGGATTAACTGCAATGTACTGTTTTATTATTACAGAGAAAAAGGACATTGTTTTTAAAATGATCAATTATTGATTAAATTGAGTCTGTGGGAGACAGCCTTCCTGTAATTTGGAGCTTTCTGGATAAAAGGTTTCAGGATAACAGATCCCATACCTGTATATCTTTGAGCAGTGATTGCTGTGTCTAAAACAATGTTAGTGCAAAGTAACTTGTAATGTTGCTATAATAAAAATAATAAAATTGTTCTATTTAACAACCTTTTCATAAACAGTATTCTGGATAGAAAAGTATTAAAGTAAATAATTGGTTTCTGTTAAAAATGCTTACAATTTGAGGACCCCATATCTGTCTCCTGGGCTTCACTTATCCCTGGATTGTCCTTGCCAATATGCGAAGTATTATTCAGATCAGTCATGCTTATATTGCTCCTATAACTTCCAACAGAAACTAGTTCTAAAACAATGAACAGAGAATAGTATTGAAAAAGCTAGAAATAATTCAGGATGTCCTCTTTAAAACAAAAAGAGGACATGAAGACATACAATGTGCAGTACTAGGAAAAGCTAGCATGAGCCCTCTAATAAAAGATATTTAGCAGTTATATGATTCATGAAACCATAATTTAAACCCTAGTTAGGCTAATGCCACACAGAATTAATAGGAAACACATGGCTTTGGAATGAAAAAAGCTTTAGATAGTGTTGGAACTAAAGCCCACAGGCCCAGGTCTAAAATTTGTAACCAGGACCCAATCCACAATCTACATTCATGCCCCAGGAGTAAGAAATAGAAGAGTAGGCATGGAAATGTCATGGGGAAACATTTTTTTTTTTTTTTTTAAACACATCAGTTAATAGTGCTGCTCCAGTAGACTTCTACACTGAAATCCATTTCTCAAAAGAGCAAACAGATTTTTTTATATTCAGTTTTGAAATCTGATATGGGGCTAGCTATTTTGTCAATTTCCCAGCTGCCCCTGGTCATGTGACTTGTGCCAGCACTTTGGAAGGGAACTGCTTTCTGGCAGGCTGTTGTTTTTCCTACTCTATGTAACTGAATAGTGGGACATGGGTTTTAGTACGGAGTGCTGTTCTTAGATCTACCAGGCAGCTGTTATCTTGTGTTAGGGAGCTGTTATCTGGTCACCTTCTCGTTGTTCTTTTGTTAGGCTGCTGGGTGTGGAAAAGGGAGGGGGTAATATCACTCCAACTTGCAGTACAGCAGTAAAGAGTGATTGAAGTTTATCAGAGCACAAGTCACATGACTTGGGGCAGCTGGGAAATTGACAAAATGTCTAGCCCCATGTCAGATTTCAAAATGAAAGAAAATCTGTTTGCTCATTTGAGAAATGGATTTCAGTGTAGAATTCTTCTGGATCAGCACTATTAACTGATGCATTTTTAAAAAACCTTTTCCCATGACAGGATCCCTTTAAGGGGCACTACTACTTTTGCATTAGTCTGAATCCTGAATTCAGGTACACTATAGTGCTTTTTCCATTTAAATTCACCTGAAATGTTTTGCAGCATATCCATATGGATTTCTAAAGTTTGCAGAATATACATAGATGGGGAAAATGAAAGATAATTAAAGTGCAACGGTCTCAAGTGGGAAGCGCAGAATTGCATGCTTTATTGCTCACATGATGATGCCATTAATAAATAATCCTTGCACTTAGAACCAACCCACTGGTTTTAGCAATTTTACATAATGTGTAAAGCACAGAGCCATAGGTGGATTTTCAATAAGGCTAGGGGAGGCTAAGCCTCCCCAAACCTGCCTGGCACCTACAAAATACCCTCACTCCATTTCTGACTTGTTCTGTGCTACTTGGTACCTTTAACATTGTGGAGATCTTGAATTAGCCAATCAAGTCAAAGATATAGGAGGGTTAGGGAAAAACTGGGAATTGAAGACACTGCAGAAATGATGACTGAAGAGAAGGGTCCTCACATAATATGAACTGAATATGAGCATTTGCTGCATATTTCTTCTTACTTCCACAGGTACTATACTGGAAAAGCTCTGAAGCCTTATTCACTTTCTGGAACTAAAAAGTTTTATTTGTGAGGGCGTGGTCTGGTCACTGATGTGAGCTCCGCTGCAGACCCAGCTAATAACCCTGCAAAACCCACACCTCAGGTGACATTGGTGAGCTGGAGGAACCCACAGAGGAGGCCCTGCCACAGAGAATACTAATGGGCCAGAATCGGGCACAAAAACGAGCGACAGAGGTGGCTAACCGCTTAGAAAAATTTGCCCGCGAATCCCCGCAAGATGGCGGTGGCAAGGCCCAAAAGGCCAAAGGACCTGCCTCACATCTTAGCGCGCCAGCTGAACAGCCGAATGACAGCAATGGCTCGACCTCAGAATCTCAGGTACCCTTGGCAGAACCGACACTGAGAGACATAATGTCCGAGATACGATTGGCGAACAAGGACTGTACTTCTCTCATTAATACGAAAACTGATGAGATCAAAATTGACTTGTCAATCATCAAGCACGACATGCAAAAACTGAGGGAAAGAACGACGGCGGTCGAATCTCGAGTAAGTACACTGGAGGATTCCTGTAGAGAATTACCCGAGCAGTACCAGGCGGTGAGGAAAATCATTGAGGACTGCCATAAAAAGTCAGATGACTTAGAGAACCGGCTTAGCCGGAGTAACCTACGGTTCATAGGCTTCCCGGAACAGGCTGAGGGACCAGCAGCTGAAACCTTTATTGAAACATGGCTAAGGGAAACCTTTGGAGCAGAACACCTCTCCGACGCCTTCGCTGTCGAGAGGGCACACCGTATACCAACCAGGCAGCCTCCTCCGGGCACACCTCCGAGGCCTATGATTGCGAAGCTGCTGAATGCTCAAGACCGTGATAAAATACTCTCCTTGGCGCGGGTACAGTCTCCCCTGAGGTTCCAGGCTGCCACGATTTCCATCTACGCGGACTACTCAATGGAGGTGCAACGTCAAAGGGCTGGATTCCAAAGCGGGAAAACTCGCCTAAAAACAGCGGGCTACACATATGCAATGCTATACCCGGCGTACAAGCAGACGGCCGCACCTACTTCTTTACATCGCCTCAGGAGCTGAATCACTGGCTTGACACACAGGGAGCTCGCGCGTAGCTCGACAACACCGGGATGTGGGGTCGCCAGACTGGTTCTCCAGACCCATGTAAGTACAGAGGATTACAATGCTTTTTTGCTGCCCAGGGGGCCCCATCCTGTGTCACTAAGAGTGTTAGGCCTCGGGGGTGGAGCGGAGGAAGGCCCGGAGCTCTATACCTGTGCCCGTAGTTGTCCTCTAGGTGACCGTGAGGTGACCCACTCTTACTGCTCTGGGCACGGCCTGGCATGCGAGACTCTATCATCTGCACAACCTACAGGAGGGGGCCCCCAGAGGAATGTGGGCTAACATGTACAGACCACTGGGTCTGCGGCGGATCAAGATAGGAGCACATTGGATACCAAAGTTCACCTTTCTTTTTTCTTTTTTCCACTCTTTGGCCCCGGCATAAATTGCTGAGGACAGCAAAGCTTTTCTACCATTGCCCACGACGTGGCTTGACTGTCCCCTAATCTAAAGTTAATATTGTGTTGTTATGGGTTTAGTTCTACCTGCCGACACGGTGGTGCTAGAAGGGGAGGGAGGGGCTACTCTGGTTGGGGTCTTAAGTAGTGCGCAGTTTTCGCACAAAGTTGTTACTACTGTTTATGTATTTAAATGTTTTACTCAAAGGAATGCAATGTTTCTAAACAATGTGCAGAATGTATACCCAGGTTCACTACAAATTTTGAGGGAAGATGGCCATGAATATTACTAGCTGGAACGTGAGGGGCTTAAATTGTCCCATTAAGCGTAGGCTGGTTATGGACTGCTTGTAAAGGCACAACACGTCCATTGCCTTCCTACAAGAAACGCACTTGACAGGTTCTAGGGTTTTGGCATTGAGAAGGCCGTGGGTAGGTTGGGCGTACCACGCCTGCTATTCTACTCATTCAGCGGGTGTGACTACGCTAATAGGTAAATCAGTCCCATTCAGATTCGACAGCATTAAATCGGACCCAAAGGGTAGATTCCTCTTGATACATGGGTATATATACAACAGCGAGATTCTTCTGGCCAATATTTACATTCCCCCTCCCTTTGATCCAACTGCCCTGCACTCCCTGGCTGACCACTTAACCAAATACCCGCATGCCTTAGTAATCGCAGCTTGCGACTTCAATGAAGTCATGTCCCCTAACCTGGACAGATTATGGAAACATGCTGATAGGTCTCCACCTACCTCCACCCGCCTAACTAAACTTATAGACTCCATGGCGTTGATTGACATATGGAGAGTGGCCAACCCCAGGAAAACGTTATTTTCTTGCTATACAGCTTCACACCAGGCCCTCGCACGCATAGACATGGCCTTTATTAATACTAAGATACTTCCGTATATCAAGTCCAGCGGTTATCTCCCAAGGGGTATCTCTGACCACTCCCCTATGCAACTCAGGTTAGAACTACCACAAAAACAGGAGCGGCCCCGACCCTCCGTCCATCCGGTGTGGTTAAACATATTGGATAACTACAAACAGGTAGAGGGAACCATGAAAGAATTCCTGTCAATGAATGGTGATTGCGAGGTAACGCTTCCCCTTTGGGACTCCTTTAAGATATATGTTAAGAATTCCATTATCTCGGAGATAGCTGAATACAAAAAGCAGTCTAGGAAGGCTACTCAGTTGCTGGAGGAAAAGGTGCTAGAATGTGAGTGCCAGGCAGTCTCACTCCCCTCCCCAGACAATCTCAAGAAGCTCCAGAAAGCGAAAGAAAGGTATGCGCAAGCCATACAGTCCGAGGCGTTAAATAAACATTATTTTAGTAAGGTAAATCTGTATGAATATGGGGACAAGGCAGGGCGCCTCTTGGCCCATATTGCTAAGTCCCATACTT
>CM044433.1:66436916-66447734 GCA_024363595.1 Xenopus borealis
GTGTTGTCTATCCCTGTTTTTTCAGCCACAATGTCTAGAAACCGGTATCAGCTACTGCTCAGGTTTCTTCATTTTAACAATAACGCCACGGCTGTACCCCCTAATGAGCCAAGACATGACAGGCTGCATAAATTGAGGCCCCTTATAGATAGCCTGTCACAGCTCTTTGGAGAAGTGTATACCCCAACCCAAAACATTTGCATAGATGAATCACTTCTCCTCTTCAAAGGGCGCATAAAATTCCGGCAATACATCCCAAGCAAACGTGCCCGCCATGGGATCAAATTTTATAAGCTCTGCGAAAGCAGCACAGGGTACACCAGTTATTTTATGATTTATGAGGGCAAGGACTCCCAATTAGACACCCCTGGTTGTCCCCTTGACCTGTCCATCAGTGGCAAAATTGTATGGGAGCTCATCACTCCACTTCTGGGCCAAGGTTACCACTTATATGTGGATAACTTTTACACAAGCATCCCCTTGTTCAAAATCCTACATTGTTTGGACACCCCAGCCTGTGGCACTGTAAATCGTAACCGAAGAGGTTTGCCCAGGGATCTTGTAACCAAAAAATTGAGTCGTAGAGAAATTTATGCCCTTAGAAATGATGAGCTCCTTGCCATCCAGTATCGTGACACAAGAAATGTATTCATGCTGACGACAATCCACGATGCGTCAGTAATTGCAGAACAGAGAGTTGGTAGGCCCCCTAAAAATAAACCTCTTTGTTGCAAAGAATACAGTAAGTACATGGGTGGCATTGATAGAACTGATCAAATCCAATATTATTACAACGCCACCCAGAAAACAAGGGCCTGGTACAAAAAAGTTGGTATTTATATATTGTATATTTTATAAGGCAGCAGTACCAGGCCTGAAATTTTCTTATTATAAATACCAGCTGCAGATACTCCCTGCCCTGTTGTTTGGTGGTGCTGAGATTCCCGACATGCCTGCTGGTGACAATGTGGCCCGTTTGATGGGGAAGCATTTTATAGACACGCTTCCACCCACTCCTGGCAAGCAATTTGCCCAAAAAGCTTGCAAAGTGTGCCACAAAAGGGGTTTCAGATGAGATACGTGGTACTATTGCCCTGTTTTGAAATATTCCATACGCAGCTACACTATTGAATTTTTTTTTGTGTACTGATTTGTTTTACAACAATTGGTATCCCTTTTGCAAAATGTATACTGTACATATGCTTTGTGTTCAGGGCAATAATATTTTTTTTATGTTTGTGTCTAATTTGGATTTTTCTTTCCCCGCTGCACTGGGAGGTGTAAGCAATTGAGTTATAGGTGAAGGACAAGGGCGCCTAACAATTTGTGGTGCGTGATGACGCTGAGATAATGTCATCTTGCCTGCTAAAGATGCCACAAAAATGTTTTTTACCAACAACTCATATAACCCCTTCAGTGCAGTTGCTAATATTCTATTTTTTTTACTAGTATATTAGGTCTTCCTAGAATCTTGGTTAGTAAGGGCTTCAGCTTTTTTTGTAAAGGGATCTTTGCACATTCAGGGTTTGCAGTAAACAGATATTAATCCAATATGTTTTGAAGTAATAAAAAAAAGACATGACATTTTTATATATTCATCCCTCATGATGATATACCGTAAATGTCACAGTGACTGTATGTACTCACTGAATACATTTTTTTGTAAAATTTCGGTGTATATAGTGGTGTATTTTGTATTCATATATAAACATGAACTTACTGCACCAGAAGCCTTATAAGACAAATGATTTATGCTTTCAAAGTTAGCACAGGGGGCTGTCATCTTGTAACTTTGTTAGACATCTCTGCAATGCTAAGACTGTGCACATGCTCAGTGTGGTCTGGGCTTCAGTTGGGAGGTTAATCTTAGGGATCATCATAGATTATTAAAACAGCATAAGTCAAATATTATCTGCCTGTCACGAGCGCTTGGCGCTCCCTACCTCTTCGGTGGCGCGGATCCAAGATGGCGGCGCCCAGTGAATACAGGAGCCGGAGCGCAGGCGCGATGATGTCACGCGCTGTGGCACCAAATTCAAAGTTAAAAGGACGCTGAAGACCCGGGTTCGATGCCTGAGTATAGCTCAATCTTGCATTGTGTTCCTGGGTGTTCCTGCTGTCCTGCTATTCCTGTTGTTGATCTCCAGCCTGTTTCCTGACCTTGACTTCTTGCTGCCTGCCTACTTGAACTCTTGCCTGGACTTTGACCTCTCTATTGGATTTAACCTTAAACTGTATTTTGGCTGGACTCTGGAAGGCGCTTCCTCCTTGTTCCCGACTACCCCCTTGTGGGTGCCGCTGGCCCCCGCTGACATTATACTCGGGCCATGGATCCCGAGGAAGCTGCGCCGGACGTCGGAAGAGCCCTCCGCGGGCTGGCGTCCCGTATGGAGGCGTATGAGACCCAGCAAGTCAGAATTGGGCAAGTACTTGATTCCATTGTATCCCGTTTGCCCCCCATTCCCGCTGCTGCGGAAATTCTTCCTGCTGTGGTTGTTCCTCCACCTGCTGTGTTACTGGCCCGTGAGCCGCGTATTCCTCCTCCTCCTCACTACACTGGTGACCCTTAGGCCTGCAGGGGATTCGTGACTCAATGCCTGATTCATTTTGAGTTTCAACCTTCCCACTTTTCATGTGAGCGGGTGAAGGTGGGTTACGTTATGTTTCGTTTGGAGGGCAAACCACATGAATGGGCAACACCTCTCTGGGAGAGACAGTCACCACTGACTTTTGATGTTAACGAATTTCTGCGGATGTTCAGAACCATCTTTGATGCCCATGGTCGGGTTGCTACTGCTTCTTCACGCTTGCTGCAAATCCATCAGGGCAATCTCAGTGCCAGCGAGTATGCCATAGACTTTAGAACTCTCATGGCTGAGACTTCCTGGAACGATGAGGCATACAATGCAGTTTTTATCAAGGTCTGTCATCTCACCTGAAGTTCCAGAGAACTACCTGACTCCCTAGAGGTTTTGATCACACTCGTTATCAAGGTGGATACTCGCCTCAGAGAACATCTGGCCGATAAAGAGCGAGGCAAGAAAATTCTTCCAGCATTGGCACCACGCTTTCAAAGCCCTGTGATACTTCCCTCTTCTCTGCAGCTGACCAATCTCCCTTCGGAAGAACCCATGCAACTCGGGAAGGCTCGACTTACTGAGCAAGAAAAACTCTGCAGGCGCCTTTCCGGCCTATGTTTGTATTGTGGTGGACAATCCCATTTGGCTGCTTTCTGTCCTATCAAGCAGAAGAATACTCCTGTCCCAAGTAAGGCTGGTGTTACCTTCGCTGGTGGCGTTGTTTCTAAGCCTTCAGGAAATTTTCATCAATTCCATGTTCCCTTGCAGATCCTGTTGTCCTCCCAGGCAATACCAGTCTCAGCCTTCCTTAACTCCGGAGCTGCAGGAAACTTTATGGACTTAGTATTTGCTAAAAAGATTGGCATTCCACTATTTCCCATACTCTTCCCATACGGGTCTTTGCCATTGATGATAGACCCCTCTCCACTGACACCATCACTCTGTCGACTAGAGAATTATCTGTCCGATTCTACATCGGGAGAAACTGTCTTTCCTGATCATTCCTTGTCCCTCCACTCCTGTCGTGATAGGTTTACCATGGTTACGACTTAATTTCTGAACTTTTCGACCAGCTTAAAGGGGCCAAGATTTTCTCTAAGTTGGATCTCCACGGGGCTTACAACCTCATTAGGATCCGAGAAGGCGATGAGTGGAAGACTGCTTTCAATACTCAAGATGGGCATTACGAGTACCTCTGCAATGCCCCTGCCGTCTTTCAGGAGTTTGTTAACGATGTCTTTTGGGACCTCCTGGGGAAGTCTGTTGTTGTGTATATGGATGACATCCTCATCTTCTCTCAGGATTTGGAAACCCACTGCTCCCAAGTCAAGGAGGCTCTTTCTCGTCTTAGGGAAAATTCCCTTTTCGCTAAACTGGAGAAGTGCATCTTCGAAGTTCCCAAAATTTCCTTCCTTGGCTACATTATCTCCTCTGAGGGCTTCGAGATGGATCCTGCCAAGGTATCAGCTATCCAGAAATGGCCTCTTCCCCAGAGTACCAAGGTGATCCAGAGGTTCATAGGCTTTGCAAACTATTACCAATTCATTAAAGGCTTTTCTTCCCTCATAGCTCCTATCCTCTCCCTCATCTGCAAAGGAGGGAAGCCCAATTGTTGGCCTCCTATGGCCCTTGAAGCCTTCCAGTCCCTGAAAGATGCCTTTATTTCTGCTTAAGTTCTTCGGCACCCTGAACCGCACCTACCCTACTTCATTGAAGTCGATGCCTCTGATGTCAAAGCAGGAGCAATCCTTTCCCAGAGACATTCTGCAGATGGTAAGCTCCATCCTTGTGCATACTTCTCCAAGAAGTTTCCCTCTGCTGAGCAGAACTATGACATTGGGGAGGTGACGCCATTCCTCGAGGGCGAGTTTATTAGCCAGGAGGCTATTAAACTCGCCCTCGAGGAATGGCGTCACCTCTTAGAGGGTGCGCCTCACCCAGTCACACTGACCATAAGAATTTGGAATTCATTCAATCTCTCAAGAGGCTAAATCCCCGTCAGGCAAGATGGTCTCTCTTCTTCTCTCGTTTCAATTTCGTCCTGACGTATCGTCCTGGGACCAAGAACCGGAAGGCAGATGCCCTGTCTCGCAGTTTCTCCCCAGAGGACCGCCTTTCTATAGAGCAAGATCCTATTATCTCTCCATCCAGGATCATCGCTGCTGTACTACCCCAATTTGCTGAGCAGATCATGTCTAGCCAATCTGCTGCTCCTCGGGATAACCCCATTGGCATGGCATTTGTACCCACTGAGCTACACCTCCCCATCCTGCAGCAGACTCATAGCTCCAAACAAGCTGGCCATCCTGGTTCAGAAAAGACTCTTGAACTTCTTCATCGTCTTGTCTGGTGGCCGATGTCAAAGACTTTGTCGTGGCCTGTACTGTGTGTGTACTACCACTAACCTGCAACCATTACCAGTACCCTCTCGTCCTTGGACTCATCTGGTATGGATTTCATCGTTGAGTTGCCGCCCTTTTGTGGGAACACCGTCATTTGGGTGGTGATAGACCGCATCAGCAAAATGGCACACTTCATCCGCTTGAAGAAACTCCCCTCAGCTGTGGAACTGTCTCATCTTTTTATACAGCATATCTTCCCTGTGGAAATTGTCTCTGACAGAGGTTCCCAGTTTGTCTCCAGATTTTGGCTCTCCCTGTGCAAGTCTCTGGGAGTCTCTCTTTGGTTCTCCTCTGCCTATCACCCTCAGACTAATGGGGCAGCGGAACGTGTAAACCAAGCTCTTGTGCGGATCCAAGATAGCGGTGCCCAATGAATACACGTGGGCGCAAGGACGCTGGCACCGGAGTGCCGGCGCGATGAGGTCACGTGCTGGGGCGCCAAATTCAAAGTTAAAAGGACGCTGAAGACCCGGGTTTGATGCCCGAGTATAGCTCAATCTTGCATTGTGTTCCTGGGTTTCCTGACCTTGACTTCTTGCTGCCTGCGTACTTGAACTCTTGCCTGGACTTTAACCTCTCTATTGGATTTAACCTTGAACTGTATATTGCCTGGACTCTGGAAGGCTTCCTCCTTGATCCCGACTACCCCCTTGTGGGTGCCGCTGGCCCCCACTGACACTGCCATAGAAGCCTATACAGCAAGGCTGATTCCTAATCAGAATATACAGACTGCATTGGGTCTGTGGAAACAAATATCTACACAGTCACTGGCTGTTTTACAGGGAAACAGACAAAGCTGCTTGAGACCTGCTGTCAGAGAGAGAGAGAGAGGCAGAATAGGAACATACACACATAGCAACAGGACATATTAACAAGAGAAACTTCATATTTGCCGCAACAGAAAAGGACAGTGTTGCTCATTGTGAGGCTAAGCTCCTGATGCAAACAGAAAAGGTTGCTAGTTCAGGAAAGTAATGATAATGGGTCATTTTAATTACCCAGATATTGATTGTAGCAACAGTACTGCCAGGACGGTTAATGGGAACAAGTTTATAAACTTGTTGCATGATAGAAGAGAAAGGCATTTAAAAACTACAAGTCTGTGGGGAAAGAATCTGCATTTAATGAATATAAACAATATAATAAATGTTGTAAAACAGCAATCTGGAAGATAGAAAATGATGAGTGCTTTGCAGCAGAGGCAAAGACAAACCCTGAAACATTTTTTAAGTAAAAAGATGTGGATTGAGAGTATTACTCCTTCAAATAATGGTACCAGTATGGCTGTAACAGATACAGAAAAAGCAAAGGTACAAAATCAGTTTTTTTCTTCGGTGTATACAATAGAGGTATACAATAGAGGTATACAATAGAGGAGTCAGAGTTCCCTGACTCACTTCTAGCTGCACTGTTGGCTCAGCTCAATCTAGTTTGTGACTGACTCAGGATATGATTCATAGAACTATAATAAAAATGAATGTGAACAAGGCGCCAGGGCCAGATGGCATACACCTCCGGGTAAAAAAAAAAAAGAGAGCTTAGTTCAGTTTTACACTGGCCGTGATTTCTGATTTTCTCAGATTCACTTTCATCTGGTATGGTACCGATAGATAAAGGTCTTTTGGGCTTAATGAAGTATATGCACATGTATATGAAACTGGCTACAGAATCGGGTATATAGGGTGGTTATTAATTGTACATTTGTTAGGTTCTTAGTGAGGGCTCTCAAGGTTCAGTATTGGGTACTAGTGATGGGCGAATTCGGGGCGAATTCCCGCGATTCGCCGCTGGCGAATAAATTCGCTTAACAGCAGGAAAAATTCGCAGCCAAAAAACGAGTCGCGCGTCGTTTTTGACGCGACGTGCCGAAAACGATGCGACTCGCGCCAAAAACGACGCGACGCGCGCCGAAAATGACGCGACGCGCGTCGAAAACGAAAACGCGTGAATTTTTCACCAATTCACGAATTTCTCTGGAAATTCGCAAATATTTCGACGACGCGACGCTGGAGTTTCGCCCATCACTATTGGGTACACTTTTATTTAACTTGTTCATTATTGACTTAGGAGGTGGTATTGTAAGTAGTGATGGGCGAATTTATTCGCCAGGGGCGAATTCGCGGTGAATTCCCGCGATTCACCGCTGGCAAATAAATTTGCGAAACGGCAGGAAAAATTCGCCGCCAAAAACGAGTCGCGCGTAGTTTTTGACGCGACGCGCCGAAAACGACACAACGCGCGCCGGAAACGACGCGACGCGCGTCGAAAACGACGCACGACTCGTTTCGCAAATTTTTCGCCAATTCGCGAATTTCTCTGGAAATTCACGAATTTTTCGGCGAAGCGAAATGCGGCCGTTTCGCCCATCACTAATTGTAAGTAATCTATCAGTGTTTGCAGATGACACAAAACAATGCAGTCCAATTAATTCCATACGGGAGGCCACATTCCTTGCAACAGGATCTTGACTTATTGGCAATCTGGAAAGCTAAGTGGCAGTTATGATTCAATGTTGAATAAATGTAAAGTCATGCACCTGGGATGTAAAAATATCCAAGCCACTTATACCCTTAATGGGACTGCACTAGGCAACTCTATTATGGAAAAATACCTTGGAGTCCTTGTAGATGTTGTCAGCTGCATCAAGGGCAAATAAGGTCTTGAGTTGTATTAAAAGGGGCATAGATTTGTGGGAGGAGGGCTTTATTGTTCCACTGTACAGAGCACTGGTAAGGCGCCATGTAGAATATGCCATAAAGTTTTGGTCTTCAGCACTTAAACAGGACATTATTGAATTAGGGAAGGTTTATAAGGCAACTAAACTGGTAAAAGCTATTGAAAATCTTAGATATTATGAAATATAGGCTAAGTTTGGTTTGTTCACGCTGGAGAAGAGGCGCTTAAGGGGTGATATGATAACTATGTATAAATATATTAGGGGATCATATAATAATGCTTTATTTACCAGTAGGTCCTTTCAGCTGACACGATTCTGACTAAATATTCGGAAAGGTTTTTTTACAGTGAGAGCTGTGAAGATGTGAAATTTTCTTCCTGAATTGGTCATGCTGGCTGATACATTAGATAGCTGTAAGAAGGGGTTGGATGGCTTTTTAGCAAGGAGGGAATACAGGGTTATGAAAGATAGCAGTACAAGTTGATCCAGGGACTAACCATTTTGGAGTCAGGAAGCAATTTTTTCCCCTTCTGAGGCAAGTTGGAGAGACTTCAAATGGGGCTTTTTGCCTTCCTCGGGATCATCTAGCAGTTAGGCATGTTATACATAGACTTAAGGGAGAAATCAACTCATTATTTAAAAAAGAAACGCTACCTCCCTACCCTACATAGACCCCTCTCTTTCCTCCCCCCTAGCCTAGTTCCTACCCCAGGTAAATGCCCCTAACTTTTAATTAACATTGGTGCAGATTAATGGCATCGGAGTTGATGGTAGCCATCTTCTTCTCTTCAGAAATCTTCAGATCTTCTTCTGGTGCTTCGACAATCTCTGTGACTTTCGGCACATGCGCAGTTGTCGCAAACCGGAAAATTACTCCAACTACGCATGCCCCAATACACCGCTCTTTTCCTGAAGATTTCTGAAGAGAAGAACATAGGTGCCATGAAATCCAATGCCATGAATCTGCACCAAGGGGTAAGTAGAAAATTATGGGCATTTTCCTGGGGTAGCAGCTAGGCTGGGGGGGAGAGGGTCTATGTAGGGTAGGGGGGAGGTTTTTTTTTTTTTTTTTTAATAAGGAGTTGAATTATCCTTTAAAGGGATACTGTCATGTTAAAACATGTTTTTAGTAGTGTTCCTCCAGCAGACTTCTGCACTGAAATCCAGGAACAATTTAATGTATAATTACTATGGTGTTTATACAAATGGCCTGTAGATGTGCATACACAGTACTTTTTATCTTCAATTTTGAAACTGACATGGGGCTAGACATATTGTCAGTTTACCTGCTCCCCCCAGTCATGTGACTTGTGCCAGCACTTTAGGGGGCAAATTCACAAAAGCCCGAAGCGTGCAACGCTAGCGCTAATTCTCCTGCGTCACGTCATTTCGTAACTTCGCAAATTCACTAACACTGACTCTGGTGAATTTTCGCTAGCGAAGTAGATAGACTAGCGCAACTTCGCACCCTAACGCCAGGTGAAGTTGCGCACTGACGAAGGATCATAATTACGCTAATTCACTATGATGAAAATGTTTGTGAACGTTACCTCTTACGCTAGACTTAACTTCGCCAGGTCAGACCTGGCGAAGCTCAATACAATATATAGGAGTTTGAAAAAAAAAATTGAAATTTTTCCTAAGTCCCAAAAAAACGCTGGCATCTTTTACCTTTTGTAGGGTGATAGTCTGAAAAATAGCAAATTTTTTGGGGGGTAACCCTCCTTTCCCCCTACGTTTACTAACATATGGCAACTCAGATATACAGTGGGAACATGTTTAGGGCAATAGGAACACATTATTTTATTTATTAAAGATTTTCTGGGCTTGTGCAGTGTAATGTAGTGGCTGTAACATATACTTCTATTATACTATAATTCACGCCATATGCAAATTAGGCATCGCTAACGTAAATGCGATTTGCCTGGCGAAGTAACACTAGCACAACTACGCTACCATTCACCGAGCGCATGCACATAAGGCGTTTATGACATCACATAATGAGGAAGTTGAGGCATTCACTCATTATGCTCATGCGTATGCCCCAACATGGCCGCTCGCACCGTGAGCTCGCTCGGTGCCGGTGATGTAGCAGTGGCGGGGAGCAATTTTTAAAAAAAAGACTACTGTTACCCCCAACAATAATATGTACTCTATTAGCCCACACCTTTGGTTGGGGATAATATCTTTCTTTTTTTACATTTTTCCCTTTATATGCCCTCATTTGCTCTACTTTTTCTGAGCTAAATGCTTAGTACCCACACTGCCCTTTCTGAATTTCTTAGTTTTCTCATTCTTCCCTTCTGATCTGTCCTCCCCTTGATATTTTTCTCCCCAATTTCAAAACTTCTTAGCCATTCTACGTTTGTAAACTAGTTCTCTCCCTTTCTGCTACTATTATTTAATATATTACACTTTTTAAATATATGTTAGAAGTGAAGGTGAACCATTATGGCCATCACAAATTCTATACTGTCATTTTGCTTCTTTTAATTTAGGCCACGGAGCATTAGATATTCCTAAATGTCTTACTCCATTCTCCCAACTGTCTCAATTTTTGCTGGACAGTCCAGATTTTGACAACTCAGACCCTGTCCCTGATCCTGATTGAATTAACCTGTGACCTGCAATGCTCTATGATCTCTGTAGGAACTGCATTGAACAGCTAGAAAAAGGGTAAAATGCTTTACAAACTTAATGAGTTAAGCATGCATTTGGCAGAGTGCCCAGAATACTTAACACCAACATTTAGCTACAATTATAGCTAAAAGTCTCTTGGGAGAGTTGCAGCTTGATGGTAATGGTGACGGGGTGATTAGTCACTTATGATAGATCTGTGTTACTGCAGGTGACAAATATCCGGAAAATGCTTCTCTACTGGCAATAACTAAAATCTACTAGTTTTTCTAAAGTTGCCTCATGAGGAAACTTCAGGTGACTAAACAAGTATGTTTTACCACTGTCATTTTCAATTATTGCCGTTTAAAAAGAATTTTTGGGATATTTGTCACCCACAGTAGCACTAATTTATTGCGGGATGCAAATCTCCCCTTGTCAGCCATTGCCACCTTTATTGAACTTGATGGACATGTGTCTTTTTTCAACCTAACCTCCTATATTACAAAGAGAACCTGAGTAAACACATGCCATAGTACTTGCA
>CM044433.1:66479942-66517896 GCA_024363595.1 Xenopus borealis
CCGGAAGTTCGCGAACATGTTCGCGAACTTTTTTTCGGCGGTTCGCGCCATCCCTATATTGGTAAAACAGCACAACCTCTGGATATGTTACAGTACTGAGCAGAAAGGAAGGAAGGGGGTACCATACTGCTTCAGCAGTGCAAGCCTCCAGCCAAGCCTTCAAGCACCCTGTGTAATAAAAGGCATTATAACCTCTGTGTCTGCACAGAGGACAATTGAAACAAGACGCCCACAGAAGCATCTGCACCTTGATAGCAGTGACTAATCAGCAGGATGGAAACTTCAGCTACAGCCCTGATAGCTTTCAACCGAGGGACATAATTAGCTAATTAACATGCAGACTTCCCAGTGTACTGAATGTTTCAAACACACAGTGGATACTAAGAAATCATACTCACCGGATTCAGGTACTACACTGCTTCAGCAGAGAGATTCACCAGCCAGTACTGAAACAGGAGTATAACAGGAGCCAATATAATCACTGGGGGTCATTTATCAACACTGGGCAAATTTGCCCATGAGCAGTAACCCATGGCAACCAATCAGATAGCTGCATTCATTGTTCTACTTGCAGCTTGCTTCAAAAAGCTAATCACTGATTGGTTGCTATAGGTAACTGCCCATGGGCAAATTTGCCCAGTGTTGATAAATGAGCCCCACTGTGTTTTGCACAGAGCTCACAGGCTCTCAACAAAAGACTTCAGATAATACAAGTCAGAGGAACACAGTCACCTTACCTTACCTAGTGTCAGGACCGCCGGGCTACGTGTCTTACCTTCCCGGTGGTCCCGTTGAATCAAGATGGCAGCGCCCATGCGCGCCACATGGTTCTTCAGCACTGGCGCATTCATTCTGGCGTGGTGATGACATCAGTGCAGTAGCGCCGGCATGATGACATCACTGATTGGCACCAAATTCAAATAAAAGCACGCCCAGGACCCTTTAATGGCGCCCAAGTATAGGTTCTGCTCTGTGATGTTCCTGGGTGCTCTGTATTATTGATCTTTGGATTCCTGACCCCTGCCTGGACTTTGTCTTTGTATATTCAATTTTGCCTGGACTTTGACCACGAGATTGCCTTAACCCTTGCCTGTACCTTGAACCTGAACTTTGTCCCTATAAGTTTCCTCCTTGGTCCTGACTCCCCTGTTGGGAGCCTATTGGTCCCCTGACATTATACTTGGGCCATGGACCCCTCTGAGGAAGCACAACCATATTTTTGCTTTTCGCAGATTGACTGACCGTTTGTAGTCGTACGAAGCCCAGCAGACAAATTTTGGCCTTACATTAATGGACATTCTTGAGAAACTTTCTGCACTCACTCCAACATCTCCGACTTCGCCATCAGTCCCGGGTCCGCCTTTGGTGTCTCCTGTTTGAGCCTCTGAACCACACATTCTGGCTCCTCCACTTTATAATGGTGATCCTCAGGTTTGTAGGGGATTTATTAACCAGTGCCTAATACAGTTTGAACTACGAGCCAAGGTTGGATATATTATTTCTCGCTTGTTTGGAAAAGTCCTGGAGTGGGCCTCACCCCTATGGGAGAAAGAATCTTCGTTAATCAACAATGCTCAAACCTTCATTCAAGAATTCTGCACTATTTACGATGCCCCGGCTGAGTTACTGCAGCCTCCTCTCGATTGATGCAGATATGTCAAGGAAGCTGCTATTGAATTTCGCACGTTAGCTGCTGAGACCGGATGGAACAATGAGGCCTTAAATTCCACTTTCTACAATGGGTTCTCCACCCGTTTTAAAGACGACCTGGTTTCCTGTGATCTACCTGCCTGATTGGAAGATCTGATAGCCTTAACCATCAAGGTGGATACTCGCCTGAGAGAACACCAGGCTGATAGGGAGAGGATTAGAAGATTCCAATCAGCTTTAGTTCCTCGGTTCCAAAGACCTATGCTGACTTTGCCTCCCTAGTAGTCTTCCGTTTCTCCTCTGGAGGAGCCCATGCATGTAGGAAGATCTCGTTTCTCTGTACAAGAGAAAGTTCAAAGACGTGTCTCAGGCCTGTGTCTGTACTGTGTCGGACAATCTCTCACTTTGTCAATTCTTGCCATGCAAAGCCAAAGGTTTCTTCGCCTCAAGGTAAATCCGGGGCGACTCACATAGGTGGCATTACTCCTAAATCCCAAAAGAACTCTCACAGGTTACCTCTCATAGATTAACGTGGACTTAACAAAATTACTTTTAAAAACCGATACCCCTTGCCTTTGATCTCAGAAGTTGGATTTATGCGGGGCATATAACCTCATCCAAATTCTTAAAGGGGACGAATGGAAGACGGCATTCAACACTCGAGATGGACACTATGAATGCCTTGTACCGGATGGAACAATCCCTCAATCCCTTTGGCCTCTGTAATGCCCCCGCTGTCTTTCAAGAGTTTGTGACAATATCTTCAGGGACCTCTTGGGGAGATTTGTGGTCGTGTACCTTGATGACATCTTAATCTTCTCTAAAGACTTTGAAAACCATTGTTCCCAGGTGAAAGAAATACTCTCTCGTCTGAGGAAAAACTCGCTCTATGCCAAGCTTGAGAAGTGTGTTTTTGAAGTGGCCAAGATTCCTTTCCTTGGTTATATCATCTCCCCATAAGGTTTTGAGATGGGTCCTGCCCAAGTCTCTGCTATCCAGGAGTGGCCTCTTCCATTGAGCACTAAGGCAATACCAAGATTTATTGGTTTTGCTAATTATTATCGACAATTCATCAAGGGATTCTCCACCCGTGTTGCCCCCATCCTTGCCCTAATCCAAAAAGGAGGTAAACCTAGTTCTTGGCCTCCTCCAGCATTAGAAGCATTCCAGTCCCTGAAGGATGCTTTCATCTCTGCATCTGTCCTCCGACATCCTGATCCTGTGCTGCCCTTCTACATTGAGGTAGACGCTTCAGAGGTTGGAGCCGGTGCTATCCTTTCCCAAAGACACCCTGCTGATGGGAAATTACACCCATGTGCCTACTTCTCCAAGAAATTATCCTCGGCGTGCAAAATCTGCAAAATTATGATGTTGGGAATCGTGAGCTCCTAGAGGGATCTTCGACTCGAGTCACTATTTACACTGACCATAAGAATCTTGAATTTATTCACACTCTTAAAAGACTGAATTCCTGTCAGGCAAGATGGGCCCTCTTCTTCTCTCGATTTAATTTCATCTTGTCCCAGCTCCAAGAATCGGAAAGCAGATGCCCTTTCTTGCAGTTTCACTTCACTGGACCGTCTTCCTGTAGAGCAAGACCCCATTATTCCTCCTGCCAAAATTATTGCCTCACTGCTCCCTCAATTCGCTGAACAACTCCTGTCTGGTCAGTCCTCTGCTCCTACTGATTTGCCCGTTGGAAAGGCATTCGTTCCTGCAGAACATTCGACTGCCTATCCCACAACAACCCATTTCTCCATGCAGGCTGGACACCCTGGTCCAATAAAGACTCTTGAAATTTTGCAACGCCTAGTCTGTTGGCCGACAATCTGTAAAGATGTTAAAGACACTACCAAAGCTAGCCATTCCAATACCAGCAGTCTATTGCAGCCACTACCTATTCCCTCTCGTCCATGGACTCACTTAGCGATGGATTTTATTGTAGAGTTACCACCCTCAAAAGGGAACACTGTAATCTGGGTGGTTATTGACCACTTTAGTAAAATGGCACATTTCATTCCCATGAGAAAACTTCCCTCTGCGGTGGAACTGTCCCAGCTCTTTATCCAGTATATATTCCAACTACATGGCTTCCCAGCAGAAATAGTCTCTGACAGAGGATCTCAGTTCGTATACAGGTTCTGGCACTCTTTATGCAGGATTTTGGTTATCACTCTCAAATTCTCCTCAGCCTATCATCCCCAAACTTATGGGGCAGCAGAACGAGTGAACCAAGCCCTTGAGCAATTCCTGAGGAATCATATCTCTCTCTGTCAGGACAATTGGTCCAATCTCCTCCTGTGGACGGAATTTGCTCACAATAATGCAAGCCACACTTCCACAGGGAAATCTCCTTTCTTATCATATGTATGGTCAACATCCGCAAGCTTTTCCACAGAACTTCTTACTATCTAATGTCCCAGCAGCTGGTGATCACACGGCCCATATGTCAGCTATTTGGGCTGCCACCAAATCCAACCTAGAAAATAGTGCTCTGGAACATAAAACCTTTGCTGATCACCGAAGGAAATCCTCTCCACCGTATAAAGTAGGTGATAAAGTATGGCTCTCTTCTAGGAACATTCATCTGAAGATTCCTTCCCCCAAGTTGGGTCTGAAGTTCATTGGTCCCTATTCCATCTCGGAGATCATCAACCCTGTGGCTGTTCGACTACAACTTCCCCCTGAGATGCGAATTCCCAATGTATTTCAAATCTCCCTGGTGAAACCAGCAATCTCCAATAATTTCTCTCCGGTCCAGTCTCCTCCTTCCCCCGTCTCTGTGGATGGTCAACAGGAGTATGTAGTGGAAAAAATCCTAGATTCCCGGGTCACTAGAGGGTCTTTACAATTCCCCTGATACATAGCTCAGGTTTGTCAGCAGGAATACTCCAGACAGGTGGAACACTGCTTGTTAAGAGCAGACTCATTAGAAAGGAAGGAGGTGCCATACTGCTTTAGCAGTGCAAACCTCTAGCCAGTCCTAGAAGTGCCTTGGAACAAGAGCAAATATAACCTCTGTGTCTGCACAGAGGATGGAGTTTTACCCAAAGAAAACTTAATATATTAATAATCAATAGCAGGGACCGAAAAGAACATCTGCAACTTACCAAATAGAGAGAGAGAGAGATCCTACCTCCCTGCCCAGTAGGACAAAAAAATATCAGTGGTGAGGAGGAAGTCATGTGGTTTATAGGTCATGATTAATTTGGATTGGCTATGTTATAGGTCCTACCTCCAGGTCTGGATGGAGCAATACTGCCGATTTGTACTGACATGGAGGAACGCAGATGAAACATAAATTTTAAGCATCTTTGCAATATACATTTATTATAAATGTAATGTTATTTTTTTTTTTAAGTTATTTGTATAGGTAATGTATTGAAAGCAGTGTTTGTCTGTCCCTTTCTAGCTTCTGCTTGTATGTCTCTGACTTTTGAAACAATGTAAGACAAAGCCAACTGACTTTGATGAAGACATTTGCAACATTGTTTAAGAAGAGACATCCAGGAGTTCAGAAAATTCTGTTTTCAATTGCAATTGTTTTTACAAATAATTTTAAAACCACTTAAAATGTTAAAAAATGCATAATGGAAAGTTGCTTAGAATTATATTTTCTTTTATTAGGCAACATTTATTTTGTGGTTGGCTTGCCATTTAATATCTCACCTTTATTGATGTGCAGCTCAAAAGCATTTGAATCACCCTCTTCTGCATTGGTTCCAACTCCACACATATAGAGCCCAGCATCTTCTTTTCTCAGCTGGATAAGTTTGACAGTAAAGCTCCCAAGATCTTTTCCATTACTTAGAATTATTCTTCCATGGTATTCATTTGATATGTAGCCAGTGCTGTTAATAATAGTTCTACATTCACCTTTATTGATCTTACAGAAATACTTTGGAGATGAAGAATATTGTTGGTCAAACTTGCACAGAAAGGTTAAACTGCTCCTCAACTGTCCATACATAAGTTCTGCTTCATTTCGTATTGTTGAGTCTGTGACAACATAAACACAAAAGGCAAAGCAATATTAGTGATCTGCGTTCTTACAGGAATCTGTAAGCCAGCTTTTGGTTTTGAGAAGTTTTGTATGCTTAATACAATTATATATAATCCTCAAAAGAACAAATCCTGTTTGGGGGTTTAAAATGCCAGTCTGTCATAATATGACAGAGGGTTTTAAGATACTTTACTCTAGCATGCATCTTCAGGTGTGTATTTCTTTGTAGCTGCTGGCTTAGGTGCAGAAAGAACCAAGTGGTTATAATGTTAATAAGAAGGTTGCAGATACTGTATATTAAGGATAGCCGCGTGGTAACAGTAGTACTTGTTTCTAGTTATGTAGAGAAGAGTAGATTGATTCTGTCATCTTTGATAGAAATTAATTCACCTGAGGCTAATTCTAGCACTGGATTATGTGATACTACAGATTGGGAGATAAGAAGTAGAAATAGTCTACAACCTGTGGGTCTTAAACCCCCAGGGACATGGGAAGGTGACAGCCAGGCTGGGTAACCCAGGGTGCTAGGCAGAAGTCTCTGGGGGTGGCACCACGGCAGCAATAGGCCAGAAGCATCACGGATTGGTGGGCAGTTTAAGGTGTCAGTCAGCAACAAAGAAAGCCCGGGAAAAGACGGTATATAAAAGGCAGAGCGGCGGGAGAGCAGTCATCCTTACGTGACAGGCAGGAGAGGTGTCACCAAAGAAGGAGCCAGGCCCTTCCACCCTCCCAATTTTTTGTGGAATGTTTTAATAAATATAAAAAAAAAGAGAGAAAAGTTTCTGGTGAACATTTGTTATTGTCGCAGCTTATTTCCTGTTTCTGTAAAGTTATGTCATGTGGGAGGTAAAAGCCCCCTTTGATTAAGGCGGCCTGCTGGGGGAAATATGTTAGCAGGGGCTGGCTAAGACAAAATATAAGGGGCAGCAATTGGTGTTATGTAATCAGTTATATGGATTAGTTAAATACAAGAGTGGTTTTGAGTTGTAATAATAAAGCAGCTGAGGCCATTTCCTCCACGACATACTTTGGTCTTCTCAGTTATTTACGTGAGCTAGAGTGCTGGATACACTTCCCATGAAATAAAAACTTAACTTTGTAAAGTTGACTACTGACACTGCATTACCATTCTTAATTATGAGCAGCAGAAACTTAAAAGGAATTTGCATATTATAGAAAAAGTCTGGCTCACTGGTCCCCAAGCTCAGGTAATCTCCCCCAAGTCTACCTATTCATCTAAACCTTATCTCCAGATAAAAAGTGTCCTTTTGATAGAGTGACTCTTGCATATCTTAGTAAACTCTCTGAATACTTGCTAGAATACACTAATACACTAAGGGGAAGATTTATGAAGGGTCGAATTGAAAATTTGAATTTTTAAAATTTTGGGCTACTTCGACTAACAAATAGCCCAAAATTTGATTCGACTAGAAAAAATTGTACTGTTACTGTGTGTTGTATTTAGTTTATATTAACCTTCTGTAACAAACACATTGATCGCTGCAGTCAAGCCACTTGCTGATTGTCCAATGCCACATCTGTAGATGCCTTGATCACTTAGCTGTAGGCCTGACAGTGTGATAATCATGATGCCTTCCTCTGAATTATCTACAAGAGTGGTACGATTCTCAAATTTCTCCATAATATAAGTGTTGGTAGATATAACGGTGTAACATGAGTTACGTCTTCCAGTTTCACGGCAAAGGAACTTTCTGTCATATTTATTTGCTTTTGTTAGAGTCGAGTAGAAACATTTTATTGTGATAGATCCACTCACAAATCCTGTCACTTGTTTTGGTCCAACCAATTCCTTGGATTCTGCATTAAAAGATACAATAAAACATCAGAGAGTAAAATCATGAGTAATTAAATTAATTTGTTTGGGAATTTAGATATTCTGCATATACTGCAACTATACAATACGTACTGGATGTAGTGATCAAGCTGGTGGCAATAACATTGCTGCCCTTCTTTTGTACACAGGCATTGATGTCACCATGCCTACATTAAGATATATATTTTATATATATCTTTTTACATATGCTGAATATCTAATGTTGTACATTAGAATGTTGTTTCAATAACTGAAGTGACAGCCATGAAATTTCATATTCATTATTTTCATTTTGGGGTATCTTCATGTCACATATTGGGCATCAAAATATTCAGAAGTCCCCAGGTATTTATATTTAGCATGCCTTATCACTGTATCAAAAGAAATGTTGTAATAAGATGTGAAAAGCTGGAGTTTTCAGAGATTTCATTAACCTAAAATAACTTTAGAAAGATATATTTACTAATTCTGAATTTACAAAAACTGGTATTTTGTAGAGTACTGGTATTTGATAAATAGTGATGGGCGAAACGGGCGCGTTTCGCTTCGCTGAAAAATTCGCGAATTTCCAGAGAAATTCGCGAATTTTTGGCCGATTCGCGAAGCGAGTCGCGCGTAGTTTTCGGCGCGTCGCGTCAAGAACGACGCGCGACTCGTTTTTGCGCGGCGAATTTTTTTTGGCGCATTTTTTTGGCAGTTTCGCGAATTTATTCGCCAGCAGCGAATCGCGGGAATTCGCCTCGAATTCGCCCCTGGCGAATAAATTCGCCCATCACTATTGATAAAGTACTGCTAAGCATTTTTAATCTGTACATCTCATTAATCAACATTAAACTAAACATATTTAGTATATATGCTCAGTTGTATTTTTGTGCATATTTCCAGGAGTAGAAAAAAAGAAGGATGCTTATGACCCCTGGCCCAAAGGAAACAAGTCCTACTTTATAAAACCCACATTAGGTATAGCCAGAGGCGGGCCTGGCCGATCGGTGCTCGTCAGTGCATGTGCAGCATGCGAGGCACTGACGCTCCAATGCACATGAAAAGCAGGGGCTTTCTAGTCCCAGGTCCAGTCTAGGAGTAGGCAGAAGAGGGGTAGCTGCTAGCACCCCCCCCCCCAATCGTTGCACCCTAGGCAGCTGCCTCTTCTGCCTACCCCTAGTTCCAGCCCTGGGTATTAATTAAAATTGATCAAATAAAAGAGATTTGATCAATAAGGATTAATAACGTTTAGATCACTGAATCATGGATTTTGGGTTACAATTGAGATTTACCTGATGAATGTCAAATGTAACATAATAACAGTAAGTTAGGTTGAAAAAAGACACACGTCCATCAAGTTCAACCTTTTAACTTTTTTGAACCTGCCTAACTGCTAGCTGATCCAGAAGAAGCAAAAAACCTATCTGAAGCCTCTCCAATTTGCCCCAGAGGGGGAGAAAATTCCTTCCGGTCTCCAAAATGGCATCCAGACTAGTCCCTGGATTAACTTGTACAATGAGCTATAACCCATAACCCTGTATTCTCTCATTTGCTAAAAAGCAACCCAACCCTTTCTTAAAGCTATCTAATGTATCAGTACGTTATGATCAAAAAATATTTCCTCACTCGTTAAGCAGTGAACATTATTCAATAAAATAAAAATCAAAGGGCGCTTCAAAGGCATCTTTGGAGACATCAATCTTTGTTTTTGTTATTTTAGATCTACTTTATCTCATAATAACCTATACAGGTATGGGATCCGTTATCCAAAAAGAAAAGCCATTTTCCATAGACTCCTTTTTATCCAAACAATCCCAAATTTTTTAAATTATTTCTTTTTTCTCTGTAATTATAAAACAGTACTTTTCACATGATCCAATGTAACATACAATGAATCCTTACTGGAACCAGCCTATTGGGTTTACTTAATGTTCACATGATTTTCTAGGAGACTTAAAGGAACAGTAACACCAAAAAATAAAAGTGTTTTAAAGGAATGACAATATAATTTATGGCAAATTTATCAAGGGTCGAAGTGAAAATTCTAATTACAAAAAATCTGTAAAAGTAATTTTTGGGTACTTCAACAATCGAACAGGCCAAAATTAGATTTGAATTGACAAAAATTTGATTTGGATTTTAAAATTTGACCATTCAAAATGCGAAGTACTGTCTCTTTAAAAATTTCCACCCTTTGCCACCTTAAACGTGCCGAATTGCTGTTTTAGCCTATAGGGGACCTCCTAGAACCTAGAGTTTTTTTTGAAAATCAAATTTGTATGTGTAGCGCACCTGTAGGTGTAGCTTTAGCTGTGGATTTGTGGAATGCGTGTGACCCGGCTAACTGCTTAGCTTGTGCCCAGGACCCCCAGTGTACCCGTGAAACTCTCTGCAACTCCCGGTACCCGGTGTTGTTCAGTGCAGCAGGAGATTCAGTCAGACACAGTTCTTTGCAGCAAACTTGAACTTATTTATTGAACGGACAACGTAGTAGGATACTTTGATAACCCCTCCAGTGGGATAATACAGACAATATGCAAGATAGATAGCCCGCAGCAATGATTCACGTTTCAACAGGATAGTTACCCTCTCACTAGGTAATGTCTCCTCTCAGGTGGATAGCACTAGGTCCTGGATTTCACAGCCTGGGGTCTTGTTTCTTGGCACCCAATTTGGTCCTCACCTCACCCACTGTATTCAGCCTGGGGTCTTGGGTCTTTTCACCCTATCTGGTCCCCAACTCACCCACTGTAATCCCTGATCTAGGGGTCCTAACCCCACTATTTCTCCTTGGTGGAGCCACAGCTGCTCACTAGCTACCCTGAGCTACCTTTCACTCCTAGAGTGACTATCACAGTAACTACTACCACTGGCTAAACCTAAATTTAGAGGAACCAGACCCTGGCCCTGTAACACCTCTCTGGGAGGCACGGTCGAAGGAGTAAGACACTGAGCACATGGCGCTATCTCCTTTTATATTGCTACACAGTGCCATCTAGTGGACAATCCCCAGGAACTAATATGGACCCAGGAAAAGGGACATAGCTGCCTGAGTTACTTAAGGACCCTTAGGTGTCTAAATATGGAGAGGAAACTGCCTGAGTAAACTACACCCAAATCTCAGGGTTCCTACATATGGTGAAAATTGTTTGGTTTTTTTTTTCGATCTAAAGCAGTCATGAGCCCTTTTCTCCTTTTTCAGCTTTGAATGGCAGACCCCATGGCTACAAACAACTTGTCTAAACTATAGTTGTGTATCTGAAGCAAACATACCAGCTTTACCAGTGCAGCACAACAGTACATTATATGTGCATTACTTTAAAACACTTTTATTTTTTGGTGTTACTGTTCCTTTAAAGGAGAACTAAACCCCCCAATAAGAAACGCCCCATCTACAACCCTAGATAGTCCCACTCCCTGCTTGCCCCCTGCATACTCCTAAAAGTGTCCCTAACAGCATGCTCTCGTATCTGTGCAGAATATCACAGTGGAGCTCATGGACACCATCTTCTGGATCTTGGGTCTTCTTCTGTAAGGTAGCACCATATGAGAGCATGCACAGTGGGAATAGTCCTGTAGTTGTAGCAACTGCATACTCCAAAAGGAAAGTGAATTGCAGAAGGAAGAGGATCCGAGTTTTGAACTACAGTATGTGGGGGAAAGCTGGTAGTGGGGACTATCTAGGGTAGTAAATAAAGCTTTTCTTATTGGGGAAGTTCAGTTCTCCTTTAAGATATGAAGATATATATAGACTAATATAGTAATCTCTAAGTATAAGGTTTAGTATTCTTCTTTACTGCTTTCTTGGTCTTTGGTGCCTCTTTAAATATTAATTTAGATTTAAAATTTTGAATTCAAACATTGGTAGCTTTCAGAAACTGATTTACACAGAAATTACAGTTATAACCTCTGCCAATAACTATAAATTAAGGGCATTTTTACTGCATAATGTGCCTGTTATTACTGTGCTATAATTTTTTAATTAAAATTTATATTTCAAAGTTTTTCATTCGAAGGTTAGGTCAAAATTTTAAGTATGGGAGCAAAAAGACCAGCAGCCTGTCCCATGAATACAGCATTGCCTGTTTTTGGCAGTGCTGTATTGATGATGTGCGGTATGTATTTGTACCCGTTGTCCTGTAAATTGCGTATCATTCAGAGGTGCAAGTTAGGGAATGCCTACAGATGCAGGTCGTGAGGACAGGACTGGCCATTGTCCACTGGCGCTGCGCTCTGCACCTTGCACCAACTTTTTTTTTATCTAGTGTGTGGTTCAGAGGGAAGCTAGACCATTAGTGCTCTTGTGCGGTTCAGAGGGAAGCTAGACCCTTAGTCTTGAATATTAACAAATCTGCACCTTGGATTGTAAACTCTATGGCACAGGTACTGAATGTCCTGTCACTAGTTTTAATGTATCATAACTGTCATGTAATATTGTTTTTATTTATTTTCTATTGTTGCATTGATCCTTTGCTCTATTATTGCATTATTTTAATATACAGTGCAATATATACTATCAGTGATTTACTACATATATATATTTATTTATTTACACATATACATACTTATATATAAAACTATAATGCAGTAATTTAGAAGCAAAATATTCAATAGTCTGAAATATGTATTCTATTCTGAAAATATCCCAACTCTGCAATATCTTAATGGCATACTGACAAAATGACCCAGTTTTATACGAATAGTAAATAGTTGAATAGTTATGATTTTTAAGGTATTTATAATATTTTTTTATTTTTATATTCAGAGTTAAGGTGTTTTGGGAAACTTACCAGAAAACTGAAGGATTAAAACTGAAATTAGGGCAAACAGAAACATTGTCATTATGAAAAGTTAGTACACTGTCTTGCTGGATCTGCAAGAAGGAGATAAATATTAGTTACTGGAAAAAGGATAGTGATAAACGCTTGTACATGATCTGACAGGCCAAATGTCAAGGCAGACTAGACAGATTTCATAGTTAAATAGTTACATGAAGCTACAAAACAGGAAAGTGTCAATAAACCTACTGCATCCTACATTTAAATCAGCAGAAATATATAAAAAGTGGATAAGTAAAAATATAAAAAAATATAAAATGCAGAAACATTGTAAGTTCTGCTAGGGTGGGAGAAAAGATAATTAAAGATTATGAATAAGAAGTTCAGCAGTAAGATAGGTAAATATTAAAAGTAAAATACATAAATAAGGTTACAGGTGCAGTGTTTGCTCCAATTCAGGTAACCCATAGCAACCAACCAAAATTTTGCACCTGTTATTATTCTTCTTGGAAGGAAGGCTAGGGGATTTTGCTTTGGTAGAAATGTCTCTGGGTAAAATGTATAATTTATATATTTGATGGATAACAATACAAGTTGTTTTTATATGCAGATTCTGCAAAATTGGGTATTTCTCACTACAGAAATGTTTGGATAATTGGTCAGATATTCCATGCCCCTGTATTTTGCCTGCAGTGAAATCAAACCGGACCAACTACAGGAATGCAGGATGGATTTTCCTGTTTTACTTTTAAATTGAATATCAGACCTCTGCCTCAAAAATAACCATATTAAATACAGGGTTTGGTTGCCCTTTAAACAGTGAACTATATAGTTGAAATGTTTTTGTGATCATTCAACTGAAAAATAAAAACACAAACAGTTTATTATTATTTTCCCCACATCTAATAGCCTATAACAACCTATCAGGTGTTTGTTTTAGTTGACCAGTAGATGCTAACTGTAAAATTGGTTGCTATAAGTTACTAGCAGTATACCTGTGACTCTGTTTTTATTAAATCCGTTTGAAAAAAATATTATCCTAAGTAGTTGTAATGCACTCTGCGCATAAACAAGAGATTAATTCGAATCTTAAACAAATTACGTAAACATGTTATTCAATGGCCCATTGATTTTCTCCAGGAAACTGCAATAGGATTAATGTAAATTTCCAAAGAATAGAGAATTGCAGGATTGGAGCCAAATAGAGCAATGCAAATGAGCTTGAATGTTTTGACTGTGCCCAATATTTCACAGTCTATTTCCTTGTACAGAAGCCAACATTGAATTAATTATTACAAAATCAGTTTCTCATGTCTTACTGTTAGTATCTAGTGAAAGCATAAGGTTAATTTTAATGCACAAAATAAAGTAATATACATTTCTAAAAGAATACAAGCAACCACCAGATATTACAGTGAAATGTAGTTCAATTTAAATTAGAACACTAAAAAAGTGCATTGGTAGTTACAATACATTGTAATACTTTTGCATAAGGTAAAATCTTTAGAAAATACAGAACAAAGGGAAGATACACAGAAATAAGGTAGAAAAATCTAGACACTGTAAAAGTTTGATAAAAATTAGAAAATGTAAATTTAAATTAATCTATATTAATGCTGTCCAACTTTTGTGTTACAGAGGGCCAGAATTTTTCTGACCTACATGATGGAGGGCCAATAATTGAAACCAGTGTTGACCACTCCCTGTTTTAAGCCACACCTACTTTAAACCACACCAAATGTTACCACATGAACTTTTTAGACTATTTCCACATAAATGGTGGTAGCACACCATAACCAAATGGTTGGTATTCAGAGCAGGGATATCATTCATATGTGAAGCAAGATACAACATATCCTTAAATCCATATGCATCATCCTCCCCTGTGGATAGCACAGCAATGCCCAGCACATGATTAAACACCATAGAGACCCCCTAACAAATATTTTCAAATGCAAAGGTTCACTTCCCAAAGGTAGAGCATGGCACACACAGGCAGAGTATGACACACAACTAAAGCATAGGGCAGTTAGAGTATGGCTCATACACAGAGCACAGGGCAGGCAGAGTATGACACACACAAGGAACCAGTGGCTAAAAGTAGGTATAATATTAAGAATTTGGCACTTCACACCAGATTAACTGCTAGATAGTGTTTTTATTGCCACACAACATGTTTCGAGCTTGTAAAGCTCTTTGTTACTTGTCACATTAAAGGTTTGGCAAAAATTCCAGGATTAACATCCTGCTGATAAAGGAACCAGTGGGGTACATAGATGTTATTGATTGTTATTAATCTCAGTACTGATACATTTTAAAGTTTACACAAGGTAAGCAGTCACTGTGGAGGCAACACAAGGGGTTGTCGCAGGCCCCCGGTTGGACAACACTGAACTTTATCAAGTGACATATTATTGAGCTGGCAGTTTCCATCTTCCAAATGGAAACCTATAGTAATACAATTATACTTATATTTACAGCAGGTAGCAAAAGCAAAAGGTTTGATGCACACTTTCAAACTTAAAAAGAGATACTGACACCAGAAATCAAACCTTTTTTGCATCCACCATAACATTGTCTTTGCATTCAATTTATAATTTTGCTAAAAAGCCTGCTGCTTTTATATTACGTTTCTGATTGCCCATGTTCCTCTATGAGAGGCTGCCATAGAAGGGACAGGGTCAGGTTAGCAGAAAAATTACTTACAAAAGAATAATGATCAGTTAAATGATCATTAAAAGCTTTTAATGATGTATTCATATTTTGAAAATTTGTTTTTTTAGTGTCAGTATCACTTTAATATCATTGGGGCTATAAATATCTTGTTGAGCTTGAAAGAAAACCATATAGTAAGTAGGAAAGGTAAATGTATTTAAGTGAATATCTATCTATCTATCTATCTATCTATCTATCTATCCAGATAGACGCTTGTTACTGAGTGAACTAAGAGCATTGGTCAATGGGCCAAATTTACTTCAGTTATCTCATGGTTTATCACGTGAAAACTCATTGACGAAATTCAATTCGCTTAAAAAACTTTTCTTCAAATTCTGTTCCTGTTTTTTTCCACAGACTTCAATAGAGTTTTAATGTAATAAACCATGAGATAACTTTTCCTCATTGAATTGCATCTCAAATTGAATCCCATCCATGAATTAAATCTGTCCCATTGTTTCTAATCTGGAAGCAATTATAATCAAGATAAAAAGCAATTAGAAAGCAATCACAATGTGCACTTAGAACCTTGATTAGACTGCATAAAGAGTATGAGACAAACAACCTTTCCCTTATTTCTACTTATTCAGCATGTAATGTATGGGGTGCCGTTTGCCCCAAATACATTCTGTATACAAAACTATCCATGATACACAAATGGAATGTCTCTCATGGTATATTATTATTTCTGAGCATATACACATATAAAAAATATACAAAACATTATTTCTATTAAAGAATGAGAACAAAATATGATTAATGCACAAAAGGATGTCATTATATGACAAACTCCATTCTGTACATTTTAACAATCAATCTGTCTCACAAATTTATAACCTCCATGTAATAGACACACTTAAATGCAAAGTTACTTACAGAATGAATTATGTAAAAAAAAAACTTGGACAGAATATATAATAGTGTTACTAACTAGTGCATGCCAAGCTAGATTTGAATGACAAAATAGTTCTTAGTGACAGAAAGCAAGATTTTATAGTACAGGATTGATTCTTTCCACAAAATGAAAGTTTTGTTTCACAAAACAGATAAAATAACCATTCTGTGAAGCAATTCTGTCAGTTACTTTCCTGAACCAATAACAACAAAGCTTACTGGCCTGCTTGTGCAGACATTTTGGTTAAGGGCATTCCTGCTGTTTTGCCATTGTCTTATGATTCATATTCCTGTTCTGGTTTCCCTCTTCCTGTCTAAGCTGAGAAGAAACATGAAGTAGATCTGAACTGTGCAGCTCCTCCCCAGTGTTAATCCAGGTGCATCTCATACAGTTATATAATTTAAAAAACAGTATTTTCCATAGTGTGAATAAATGTTTATGTTGGATGGTATCAAAATCCTAAGGAAAACAAGGTAGAGCACATTTTCTGCAACATATCTGACTTTCTTTCTACTTACTACTACAATAAAAGTAAATTTGTTTGGCATTAATAGCATGCCAGTCTCCAAAACAAAGTTGAATATTTTAAACAGCTTTACAGTCCCAATGACTACACAGCAGCTTGTTTATATAAAATATAGCAGTCTTTCTGACGCAAACAGAACTGATGATGGGCAGCACTATATTATAATTTAATTACTTTGATTTTTATTTTTGGTGTTACTGCTCCATTAATGGCCCTAGCACCCACAAGGCACCAGCCTGCATACATTTTATTATTAAGTGAAGTAGTAAAATTTAAACATTTTCTGGCACCATCTCAGAGTCAGTGATGGGAAATCTAACCATATGTCATTTGCTGACAAATGATTTACAGCATGGTAAACAGTGAATTGGTCCAGTTCCAGCTAGGTTTGGAGTTAACTGCATAAGCCTTCCTGCTTGCACATTTCATTAAAAGTAATTTCAGCAAAACACACTCTGCATACCTCTATATAGTTGCTCTGTCTCTTTCAATTGCAAAATTGAGCACAACTACATCTATTGACACACTGAGTTGTGCGAACCCTGGAGTTTCCCACACCTGCTGAGGTGAAGGTAGCTCCTGTGTCAATCACTAATCTGGCACAGATGTCTCTAGCATACTGAACACTAGAACTAAAACAACTGAATCTTCAGTCCACAATGTATATGGAGAGAGGATTTGGATAATTATTTAAAGGGAATTTCAACCCAAAAATATATATTTTGCCTAATAAAAGAAAAAATCATTCTAAGCAACTTTGCAGTATACATTCATTACAAGTTAAATATGGTTTTTAGGTTATTTGCTATTGAAAACAGTGTTATTCCCTTTCTATTCTCTGCCCCGGTGGCCCAGACTGTTGAAACAATGTAAGAGAAACCAGCTGATTAACAGACCTGACTTTTCTGGGCAACATTATTTCAAAAATATTTTTTTTTTTTACAAACAACTTTACAAACACTGAAAATAAATATATATTAGAAAGTTGCTTAGAATTATGTTTTCTTTAATTAGGCAAATCTTTACTTTGGGGTTGACTTGCCCTTTATTATACATTGCATAAGAGGTTTTTCTGTCCATATACAAACCTGTAACAATTATATCCGTGTAATGGCAAATCTAAACCTCTCCAATTGCATAACTATGCAACTTTCTTGCTATGTAAAGGTATTTTTGGTGCTGTTTGGTGGTTGATAAAGAGTACTGCATGCCATTAACCTGTTAAATGTGTTTATGTAGTTTCTCAGCTTAGCACATGTCTATGGAGGGACACTAATTTGTTGCATTTGTTTTGTATCCCACGGTGATTAGGCATTCACTCCAAACAAGACACGCTGACTTCTTCTTCATCTAGAGACACCTGGCCTCTGTAAGGGGCAGATTTATGAGTTGTTTGAGATACTGATTAAAATATATTGCGATCATAAAAAAAAACTTGATGGAAAATCACAGCAAAAACGTTCCAGGACAATCATATTGTTTCATTTATTTCCAAATAGCCTTTACATTCACCATTTTTTAATAAACTAAAAAAAACTTTGAATATCAACTTGCTTGAAATACAATTCACATTCACACTAGATTTGAGATTCTTTGCCTCAACTTTTTTTGAAGGCTGGCAAAAACAGCAATCAAACATTGCTAAATTTGCCCCTAAGAGGTGTGCACATATATTAACCCAAACTCTAACTCTACTTGCTGATTTACTGAGTTACTAGTCAAGTAGCAAACTTGAAAGGGTGGATTAACTTTACAATAACATTTAGTGGCAAATTCACTGAGATACGAAAAATCGCTAGCGCAGGCTTTGCTAGCTTTCGCCGCACTTCACCAGCGCTATGCAAATTCACTAAAGTGCGAATTTACGCTCAGGTCGGCGAACGGTAGCGTATTTGCGCTAGTGTTACTTCGCTAGACAAAGCACAATTACACTAGCGAAGCCTAATTTGCATACGGTGCAAATTTCAAAGTATAATGGAAGTGTATGTTACATCCACTACATTGCACTACACACGCCCCGGAAACCT
This sequence comes from Xenopus borealis, assembly GCA_024363595.1. Classification (NCBI taxonomy): domain Eukaryota; kingdom Metazoa; phylum Chordata; class Amphibia; order Anura; family Pipidae; genus Xenopus; species Xenopus borealis. The sequence goes on from CM044433.1 coordinate 66,498,353, forward strand.
TTAATAAAAAAAATAAAGTTGTCCTATTGCCCTACATGTGCCCCCTATAATAGTTGTGTTGCCATATGTTAGAAAATGTAGGGGTGAAGGAGGGTGAAGGAGGGTAAAACCCCCCCCCTGAAAAAAAACAATCTTTTTCAGACTATTACCCACAATGGTAAAACACGCCACAGTGTTTTTTTGGGACTTTTTTTCAACTCCTATCTTTTCTATTGAACTTCGCCTGGTCTGAGCAGGTGATGTGAAGTCTAGCGTAAGTGGTAACATTCAGCAAAAAGTTGATCTTAGTGAATTTGCGTAATTACGATCCATCGTCAGTGCGCAAATTCGACCTGGCTTAAGGGTGCGAAGTTGCGAAAGTCTATCTACTTCGCTAGCATAAATTCGCCAGAGCCGGTGTGAATTTGTGAAGTTACGATTTGACGTCACGCTGGCGAATTTGCGCTAACGTTAGACGTTTCGCGCTTTAGTGAATTTGCCCCTTAGTATGTTACAGAATGGCTAATTCAAGCAACTTTTCAATTTACCTAAATTTTTTACTTTTTCATAGTTTTTTAATTATTTGCATTTTTCTTCTGAACCTGTCCAGCTTTGAAATGGGGGTCACTGATCCCATCTAAAAACCAGGGCCGCTCCTGCCATGAGGCAAGGTGAGAACTTTTCCTCAGGTGGCACGGAGCGGCCAGTTACTGTACCATAGGCAGCAAAAAGTGTTTAACATTTTCGGCAGTATAAATAAAAATATGCATTTAAACACAAGTACTTTTGCCATTTGGAACTTCATTAACATTTAATAATGTGTCAAGTTTTTTTATTTGGTACATCAGAAAATAAGCAGACAGTTTAAATAAAAAATACAATATACAGAATAAACAGTATTAATTCAATTACATGTAAGACAAGAAGGGCAACTAAATAGAATATAATTGTGTTATATAGAATGTTATAAATGCTGTATTTTGTATACTTAATATAATCATTTATGCTTTCAAAGTTGGCACAGGGGTCTGTCATCTTGTAACTTTGTTAAACATCTTTGCAATACCAAGACTAGGCACATGCTCAGTGTGGTCTTGGCTTCAGTTGGGAGGTTAAGTTTAGGTATTGTCATAAATTATCAACACAGCACAAGTCAAATAACATCTGCCATAGAAGCTGATACAGCAAGAATGATTAATAATCAGAGTATACATTTGTTACAGGGAAACAAACAAAGCTGCTGAAGTTCTGGGAAGTAAGGTGGGGGCTCCAACCTGTCGTTTGAAGGTGGGGGGCTCCCCCTTGTCATTTGAAAGTATGACCGTTTCCTTGCAGAGCAGTTAGGGACTGTCTGAAGTTTCCAATCTGCAGCTGTCAGCGCAAGTAAAAGGGGGAGTTTCCCTGCATACAGTCAGATTTCTTATAAAAACAGTACACATTTTTTAAGTATATTGGAGAGAGACTTCTTTTTGATTAAAGTAAAAATGGGATTTTATTTGACAATAACAAACAAGTATTTAAAAACCGTTGACCCCACCAACAAGTTTGACCAGCTCAATAGTGTGACCAGGTTATAATGAAAAATCTATATAGCACAATTTCAGGGCAATATAATTACTCATTTAAAAGATCACAATCAAGCATTACGTTCAGGGTACAAATTAGGTGCCCAATAAGCAACAGAACTACATGGTAACCTACCGGATTGTTCATTATTGCAAGGTATTGCAATCCGTTTTAACAAGAATCTAAAAGTAAAGGAAATCTGATTACAGGACGGCATATGCTTTAAATGTTTCCTGTAATCAGATTTCATTTCTGAATAATACCTTGCATCAATGAACTTTCAGGTAGAAAAAGGCCACCGTTTAGTTCTGCTGCTTATTACCATAAAAACACCATTGTGAAGTCATATGTGTCTTTGTGCTCTCTGGATGACATTTACTACTTGAGTAAAAAAAAATTGAAATACTTCCTGCTTATGAAGAAAAGTATCCCTTACATAGGAGATTTAGGTATTAAATCTATTATCCAGAATGCTTGAGACCTAGGGTTTTAGATAAGGGATCTTAATTTGGCTCTCTTTACTTTGTTTTCTAAAAAAAAATTTCGCCGCCAATATGGTTTATGCAGATTAGTCAGTATCAGGTACAAAGTACTGTTTTATTATTACAAAGAAAACGTAAATGATTTTTTAAAAGTAGAATTATTCACTTAAAATGGAATCTATGGGAGATGGACTTTCCATAATTATGACCTTTCTGGATAAGGGGTTTATGGATAAGGTATACACATGCAGATAAGAAGCATTCATTACATTCTTATGTGCCTCACAACATGGCCACCCGCACTGGGACCTCCTAGTGCAGGTGGCCTGTTGCAGGTGGGTCATTTAAAGAAAAACCTATTGTTTCCCCCAACCAGAGTGTGGGGTATATTACTTCCAGTGGGGAAAAAATGTAGTGGTGACAAGAGCCCTGTAATGCAATTTTAGATGGAGGGAGTAATTATGCAGGACATGGGACATAAATTGGTGAATGGTGGAAAAGCATTGCAAACCTTTGTAATAAAACCCTTTCAATGCCTACAGAAGAAATATAGTTTCTACATATGCTTAATTAGGCCTTACTTAATAAGGCTTTAAAAGTAGCCTAGATATTTTTCAGCCCCATATTACCTAATCTTTATTTTTTCAGTCATAATTTATAGTCCAATATAGTCCACAATCATATTTCATAAAATTCTCTTTCACACACATATAGCACCCACAGGGCCTTGATTTTAACAGCAATGTTTTACATAACAATTTAATGGAAAACCGAACCTGGTTATGGTAAGAATGACTGAAAGGAGCCAAAAAGCCCTTCACAAGCAATTACATGCAAAGTAAAGCCTTCTGAAATCAGAAGGTATTTACTTGTCTCATGCCATACACATAGCATTGCCTAGAAACCAAAAATAAGAGTTTTAATTCTCCCATAAGGCATCATGGGCAGAGACATGCAAATCACTCCTTTATGTCCCTTTGGCCAAGGAAATCTTCTGAAAAAGATCCCTAAGATCCCATGCTACATTCCTATGTTAACATGCTGTAAAAAGCTAAGTACATTTTGCTGACAAGGTCTGAAATAAGTAAGAAATATTTAAGTTCTCTTGGGTTTATTTGCGTTGTGATACCTGGTAAATAAATCACCACATATGCAATTTCAGTGGCCACTATAACTAAATTCCATTTTAGTGAATATGAAGTTAACAATTCACCTCTCTTTTTTTCAAGAGTAACTTTAGAAAGACCAACACTGGAGAAACAAAGAGGTGGGAAAACTAATTTAGAACTTTAATAGACCCTTTTACTCTCTAAAATGTTCTAAAATGAACCCTATAGGAAAAACAAGGATAATTCATTACAATGTAACTGTTCTAATCATTTCTAATTTCAAGTACACTTCCATACAATAACTCTGATATTTAAAGATAAAAATGTATACTCACAAGTAGTCTATATTTTGTTTCTTTATAAGAAACTGTTGGAACACAGAGAACTTTATTTTCTTCTTTTCTTCCTCTTCACTTGTAGCTTGTGAGAAATGAAACTGCACTATGTTGTAATGCTTCTTATTATGTTCAGGTACGCCTATCTTAGGATGCCAGGGAAAGGTATGACAGTCTTTCAGTGTTTGTTCCTGATCCAACACCCTCCCTATTGTATTACAATTACTACTACTAATTTAAAACAGTGTCTTTCCAAAACAAAACCAGTTCATTAAAACAGTTTCTGATAAATGTGGACATAGTCACTACATGATTGACTTTTGCAAAAAATTATCTTTCATTAATAAATTGTGAACACTTTTGCCTATTTCAATAGCACCATTTGATAAATAATGGTATGTTTTGTTGTTCAGGGTTATGTTGCAATAAGCTGTATCAGATTTAAGACACAAGTTTCTTTGTAATTTTCTTTGCAATACTTGCAATTTATGGGTCACAAAGCACTGTTCCTGTTCTGTTGTTTAAATGACAAATGCAAGCCGGAAAACAACAAAATCTAATGTGTTAGCCTTAGGAGCATATGATTAAACAGCACTCATATTGTAAAGTTTCACCAGATTTAAGAATCATATGAAGACATACAACTTTAAAGTTCAAAGAGTCACTGATGGTATACACCAGTGATCCCCAACCAGTAGCTCCTGAGCAACATGTTGCTCTCCAACTCCATGGATGTTGCTCCCAGTGCCCCCAAAGCAGGTGCTTATTTTTGAATTCCTGTCTTGGAGGCAAGCTTTGCTTGAATAAAAACCAGGTGCACTGTCAAAAGAGCCTTAGTGTAGGGTGACAATCCACATTGGGGCTACCAAATGACCAATCACAGCACTTATTTGGCACCCCAAGAACATTTTTCATGCCAGTATTGCTCCCCAACTACTTTTACTTCTGAATGTGGCTCACATGTTCAAAATGTTGGGGATCCCTGGTATACACTAACCACTATAAAAGGGTGTTGTTTATCACTCAGTTTCAATAAGCAAATCGATTTTGTTAACTTCAGGCTAATTATTATTCCTTCCATGGATCTGCAAATGACACAATAACTATCTAGTGTTTGCATAACCTTTGCTTGATTATTTTATTGAAGGAAGTAAAAATGTGTCTCATTTGCTGCTATGAATTGTTAAACACAGACGGCCTTCTTTGTTCTTAATTTAAGGGAATATGCACCCTATTTTAGGATATAGATAAATTTTCCTCTGGTAGCCCAAATTCACCAACTTCAGAAAACAAAACTATCTCCATCAATGCTTGAAAAGACCCTGTCTTCCAACATCCAAACACAATATCTTTTTGTTGTTTAGATTTTTTAACCCGCTAAGGAAACTAACCAGACAGGCTTGTCATTTGTATCAATGGAGGCTGCCTTTCATCAGCTGTTTGGAAATTTGTATTCATATATGTACAGATGCAGTCACTTGGATTTGTAAGATAAATGTGTTGTGACTCGGGGCTAATTGCAGAAACTGTGTTATCTAAAGTTATCTTAACTCATTTAATGCATTTAACCTTTTCATTAGCATACCAAAGCACCATTGTTTTCAATGGTGAACTCTTTAATTGAATGGGATGCTGTGACACAATATTCTGTGCTAAGTGGGATAAATGGGTTAGATGAGTTAAGTCACGACGCATTTAACTTACAAATCCAAGTGACTGCATCTGTATAACTTTATTTAAATAGCATTACTAGGGTATAACTTTTTACAGAAATGTATAACCAGTAAGGGCAGATATTGCAATGAATATAAATATACAGATGTTACTACAATGATACCATGTAGTAAATGCCCTTAGACCTTCTAACATAAAAGCACAAACATGAAAGTAGAGATGTGCTGAAAGGTTAGAACTGTTGTTGGTGTGGCCACCCTGATGAACAGATTAGAGCAGCAAAAAAGAAAGCCTTTCTTTTTTACTTTTCTAAAGACACAACATGGCAGTGGATGTAGATGTTCTGAAAAGGCAGTAGGGTCATGTACACAAAATGCACAGGGAGGGAGGTGGAAGTCCAGGAGACGAGTAATAAACAATGAGCAATTTTTTGGCTGTGCATGGATTTGTGGCAGAATTCAGAATTTTGCGTCTTTTTCGCACAAACATGCCACGAAAGATTTTTGCAGTGACAAAAAAGTTGCAGAGACAAAACATCACCACTAGACTTTAATGCATTTTGAGTGAGAAATAACTTGTGAAAAAAAACCCACTTTTGACAAAAAGTTGCTTAGATGAAAAAAACATGTTGCCTGTTTAAAAACGGACGTGTGTAGAAAAACGTTGACTTCTATTGAATTCAAAGCGTTTTGCAAATTTTTCACTGTTTCGCTATGTAATTCTGTGCAAATTCACTCAATAAGTAATTATTAAACTAAGTGGGGTAGGATAAGGGCATGGATCAGTGTCACTTGGCAACATTGCAAAGGCAAAAGCACAAGGTTTTGACAGTGACATTAATAGGATTTGAAAGAGATAGGGAATGATAAAATACTACCTTCAGGCAATATGAGAATGACATCAGCAGTAATCATAAATAGAGGAGAAGGACCAGGTTTGGGTTATAGATATTTTTTGTCCATTTGTCCTTTAAACCACAAATCAATGGATGCAAGGCCATGTTTCTCAGCTTAACTGTTTTACTGTACTGTTTTTTTTTTCACTAGAAAGCATGAATATTTTGAGGAAAAAACTAAAATGTTTTTGAGAATTATTATACCCTGAGGATGCTAAAAGTCAGAATCCAAAACAATACCATCTCCAATCTGACCTGAAGTCAATGGCAAAGGTACCATTTCAAATTTGAAAATATCATGGTCTGCACTGAGTTTTGTCCAAAAAACAAAAAAATATGTGGGCTTCGAGCAATATCAGGGAAAATTTTAGCATTTTGGACATAAAACTCAAAAAATCTGGGGAATTTTCATGAAACCATGATTTTATTTAAAAAAATTACGAACCAATTTTATCGAGTTTTTTTTAATGATAAATAAGGTAAAATCATGGATGGGAGTTTGTTTGGGCTTTTTTATTAAAATAATTTTAAAAAATTTGATTTTAGTAAATATTGTATTGTATAAATGAAAATTGTCTGCCACCTCACTGCCACATATATATATGTAAGCGATCAAGGGAAATATGTTTTGTTTACATTATTAATTATTGTATACTTAAGATAGCTGTCTACCTAACACACAGGGACAGATTTATCAAATTCACGTGAAGGATTCGAAATTCGAATGAATTTTCAAAAAGATTAAAATTAAAATTTCGAATATGCAAATGAGGCAAATTAGTTAATCGAATTTTCAATATTCGACCGAATCAAATAATTTGAATATTCAAATTTAATTGTATTCGAATACTTGAATATTCGATGGTCTAAGTACTTTCCCTTTAAAAAAACATTTGATAGGCCAGTTCGCCAGATTGAACCTACAGAATTGCTTTAAAACCCTATGGGAAGCTCCCATAGGTGTTTTAAAGTTGTTTGTGATCAAATAGCAAAAATTCGATTGAAGGGTTAAAATCGTTTGAATCATTTGAATTCGAAAGATTTTACTTCCTTCACTATTCACATGGTCGAATCTCTAATTTTTTGAAATTCGACCAATGATAAATCTGCCCAACAGTGTCTATTGACATATTTTACATTTATCTGTAACAAAAATGTGTTGTATTTGTTTAATATATTTATCTTAGCTGATACAGATTAAAGTTAGTACAGACAAAAGAACAAATAGGTAACCCACATCCGCCATAAGACATATCCATTTAATCTATACTGTAATTTACATCCTTATAATCAGAGTAATCAGATATTAATGGTTCTGTTTGTATGACCTGACTTTTAGGGGCAAATTTACCAAGGGTCAAAGTGAAAATTAAAATTGAAAAAATTCAAATTTCGAAGTAATTTTTGGGCACTTCGACTATCGAACAGGCCAAAATTCGATTTGAATTGAAAAAAATTTGATTTGAATTTTAAAATTCAACCATTCACAAATCGAATTACTGTCTCTTTAAAAAATTAAACTTCAACTCTTCACCACCTTAAACCAGCCGAATTGGTATTTTAGCCTAAGGGGGACCTCCTAGAACCTTTTAGGACTGTTTTTTAAAATCTGATTTTTTTGGGGGGGGGGGGAAATCGATCGAATCGAACGATTCAAACTATTTTTATTTGATTGAAAACGGTCAATTTTTCAATCAAAAAACTCCTTTTAAAAATATTTGATGGTTGAATTTCAAGGTTTTTACACTTTGAAATTCGACCCTTAGTAAAAGTGCCACTTAAAGGAATTGTTCAGTATAAAAATAAAAACTGGGTAAATAAAAAAAATATTTCTAATATAGTTAGTTAGCCAAAGATGTAATGTGTGAAGGCTGCACTGACTGGATGTCTAACATAATAGAACAGAACACTACTTCCTGCTTTGTAGCTCTCTTGGTTTCCACTGACTGGTTACCCTGGTGACCAGGCAGTAACCAATCAGTGACTTGAGGGGGGGGCACATGGGGCATAACTGTTTGCTTTTGAATCTGAGCTGAATGCTGTGGATCAATTACAAACTCACTGAACAGTTATGTCCTATGTGGCCCCCCCTTAAAGTCGCTGACTCACTCAAAGTTAAAGAGCTGAAAAGCAGGAAGTTGGATTCTGGCTATTATGTTAGACATCCAGTCACACCAGCCTTTACACATTACATTTTTGGCTAACTAAATATATTAGAAACATTTTTTATTTTGCACAGCCTATCTATTTATCCAGTTTTTATTTTTACACTGAACTGTTCCTTTAAGGTTAAAACGATCAGTTTTTTCAAATGTTCATAAATCACACATGTTTACAAACAACAGCATAGAACAATAACATTGGTATATCAGTTTCATTATATATAAAGTAGTCTTCTTTTGGTCAGTATTCTTTACAGTTCCAGTGCCCACAATGACACCCTAGAATGTAGTATTGATGATCAGTCCTCTACATGGCTGAAAGGACATAAGTAAAGGATAGAGGGTATATACAGTATATCTCGTAAGAAGGAAAATTGTAGCTTCTCCTCTGTTGATGTTTTTCAGAAGGATGGAATGACAAACGTGCATCCTTATTCATATCACTAAAAACAAACATAAGATGAATTGCAGAAATAAGTGCTAAGGGGAAATTTATGAAGGAGTATTTGGTTACTAAAACCAGGTACAAGTTCTTAAAACTCACACATGAGTTCTGCATTCTAATACCTTGTATCTTATACAGTCCACCTGTGTACCTCTTTTTTAGCTGCATGTCCATTTTGCAAAGTTAAATTTTGGGTGCAATTTATCATGTCGTTTTGCTTATAATGCAGCATTTCTGGTGTAATAGTGGCAACGAGAAGAATGAGCAATGTGCAATTGTAGTTGTGTGCAACTGACTTTGTGCATTTTTGCAAATTGTCCAAAACTGCACTTTAGAGGATTGTATCATTTCCAGCACATACTGTTAAAATCACCTCTGTCCATGATTCTTTAGGGTACTGACACACAGGACATTTGTCACCCACAGTTTCCTTCTCACAAGTATAAATATAAATCACCTGTGAGGGAAATTACACATCACATAGTAGCCTGCATCGTATGTGCTTCGGAAAGCACAAGCAATTAGTATGCTTTCCTACCACTGATTAACATGAATGCTGGTAGTAAGGAACTATTGCATACTGTGGGGCAGATTTATCAAGTGTCAAAGTGAAAATTTGAATTAAAAAAATGTGAATTTCGAGCTATTTTTGTATACTTCGACTAGGGAATAGTCCAAATTCGATTAGAATTTGCAAAAAAAATGGAAGATTCTAAATTAATCATGTACTGTCTCTTTGAAAATAAGTATTTTGTATATATTTTTATCTGTGTATTTGGTCTATGGGGGACCTCCTAGAACCTATTTGGAATCAATTGGTGGACTTTGAAAATTCAAAGTTTTTTTGGGGAAAAACTTCTAATCGAATGTGCTATTACTTTGATTCGTACGATTCGAATTTGATCGAAAATTTACTAAAAAATGGACTTCTAATTCATTTTAGTTGGACTTTTTGCATTCAAATTTCAAAGTTTTTCAAATTCAAAATTCAACCCTTGGTAACCCCTTTGTGTTTCATTTTTGTGTTGCATCACAAGCACAAGTCCACTGTGCCCATTTATGGAATGCTCAGCGGGAACCCTCTAATTACCACGACCTTTAGGGTAGAAGTTATAGGCATCTTGTTTTTCAACTGAATAACAATATTACTAATTACCTGAGAATACAAACCCCTGAATCCGTCCCATTCCTAGTCTAACCAAAACACTGTACTTATTTGGCCTGAGCACTATTTGGGGCAATTTTACACACATGCGCAGATTTACTAAGGGTCAGATTTCAAATTGCATAAAATTTAAAATTCGACCATTGAAATTTTTTGTGGGGTCACTTTTGATCGAATATGTTTGAAAACGGACTTATTCGATCAAATTAAAATCATTTGAATCAATGAATTTTCAGGGCAGGTTCTAGGAGGTGGCGAATAGTCGAATTCAAAGGATTTTTTAAAGGGCCAGTACATCAAAATTCGAAAGTTAGAATTTCAAATTTTTTTCAATTCAAATTGCATTTTTGGGCTATTCGATAATCGAAGTAGCCCAAAATTACTTTGAAATTAGAATTTTGAAATTCAATTTTAATTCGAATTTTCACTTCGACCCTTAGAAATGTGCCCCACAATGTGATAATCACAGGCAGCCATATTGAACTAAATGAGCCTGATTATATCTAAACTTTTCAAACCTGAGATCTGGGAATACTAGGTAATGCAGATATTTTATTTTATCTATTAAGCTTTTTATTTTATCTATTTTATCTATTAACTATTAACTTAATAGAACTATATTAACTATTAGAACTATAAAAATTCTAACAGCTGTTATAGTTTGATTAACAAGAAAACAAATCCATTATGTTATTAAACTTACAGACCCAGCAGGTTTTTTTTTTAACTACAGGGTTGAATTCAGGGGGCATGGGGTTTAGTGCATTATAGGCTGACTTCTCCTTTAAGGCATTAAAACAACTGTACCTGTTTCTTCAAAAATGTCTTCATTATCTTTGAAAAAGAAAGTTATAAGTTCATTTACTTCTCCAACTTGCTCCACTTCCACTAAGTCTGTGTCAACTATAGCAAAATTACTTTCATATGTAGAATGGATGTGGACTGCTGTGGGGTTAAAAAGAAAATAATTGCTCATTGTTATATGCATGCACAAGTAAACATATCTTAAAAGAGAACAAAACCTTTCATTATTTAAAACCCTTACCCCTCCTACTCGAAATAGACCTCCTCCCTCCCTGCTCCCCCCTCAGCCTAGCTGTTACCCCTAGTAAATGCCCCTAACTCTTTACTTCAGAGTTCACGAGCACCATCTTCCTCTCTTTGGTAATAATCTGGAAGAGAGAGGCATATTGGTGCATGCACAGTTGGAGCAATCTTCTGTTTAACGACAACTGCACATTTGTCGAAAGTTACGGACATTGCCTAAGTGAAGGAAGAAGACCTGAAGATCGGTGAGAAAAAAAGATGCCCTGAATCTGCACCGGGGAATTTACCAGGGGTAACAGGTTGGGGGGGGGGAGCAGGGAGGGGCGTCTGTGTAGGGTATGGTTTTGTTCTTTTTTAAAGGAAACATTTTCAACAAACTCTTCAGTGATATATTATTGTAACTGCTTTAGTCTTGAGCTCTTACCTTTAGCAAACTCTTTTAGATAGGATTTGTTTGCAGTAAAACAGGATTTAATTTATGCAGTTTTATGATATCAAGAGCATTTTAAAACGTTTAAAACTAAATAACTTAAAAAATGGTGACAGTGTTGTATAAGGAGTTTTAGAAATTTAAGCGGAAGAAAATGTAAGAATTTAGAAATTAGACTAATAATACAACTTTGAAGATTTATAAATATGGTCCTTCATTATGAATTTTTTCCTCTTTTCAGGATACACTTTGAAATTACATTAATTTTAATAAGCTGACTACAGTTTTCTTAGGCAAAAGATAACAAGAAATCACTTTCTGACTCACCATTATTCCTTTGAAGCTTTATTATTATGAGAATAAGTGGGATCATAATAAGAATACAACCGATGACAAGTGCAGGAATTAAAACAAGGAGCAGGTTCCTTGGTTCTGTATCTTGTCTGCAAGAAAAGGGAATTTAACGTTTAATCAAGGCATCTCGCATCCCGTTATTCTGTACAAAAGCATTGTCAAGATTTGTTGATGGAAAAAAACATTCTAAATCAATAACTGCCCTTCTGGGAATATAACTGTACTGTAAGTAGGACTGCAGGAAAAAATATTCCCTTACAGCAGGGGTGTCCAAAATTTAGACCTTTATCTGGTGATCAGTAGATCTCAAGACAGTGTCAACAAACCCTCATAATTCATACTATTCATTCAGATATTTATTATGTTAAGCTTAAGAAATTGTTGAACGTTAAATATAGCAATATACATTATCTCATAAATCATTATAATATTAAAGTAATATTTTCCATGGAACAGAATGCTAATAATGCTTTTATGGATGTAGATCATAATGGGACAGCATCACTAAAAGTTGACCTCACATTAGTAAAGTATGTTCACTCCTGCATTATGGAAACCCGTTATCTAAAAAGCTCTGAATTATGGGAAAGTTGTCAATTTTAATCAAATAATTAACATTTTTAAAAATGATTTCCCTTTTCTCTGTAATAATAAATAGTACATTGTACTTGATTCTAAAATATAATTAGTCCTTATTTAGCAGAACACAGTCCTATTGGGTTTAGTTAATGCTTAAAATATCTTTTAGTATACTTAAGGTATGGAGATCCAAATAACAGAAAAATCCTTATCCGAAAAAGGCCAGATCCCAAGGATTCTGGGTAATACATATCTGTATTACTGAAACATACTGTATATCTGCTGTACTCATTAGCCATGTGTGATAAATTGCAGTAATTCATTCAGTAAATATAATAATAGATACCCAAAGCTATGTTGAATACGAGTTTCTGAATATAGCTGACCATTATTAGAACTTTTAAGTGCATGATCATGGTATGATATACAATGCTCACATGGGATAAGAGTTCCAACCAGATCTCATCCAGTGCATGGCTAGTGTAGCATAAGCAGTGGTGTAACTAGATGTTACTGGGCCCCTTAAAGCTTAAAGGAACAGTTCAGTGTAAAAATAAGAACTGGGTAAATAGATGGACCAGGGGTGTCCAAATTTTTGGCTTTCGAGGGCCACATTGGAAGAATAAAAATTGTCTGGGGACCGCACATGAAATACACAAATACTTTTGATTTGTAAAAGTAAAGAAAATACACAAAAACAAAACTACAATACCAGTTGGATAACCAGATATATAAAATATTTCTAATATAGTTAATTCGCCAAAAATGTAATGTATAAAGGCTGGAGTGACTGGATATCTAACATAATAGTCAGAACACTACTTCCTGCTTTTCAGCTCTCTAACTCTGAGTTAGTCAGTGACTTGAAGGGGGGGGGGGGCACATGGGACATAACTGCTCAGTGAGTTTGTAATTCATTCTTAATGTCACGGTCGGCACCCAACACCAGAACAAACACCTAGCACCCTGGTCTCGGCTCGTGCTTCACCAGTAGTGTGACCACCTTTGGGCCTCGGGAGGAGCGCTCAGCTTATTTGGATGCCACCTGGACTTAAACGAGCGGTGCAAGATAAAGGTTCTGGATAGGCAGAGGGGCAGGACTGTAAATAGAGGTCACAGTACAAGCAGGACTAGGCAGATTCAAAGTCAGACAGGCTGGATTGAGGCAGGCAGATAGCTAGGATCGTCAGGCAGGCAAAGGGTCAAACCGGGTAATCAGATGGGGTGAGGCAGAATTGGAGTCAAATAACAGACAGGAGTTAAACCAGGAACTAGGTTTCAGAGGTCAGAGTAGTCAAATAGCCAGGCAGGGTCAAACACAGGAATCAGGACAAACCAGAAGCTTCACAGCACAGTTACAAAGCACCAGCAATAAACCTATAAATATATCTAAATTTGCGCCATTGCGCACTGACGTCATCACATAAAACCCGGATGTGTGCGCCGCACGTACACTATGGAGCAGCCAGCAGCAAGGAAGAGGAGCAGGCATCCCCGCTGCAGAACTAGACTACCAGGGTGAGATTTCTTCACACTTAGCATGCAGCTCAGATTCAAAAGCAAACAGTTATGACCACATGGCTCCCCTCATGTCACCGATTGGTGAGTTACTGCTTGGTAACCAATGAGTGGAAACTGAAACTGAAAAGCAGTAGTAGTAGTGTTTTGGCGATTATGTTACACATTCAGTCACTCCAGCCTTTATACATTACATTTTTAGCTAGCTAACTATTTTGGAAACATTTTTTTCTTTTGCACAGCCTATCTATTTACCTGTTGTTTTTTTATACTGAACTGTTCCTTTAAGGGTAGGGACTTCCTTTTAAAGCAGTGCCCTGTAGCACATTTTTATGTGTAGCATTTTATCTTATGGCATTTTATAATTCTATCGAAATGTTTCCCCCACTCTGTACTACATACATACGTATCTGTGACTGACTACACCTGAGATATCATTGAACCAACTCTGAGACCTTAGTGTTATGTCTCAACAGACATTACCCAAGATGAAACATATTTTCTGGGCCCTTTTAAGCAATTTTTTTGAAATTGTCTCTGCATGTCCTTATTGAAATCAAGAGTTAACAGATCATTCCAGTTTTGCAAAGGTGATGTAAAAGTTGTAATATTCCCAGTCCCAACTGATCATTTAGGAGCTAAAAAATATACAGTATATTATAAATGGTAAGTTTGTACTCATCAATTATGACATTCAAAATATTTGAGTGTCATTTTATTTTGCATGATTTGCTGTAAAAAAGTTTCATAAAAAGTCTGAATATTGAAACCACTTGCATGACTCACGACAAAATACAATTGCAGTCATCTCCTAGCTGGCAACTAATGTTTCTTTTCAAAGAATTCAGGAAGAAAACGTTCCTTATATTTTCTATACTCTACTCATAGGCAGTAAAAAGACACCAGAAATCTATACTTAGCTTAAGTCTTGCACATTACCAGTAATTCAGTGTCCCTTTTGAAGAAAGACAACCCTTGAAAACTGCACTTACCTGAATTTTATATGAAATGTTATATATGCGTTATACAGTTACGCAGACTCATTTGTCTTGTGCCATGCGAAAAATGTGTGGCATTCATAACAGGTATGGGACTTGTTATCCAGAATGTTTGGGTCCTGGGGTTTTCCGGATAACAGATCTTTTCTGTAATTTGGGTCATACCTTCATACCTTAAAGGAGAATTCAACCTGTGGGGAAAAAACCCATACCCTACCCCCAGAAAGACCCCCCTACCTCCTCCCCCAAGCTAACTAATCCACGGGGAGATGCCCCATACTCCATACTTACCCCTCGCCACAGATTCTTCCATCGGAGTTGCACGCAGCCATCCTCTGCGATCTCTATAAACTAAGTGGGAGATCTGTAATTTCTGTGTAATTTCGCGCACATACAGTTGCGTAAGCTGGCAAACTGCTCCAACTGCGCATGCACAGTAATGCCGATTTCCCAGTCAGCTTACAGAGATCACGGGAAGATGGCTGTGTGCAACTCAACCATCCTATGCTGATCCATTCACTTAGTGAGCAGCTGTTTTGTCTCCTCCTAAAGGAAAACAAAATAATGTGGTATACACAGTCCAGTGTAGTGATGAGTGCTCTGTTCTATACATTGGGGAGACAAAACAACTGCTCACTGTCTTTCTACACCTAAAAGACAAGGGACACTCATTTGAAGATAGCAATGTCCAAATCTTGGATAAAGAAGACCGCTGGTTTGAAAGAGGCGATTTATGTTAAGGTGGAGAAACCATCCCTGAACAGAGGACACCACCTGTCTGCTACATACAATGAACTCTTCGCACATCCATTCATGCAACTCTCACAAGTAACACCTGTGTCTTGGAGTTACATGACACATTGGTAATATTATCATAGTAACTACACAGAATCAACACCTCTGTGAATTTCAGATGTCACCTCTCTGCCATTGTGGTTGGATTGTTGGAAGAGCCTATATGCCGAGAACTCCCCTACACCAGTCAGTTGAACTGAAGAAGCTGCTCAGATGAGCAGTGAAACATCTTCATTAAACTTTCTCAGCAAGTACAGTTGTTTTGAGTTACGTGTTTTAGATAAAATCATGTAAACATTACATAAACCGAAAACGGCTGGTTAGCATCCAGTAAGGATTAATTATATCTTTTTTTTTTTTAATTTTTTTTAAAAAATTGGATTATTTGGGTACAATGGAGTATTTGGTAGATGGTCTTTCCATAATTTGGAACTTTCCGGATAACGGGTTTCCAGATAACAGATTCCATACCTGTACAGTGATTTTTTTTAAAGAACAAATGATCTTCTCTTGTGGAAAAAAAAAGTTATATTCTTGTAATTGAACTACCTGGTGCTCTTGGGATCAATCAATTTGTTTAGTATATTTCGTACTATGAGAGTTGGAGTTTTTACACCTACCTAAATGTGTCGTTTGAATTTATGGTAACCTCCAATCCACTTGTAGTCAAAGAGAGAGATGGTATTATGAATCTGGTGTTAGTAGGCTGTTCAGTGCTTGACAAGACATCAGTACCTACTAAACATAACGTATAAACCACAAAATTTGGTTATATTTTTTGAGAATAAAAAATAAACTATATATCATATATTAAGCAAGTTGAAAGTTGATATTGTATAAAAGAGTCAGTTTATATGAAATCACCATTGAGATCCTACTGTTAAAATTTAAATATGATGTAAGGTGGGAGGTCATTAGCACTAAAGTTGTGAAACCTGAGAGCTCCAAAGCAGTGTAAAGATCAAGTCTCTATATCATTTTGATATAGAATTTGTAGTTAAAAGACTAAACTTCTTGACACTAAAAAATGATTTGTTGTACATGAAAATGTGCTGACTTCATAGCAAAAGCAAAAGTTTATACTAATCATGTAATTTCTGTACAAACCAAACAAAAGCAGAAAGAACTGCTTATTATAGAATGGGTAAACTGTACACTGAATATGTCACAGTGCATCTTATGACTAGATACACAGTTCAATTTTAAAACAGCTGTGTCAGCAAAGTAATGATCATGCACTACCCAGAGGATCTGATAAAGTTCCTCAATATCTGAGAGTAGATATTACTTTTCCAGTTGTTCTTGAGTGGTGAATAGAATAAGAGACCTGAAGATTCATTTATGGATTAAAATCCATCAGAGAGCAATATACTTAGCACTTGCACTTAGATTTTAGAATCATAGCAGCTTCGCTATCCATCTGTGTACTAGTTGTGCCCTTGCCATACAAGGGAATTACATTGTTCTTCTTTCTGCCTAAATAGGAAATGGTGGGCACAAAAGAGGGGCCATTTTGAATGCCAGTAGATACTATTATTGTTCTAAAGGGTAAATGTAGAAAAAAATTCTCAAAGAGAATAAATTTGCACACAAACAAGAATATAAAGTTGCATGTTGCAATGTAATATTATTCATTAGACTTTTTATTCCATTACAAATCTTAATTGTGCATTGTAAATCTTAATTGCACACTTTTAGGGTTAGTCCACACGAGAAGATTCGGGGAGATTTGTCGCCTGGCGACTAATCGCCTCACATTCCCCCCCGAACTGCTTCCAGCTGCTTTAATGAAGAATCACCTGCGCCTATGCCAC
The DNA here is from genome assembly GCA_024363595.1 of Xenopus borealis. Lineage (NCBI taxonomy): Eukaryota > Metazoa > Chordata > Amphibia > Anura > Pipidae > Xenopus > Xenopus borealis. The sequence goes on from CM044433.1 coordinate 66,515,700, forward strand.
ACGCGGCAGTGCGTTTTCAGAAATCGCTCTAAATTGCTTCAGAAAACACAGCCCAACGTGAATAGGTGCAGGCGATTCTTCAAATTTAAAGGGGAGGTATTCGACCATCGAATATTCGAATAAAATTTTATTTGAATATTCAAATAATTCGAATTCGAATATTCGATGGTCGAATTTGCCTAATTTGTATATTCAAAGATTCGAATTTATATTAAATTCTATCGAACTTCGAATTATTCACATGAATTTTGTAAATCTGCTGAAACTCGGTTCGTACCTTTCCGCATTCAAAGCTCAACTACTGCTGACATGACCCCTTGCCTGAAGGGATCCACCCCATGTGTGGTGCTGTGAGTATATGCTCCTTTATGCTTTTTGCTCTGTATTGATACTCTTTACTCTAATGTGGTGATTGATCTATTGCTTTTCTGTTGAATAAATACTGTTTTGGTTAAGCATAAAGAATCACTGGCACCCAACTTATTGTACATTTGCACCTGGTTACAGTTCTACTATATCCTGCCTCCACCCCGCTGCAAAGGCTCATCCCTGAGAAAAGAGAGTTCATTCGTGGTGTAATACCATTTGAAAGTAGCTAAAACCGATTCCTGTAACAGCAGTTTACTATAGCGCTACATACCCATTTCTTCTTGGAGGACATTTAGACCCTTTTGTATTGTATTTTTAAAGAGATTTTTTTTACAGTCCTTTAATAATAGCACATTCTGCTTTGCCTGTTATGCAACACTAATAAGTAGTGAGATGGCTGACAAAGCAAATAAATTAGCATGTCCAGACTTGCGTAAAAATTCTTGACCATTGTTCCTGTTTCTATTTTCTTTGCAAGTTGACAAAGTGTCTGTGTGTGTATGGTGGTAAGTGAGCAGCGTACATTAGTTGCATTTTTAACCATCTAAGGACAATTACCAGCTTTAACACATTAGCAGGCAGTGCAATTAAACAATTCATGGAAAAAAAATGTGCTCCCAATGGAAACCCAGTGAACAGTACATTAGGGGGCTGATTTATCAAGAGACAAATTTCAAGGTGATAGCAGTTTTTTTAAACTCCCATCAGCTCGAAATTCTTATGAAAAAAAAACAAAATGTATTTAAAAATTTTTAACTTCGAGTGAATAGGCTGTATTGGATCATTTGAATCAAATTCAGATTGTGTTTGATCAAATACGATTCGAAGTATTTAAAAAAAAAAAAAAAAATGATTTTTTTCATCAAGTCCATCAAATGATGAATAGCTTCTAATAGATCCCCCATAGGCTAAACCAGCAATGCGCAAGGTTTGAGATGGTGAGTAGTCGGTCAATTTTTTGTAAAGAGACAGTATGGGGCAGATTTACTATTATTCACTAAAAAGCCCTCGAATTCGACTATCGAATGCTTATCGAATAGTTTTAGGCTATTTTTTCCTCGATATTCTATTTTTCAATGAAATCGTATGAGGCATTCGATCGTACGAATGGTATTCGAGCTTCTATTGCAGTTCAATAAAATTTTATAGTTAAAGTCCTTCGATCATCGAATGTTCGAATTATAAAATATCCGATCATTCGATCTATTCAATCTATCAACTTTTCGGGATTCGATGATAGAAGTGGCCAAATTTGCATATTCGAACAATCGATTAAATCGTAAGATTGGAATTCGATTGAATTCGATCGAACTTCGATCTATTCACGGGAATTTTGTAAATCTTCCCCTAAATGATGAATTTCGATATTCACATTTTTGGAATATTTTCACTATTCCCTATCCCAAGTACACTAAAATTAGCTTAAAATTCGAATTTAAACATTAGATTTTTCAACTCCACCCTTGATAAGTCTGCCCCTAGATGTCCCCTGTTTATTAAAGGGATACTGTCAATAAAAATTTTAAAATTTTAAAGTTAAAGTCCTTCGATCATCGAATGGTCGAATTATCAAATATCCGATCATTCGATCTATTCGATCTATCGAATTTTCGGTATTCGGTGATCGATGTGGCCAAATTTGCATATTCCAACATCCGATTAAATCGTACGATCGGAATTTGATCGAATTCGATCGAACTTCGATCTATTCACGTGGATTTAGTAAATCTGCCCCAGTAAATCTCAGATTCCCTTTCATTTGGTATGCTGCCTATGTATTGGAGGAAAGCTGATGTCATCCCAATATTTAAAAAGGGATTATGATCTC
>CM044433.1:66528441-66562037 GCA_024363595.1 Xenopus borealis
AGACTGGCCAAATTGGGGATGTTCACGCTGGAGAAGAGGCACTTAAGGGTTGATATGATAGCTATGAATAAATATATAAGGGGGTCATATGAATAAATATATAAGGGGGTCATAATCTCTCTAATGCTTTATTCACCAGTAGGTCTTTGCAGATGAAACAAGTTCACCCATTACGTTTAGAAGAAAAGAGGTTCCGCCCAAATATTCAGAAGGGGTTTTTTACAGTGAGAGCTGTGAAGATGTAGAATTCTCTCCCTGAAACTGTTGTACAGACTGATACATTAGAGTTTTATGAAGGGGTTGGATGGCTTTTTAGCAAGTGAGGGAATACAGGGTTATGGAAGATAGCTCATTATCAAAGTTGATGCAGGGACTAGTCCGATTGCCTTTTTGGAGTCAGGAAGGAATTTTTTCCCCCTCTGAGGCAAATTTGAGAGGCTTAGAATGGGGTTTTTTGCCTTCCTCTGGATCAACTAGCAGTTAGGCTAAAAAAAAGGTTGAACTTGATGGACGTGAGTCTTTTTTCAGCCAAACCTACTATGTTACTATGTATATGATGAATTTCGATATTCATATTTTTGGAATTTTTTCACTATTCCCTAGTCCAAGTACACTAAAATTAGCTTAAAATTTGAATTTAAACATTAGATTTTTCAATTCCACCCTTGATAAGTCTGCCCCTAGATGTCCCCTGTTTATTAAAGGGATAGTGTCATTAGAAAACTTTTTTTTTTCAAAATGCATCAGTTAATAGTGCTGCTCCAACAGACTTATGCGCTGAAATCCATTTCGCAAACAGTTTTTTTTATATTCAATTTTGAAATCTGACACAGGGCTAGACATTTTGTCATTTCCCAGCTGCCCCTGGTCATATGACTTGTGCCAGCACATTAGGAGGGAACTGCTTTCTGGCAGGCTGTTGTTTTTCTTTCTCAATATAACTGAATGGAACGCAGTGGGACATGGGTTTTTACTATTGAATGCTGTTCTTAAATCTACCAAGGAGCTGTTATCTTGTGGTACGGAGCAGTTATCTGGTTACCTTCCCATTGTTCTGTTGTTAGGCTGCTGGAGGGGCCTTGCATTACAGCAGTAAAGAGTGATTGAAGTTTATCAGAGCACAAGTCACATGACTTGGGGCAGCTGGGAAATGGACAATATGTCTAGCCCCATGTCAGATTTCAAAATGAAATGGAATAAAGGCTTTTTAAATTGAAAATCCTCTTTGGAGCTGTGTCATATTTCACATAACACAGTGATCCCCAACCAGTAGCTCGCGAGCAACATGTTGCTCTCCAACCCCTTGGATGTTGCTCCCAGTGGCCTCAAAGCAGGTGCTTATTTTTGAATTACTGGCTTAGAGGCAAGTTTTGGTTGCATAAAAAACAGATGTCCTGCCAAACATTCTCTCCTGTAGGCTGCCAGTCCATATAGGGGTTACCAAAAATCAGAGCTCTTATTTGACATCCCCATGGACTTTTTCATGCTTGTGTTGCTCTCCAACTCTTTTTTAAATTTAAATGTGGCTCACGAGCAAAAAAGGTTGGGGACCCCTGGTCTAACACATACTTCACCAAATAACATCTTAGCAGACTGACAAAGGCTTTCCACCACATACCAAGTTGGAAATCCAGTGCCCCAGGCCCTGCCTCACTTAGCTGACCACAGGAATGTCCCTGCATGGTGCACGGGCCTATAACGTGATGCCCATCACGTGCCTTTGCCCAGAGCAGTGCTGAGCCACCCTTGCTCCGTCCTGCTCAGAGGTGTACAATTCCTTGTACTGAACCTCCACATCGCCCCTCCCCCCCATCAGGCCTTCAGCTGCTCCTTGACATTTCTGTTGCCGCCATCTAGTCTGCACCTGGGGATGGGAATCTTTGCCTGTGATTCTCTCTCTCTCGCTAGGGATGCCTTATTTGCACAGGGCGCAAACTTACACGTATAATAGAGGTGTATGTTACAGCCACTACATTACACTACACAAGCCCAGAAAACCTTTAATAAATGAAATAAAGTTGTCCTATTGCCCGAAACATGTGCCCACTGTATAGTTGAGTTGCTAACCCCCAAAAAATTGCGCTTATTTGGACTTAGAAATTTTTTTTTTTCAAACTCCTATCTATTGTATTGAAATTCGCCAGGTGTGAATGAAAAATATTGCATTTACTAACCTTGGCCAGTAGTATCCAAGGGCAGAAAAGAACTAGTCTGTTTTGGATTTGCAGGGCTATAGAATACCTTTTGTGAAGTTTTGGGGTAAACACTTGTGTCTGCACAGAAGACAAAAAATTCTGTCAAGTCTTGGTCAGTTAAGAAGAGGACATATTGATTGTGTTATACTTTGAGTATACTATGCATCCCATACATTTGTGTGTGGGGCTATTTATAAATACTACAGTAACTGCCATTACTAACCTTTGTCAGTAGTATCCTCAGTTGGAAATTCCCTGGTAATTGTGGGACTTGTAGTGCTGTATTCTTTATATAACTTTGTTTTGGTGTACAAGCTTGCATTGGTTTCTGCACAAGATAGAGAGCTTGCTATCAGGCTCTGGTAGAAAACAAATACTATTTTTCTTTATACATGTTATCAGTGTGTGGCTATGTGGTATGTCATGTTATATAATGTATAAAAAAACTAACAATGGGTTATCATACAATGGGCCAGATTCAATTCAGTGAGAAAAAGTTCTCACAATGTTTCACGTGAAAACTTAAATTCCATTTTTTCCCATAGAGTTTTTACTCTGTAAACTGTAAGATACGTTTTTTCTGAATTGAACTGCATCTTATATTGAATCTCGACCATGAATTTCATGTAATAAATCTTTTTTTCACTGAACTGAATCTGGTCCAGTGTTTTTTAAAAAATGGAGAGGTGTTATGCACAGTAATCCTCTATTATACTCTAGTAAAACCAGTTTGATGTTCCTAAATGATGCCAGGATAACTCCTCTAAATACAATAAGCTATCTATCAAGATGTAATACACTGAACAAATGTGTATTAGGTTATGTACATTGAAAACTATCAAGCAAGTTTTCACTTACCTAGATATAGTGAGCAAAGATCAATTTAGAGTGCAATTGCCATATTTTGCCTACAATGCAGCCTTTCCCCAAGAATTATACACCATTTGCTTGGTGCAACTGTGCTGTGTCAGGCAATTCACCAAAACAAATGCAAGTACATGTGCAATTCGGATGCAGTATTACCCAAAAATTCAAAAACTGGTGAAATTTCCATTGTTCACTTTGTGTCACATTTGCCTGTTAATGCAGGGTTCAGTTGGAACCCTACAGCTACTGCCTGATCAGGAGGTGTCGGTAGCTCTAGGGTTCCCCTTCATAATAGGCACAGAAGTGGCAGATTTGGAACAGAAGGCAGGAATGACTGATTGGTGTTGAGCGCAACTATACAGAAGTGCAGAGAGAGAACTTCAAGATTCGACCGTCAAATTTCTTTTAAAGGCCATTTTCAAACAAAAACGGAACGAAAAAGTTCAATTTTCGATCGAATAAAAATCGTTTGAATCATTCGAATGCATTTGATTCAAACAATTTACAAAAAAAATCCTTCGATATTCTAGGACTTCACAGAAAAGGATTCAGGGTGTCCCCCATAGGCTACAATGGCAATTCCACAGCTTTAAGGTGGTGAAGTGTCGAATTCAGAGGTTTTTTTTAAAGAGACAGTACTTCAAAATTAAAATTTTTGAACTTTTTTCAATTTCAATGGCTATTTAAAAGTAGCTCAAAACTACGTCAAAATTTTAATTTTTTAAATTCGAAATTTTATTTGAAAATTCATTTTGACAATTAGTAAATCTGCCCCTTAGTGAAGAATGTTAACTTGCAAAATGCTCTTCATTAAATGTGTATGTATTGTCATATAAAATGGTGTTACCTTCTGATTGAGTATTGCATTTACTAACCTTGGTCAGTAGTGATCAAGGGCAGAAAATAACTAGTTTGTTTTGGACTTGCATGGCTATAGAACCCCTTGTGTGGAGTGTTTGGGTAATCACTTGTGTCTGTGCAGAAAACAAAAAAAAATATGGTCATCTGTTGGTCAATAAAGAAGAGAACATTATTGTATTTTCTTGTGAAATAGTATCACCTTCTTAATGAATATTGCATTTACTAACCTTGAGCAGTAGTGACCAAGGGCAGAAAAGAACTAATCTGTTTTGGACTTGCATCACTAAACAATCCCTTGTATGGAGTTTTTGGGTAATCACTTGTGTCTGTGCAGAAGACAAAAACAATACGGTCATCTGTTGGTCAGTGAATGATGTGTCACAATATGAATATGATTTGCATTACATGATTTTATGCATTGTTTATTAATATAAACAGACTGCATTGCTTTCTCTGCTGTACCAGAGAGTTTGAGGTAGAAAGTCTTAGCAAAAAGAATTGTACTGAGGTGGGTACGATTAGATCACTGTAATATTCAATTGGTATTCTTAATTTCTATTCAGATGTGGCATTTACTGTTGATATTGGCATATATCTGTGTTGCAGGTATAAAATTCATAAGTATTTACAAGTTCATTTATATGAGGATGTTTGGTATGATTAAACATTCCTTCTAAAAGTCAGGCACACCTTTACCAAATACATAACTAGTTACTAATCTTTGCCAGTAGAATCAGCAAGTGGAAATTTACTGGCCAGGCTTTTATAAAGTGTTGTATACTTTATCTACTGTTCAGAGAGCTTGCTATCAGATTCTGGTAATCAAAATTATGGTTTTTATACAAATGGCCTGCGGGTGTCACTGTGCATACACAGGACTTTCTGTACAGTTTGAGCAGAGTCACCGCTGTTATGTAATGGCTGCATGAACCTGCTAATAAAGCACTGGTATACTTTCCTCATCCTCAGCTACCAAACACAACAAATGACGACAAGGATCTTTTAATACCTCTGCAGCAGCCTGCACCTTTTCTACCAAACCCTGTTGAGGCTACCATACTTTTTACTGCTTGGATCCGTATGTTTGATTTTTATTTTATTTGATTTTTACTATTATTGCTGCTGACCAAGAGGAGGTTTCTGCTGCTAGAAAGCATGCTTGACTTATTCACTGACTGGGGGCAGAGGGACAGCGTGTATTCTATACATTACCATCACCTGATGAACGTTATGAAACTGCTCTTACTGCTATAAAGAACTTTTTTGTGCCAAGAGTAAATGTGGTTGCTGAAAGATATAAATTCCACCAATGTGGACAGCGTAATGGTGAATCCACAGAACATTTTGTAGCAGCTTTGAGAGAGCTGGTTGTTACCTGTGAGTTTGGGAATTTAACAGATGAAATGGTAAGAGACCAAATAATGGAAAATACAAATCCACCCCACAGTAGAGAGAGACTGCTCCTAGAGCAAGCTTTAACCCTTGCAAGAGCTATTAGAATGCTAGCCAAATTGAAACAGCTGTGGAAGAGGCTAAACTCTCAGTCAGGGAACTGCTGGGAATGTACAGATTGTGAATTCAAAACTGTGGCAGTCACAGGAAAAAAAGGGAAAGGGATTCACTGCAAAACCGTGTAGCAAATACAAATAAAAAATACTGCTTTCGCTGTGGTTCAGCACAACACCTTGCAAACTATGCTAAATGTCCTGCAAAAGCTATACAGTGCCGCAAATGTTTAAAGTCAGGTCACTTTGCTATGGTCTGCCGTAGTTCTACTAAAGATGTTCATGAACTCACCACTACAAATGTTACAGTATTCAGTGTGGATAAAGCTGGTACATTTATTCCAAACAAGTTTATATGCACTGTCAATGTCAATACTGCTTCTGCTGACAAGGGACACTCCAGAAATTCCAGCAACTTCAAATGTTGTCAAAAATATCATTAAGAGTTACTCCCATGATCCTGCTGAGTGGGGTAGTAACATTTCTGAAGACTTGCGTGAATATTTTTCTAAGAATCCAATTAAAAATAGGAATGTGGATTTCTCTGCATCTAAAAGAACATATACTGATATTACAAGGTATCTGACTAAAGAACTATTCATATGGAAAATAAATAATTCTGAATGTATTACTCGTGATTGGATGATCTACTCACCCTCAACAGGAACTGTATTCTGTGTGCCATGTAAACTTTATAGTAGTTTGTCTCATGCCCTTGCAACATCGGGTTTTAATGACTGGAAAAATGCTGCTGCAAGATTAAGGGAGCATGAGAATTCACCTGATCATTGCAGTTGTGTTTTCATATTGACAGACAGGGCAAACCCTGAATGCCGATTAGACCGTGCTCTTCTTGAACAAAAAGTTAATGAACAGAAGTACTGGCGGGAAGTTTTTTATGGGGTGAGTGTTGATGCTTCATGTTCCCTCTCAGCTTAGACAGGAAGAGGGAAACAGGAACAAAAGAGGAATCATAAGACAATGGCAAAACAGCAGGAATGCCCTTAACCAAAATGGCCACACAAGCAGGCCAATAAGCTTTGTTCTTATTGGTTCAGTAAAGTAAATGACAGTATTGCTTCACAGAACACACTGTTTTGTGTTACAAAACTTTAATTTTGTCAAAAGAATGAATTCTGTACTATAAATTCTTGCTTTCTGTCACAAATATCTATTTTGTCATTCAAATCTAGCTTAGCATGCACTAGTTACACTATTATATATTATATTTTTTTTTTACATAATTCATTCTGTAAGTAACTTTGCATATAAGTGTGTCTGTTACATGGAGGTTATATATTTGTGAGAGAGATTAATTATTAAAATGTACAGAATGAGTTTGTAATGTAATGACATCCTTTTGTGCACTAATAATATTATGTTCTCATTCTTTAATAGAAATAAGTCTTTTGTATATTTTTTATCTGTGTATATGGTCAGAAATAGTTATATACTGTGAGAGTCATTCATTCTGTGTATCAGGGATAGTTTTGTATACAGAATGTATTTGGGACAAACGGCACCCCATAGTTTTAAGAAGGGTTGTCGAAGTTGTAAAGTTCCTTGGTGAACGTAGATTACCATTCAGGGGAACTGATGAGCAATTTGGATCCCCACAGAATGGGACATTTCTGGGAATACTAGAGCTTATTCCTAAATATGACCAATTTCTTGAGCAGCTTATAAAGAAGTATGGTGGATCAAGAAGAGGGATAAACAACTATATGTCCTCTTCCATAGTAGAGGAGTTCATAGAGCTAATGGGAAAAAAATCACTCCATTAACCTGATGCCTGATACAGGTTCAGCTGTTTCTATACTACTAAAAGATATGTTCTTGAAATACTTTGCACAAGATACACTTGTTGCACCTGCCCTGAGACTGGTCAGTTACTTAAAGGATCCAATCCCTGTGCTTGGTTGCTTGCCAGTGACTGTACAATTTGAACCAAATACTGCAAAATGTATTTTTACATGCTACTGCTATACTTGGAAGGGATCTCTTTACTGCATTAAACCTACAATTAATTGATGGTCTCATTGCTACAACACCAGTGCCTGCCACACAGCCTACAGTATGTCTAAAATTTCACCACAAAGCAACACTTCACTTGCCTGTGCAAAGAACTTTGTGCACAAAGTTAAGTTGAGACCAGATGTAAAACCAGTATGCCAGAAATTGAGGCGATTGCCCTACACTATAAGGGAGACTGTCTCACAGGAACTAAAGAAACTGGTAGAGCAAGATGTGATTGAAAAATCAGAATCCCCTGAATGGGTTTCACCAATTGTTACACAAGCGAAGATGAGTCAATACTTCAGATTATGTAAAGGGTATCCGCAGGTTAGAAATAAATCATTCAGAAGGAAAAGAAAATTAAGGTACATGTGGTTGCCACACAAGATGTGCTAGCAACCCATGAACCTCCAGCTAACCAGTTCAGATATTAAAGTGTGAAAGTTAAAACTTAACTTTTAATATAAATATGAATAAAAGTAACTTCAATATCCACTGCAACACACGCCAAACAATTGACTCACTGGTCCATAAAAATTAGGGAGCAGTGAGGGACAATGTTCCTAAAATACATATACTAAAAACCTGCAGCAGCAGGTGGAACGATGGTATCTCCGGGAGTCAGTTAATTAATGGACTGTTAATGATGGACTGTTCAATAAAATGGAAAGTGAATTAAAGACTAATCTCAATAAACTGACATCTGAGCTTAAAGCAAGGAAATGGAGAAAATTTAATAGAGACATGACAGACTTCAGTACAGGCAAGATTTACGATGTGGGCATTGGACCTGGGAAAAGTAGAAGGTCCAATCGCCCACACCGTGAATACGACATTTCTGAAAGTGAGATGAGTGATTCATTCAGCTCACATAAACATAGTGGAAAGAAATCGTTCAATGAAAGACAGAAACCTGCAGGAGTGACTACCAGACCATCCTTAACAAACACCCCGTCCTGGACAGTTAGGGGGCCAGACACGTGTGAAACTAAGGGACAGACCGAAGGGGGGGTATCGATACAAGATGTAACTACAGCAGACACTCTACTAATTTTCAATCTATCCAAACATACTCTTACTGACCAGCAAACATCAGCCCTAAAAAAAGGTCTTTCCTTCGCACCCACCAGTTCCTTTAGTCTATTTGATTGGATTAAAGATATACACTTGCTCAGCAGAAAACTCCTATTGCACAAACATTTTTGTAAAGAAAGGAAATCAGGGCAACTGTCTAACGAAGAACGCAATGCACTACAGGACTTATGCCATTTATTAGAGGAAAATGAACATTATAATATCGATGTTAAAGGCCCTTTTACATCTTTGGGACCCAAAAGTAATTTCACCCCTCCCAGTGCCATGTGCATGAAAGTTGAGACATTCATAGAAGGATGTACACAGGATCTAAAAAAATTGAATGCTAACAAATCGTGGAAAGCATATAGTTCTAACAATTTGTCCAAAAAAGAAAGAGAGGGCTTAAGTGAACTTGAACACAACTTGGACCTCATAATTAAACCCAGTGATGAATGTAAGCGTCAGTTAGGTGACAGAAAGTGCTACACCAAACTGACAGGGGATCCTACCAAGGAGTTTAGGCATGAATTATTGGATATATTAAACAAAGCTAAAGACAAACAGCTAATCAGCAAAGTGAATTCACTTTCATGGCAGTTAAATCCCCTGTCATACCCACCTTCTATACCATTCCAAAGAATGTCACATCACCCCCGGGTCGCCCTATTGTATCGGGAATTGGGAGTCTTACTGAACCAGCTAGTATATACATAGATAAAATTCTCAAACCTTTTGTTTGTAGTTTGCCATCCTATATACAAGATACTATGGTCTATGGATGCACTTAGGCATCTTGAAGATATTACGCTAGGTGAGGAACAAAGTCTAGTCTGTTTGGACATTGAATCACTATACACAAGTATAAAACATGAGGTCGGGCTGACAGCAATACGAGACATGCTGTCTCAGCGAGGCCAACAATACAGGGAACACAATGAATTCATTGTGGATCTATTGGAATATGTCCTGACACATAACTATTTTACATACGATGGTAGTTACTTTCATCAGGTTAGAGGGACCGCTATGGGAAGTGCATGTGCTCCCACCTATGCGAACATATATTTGGGATGGTGGGAACGCAATATGGTATTCAATGACACCCTGGCAGAATATACAAAATGCATAGCTCTATGGATTCGCTACATAGATGATGTAGTACTTATCTGGTCAGACACCCCTAAAAAATTCTTTGAATTTGTTTATACGGTACATTAAATACAAATGAGATTAACCTAAAAGTAACGGCTGAAATCAATAGAACCAAAGTTAACTTCCTGGATATAGGGATGTACCGTGACACTGACAACAGCATTCAAACAACAATTTACAGGAAGTAAATAAATAGCCTTCCACATGCAAACAGTCAACACCCCTCGAATCTAATCCGGGGCATATCAACAGGCCAATATCTAAGAGTAAGACGGCTATGTAGCAGTAATAATGAATTCAAGATTGAAGCAAAAAAACTATATCACAGATTTAAGGAACGTGGATATAGGCATAACTGCCTAAAAAGGGCATATAAAAGAGCATTATCTAACAGAAATACTCTCCTCATCCCTAAAAAGGAGACCATCGTGAATAATAAAAGCTCTTGGGATAATAAAGTAATCAGATTGATAGGAGATTACTGCAAAGAACACAAGGAGATATATCAGATTCTTCACAAACACTGGAATATTCTCGAACAGGACAGTGATTTAAAACAGGTAATAGGCAACAAACCAAGTATCACATATAGGAGGAGTAGAAATCTCCGGGATCAACTGGTTAGAAGTCATTACAGACAGCCAGATAGAACAACGTGGTTAGGAAATAGATATAAAGGTTGCCCCTTTATAAGTAAATAAACCAAAGTGACAGGCAGAACGGACAGAAATGAATTTGAGATCAAGTATTTTATTAACTGCAAGACATCTGGATTGATTTACGTAATGCACTGTGAGTGCAGAAAGAAATATGTGGGCAAGACTAAAAGAGAATTTAGGAGGAGGATACTTGAACATGTGGGAGATGTGAGAAATAAAAGAAACACCACAGTAGCAAGGCACATCAATGAAATACACAACGGAAATCCGGAAGTTATGAAATTTATCGGGGTTGACCATATTAAACCGTCCTCTAGAGTAGGAGATATTGATAAAAAACTGTTACAAAGTGAGGCCAAATGGATTTACTGGCTGAACAGAAAGACCCCCAATGGCTTGAATGAGGGCTTTACATTCACTCCCTTCTTATAAAATATGGAGGTCTTATGAATCTCCTCGAATCTGCATTATTGCACTTATTCTTTGTGACAGTCACACTTATTTATTTATTATTTTAGCTTTCTCTCTCTACAATTTTGTTTTGAAATATACGACTGAGATCTTCACATTTATAGGTATCTATTCATTGTCAGAAACTTAGATCAGCTATACACTGCCATCTCCTCCTTTATGAGTAACAATGAATACTAATACATTATTTCACACTTGAGAGTGTCGGAATAGCCATTCTTCGTGACTGTTACAAGGTTACAAACGCTCAGTCACTTAGTAACAATCCTCTCAAGTAGACACGCATGCGCCAGATAATATATCTGTCGCCTACGATTGAAGAAAGCTATGTGCATGGTGTGCGCATGCGCGCACTGACGTAAGTAGCGATACCCGGCTATTTAGAGATGGAGGAGACATGCGCCCGACACTTATGCCCCTGAGGAAGCCGAGTAATCGGTGAAACGCGTAGGGCAGGCGGCATAGGTAGATGATGGGGGAGTAGCTGCCACGCGTTCCCCACGTAGCACAGGCAGGATTTGTCTCGGGGAATGACTTTGAAAGGGAGGGTGAACGGGCACCGGACTTTACAGACACGCAACTGAGTTGCTAGTTATACGCAGCCAATTTTCGGCAATTTTATCCTTCGCCCGCAACTAACCGCACACAATAGGCGGTGGGGAAGGTGCTGGCTTCCACGTTTTCACAGTAATACACCAGGAATTGGGGTGACTATTTAAACGAAGGGGAGGGTGAAAGGCTCACATAGATAGCTTGCAGCAACTGAATTGCCAGTTTAATTAACTGACTCCTGGAGATACCATCGTTCCACCTGCTGCTGCAGGTTTTTAGTATATGTATTTTAGGGACATTGTCCCGCACTGCTCCCTAATTTTTATGGACCAGTGAGTCAATTGTTTGGCGTGTGTTGCAGTGGATATTGTAGTTACTTTTATTCATATTTATATTAAAAGTTAAGTTTTAACTTTCACACTTTAATATCTGAACTGGTTAGCTGGAGGTTCATGGGTTGCTAGCACATCTTGTGTGGCAACCACATGTACCTTAATTTTCTTTTCTTTCACCAATTGTTGTAACAAAGAAAAAAACTGGAGGTATTCGATTGTGTGTTGATCTCTGTGAACCTAATAAAGCAGTTGTTATGGATAATCATCCCTTGCCAGACATAGAGGAAATATTTTCTGAACTACGAGGAGCAAAATTCTTTTCTACTCTGGATCTTCAGAGTGCTTATCACAAGTATTACTGCATGAGGAAAGCCAAGACCTCACTGCATTTATCAAGCATGATGGTTTGCTTCGGTTCAAGCGTGTACCTTATGGACTGGCTTCAGCACTGGCTTCCATGGCATACCTGGTGTACAATGCTACTTGGATGATATAATTGTCTATGCTCCAACTATGGATCTTCATGACAAGTACCTGGAAAAGGTTCTGAAATGCACTGATTCTGCAGGACTGAAACTGAACCTTTTGAAATGCCACTTCAGACAAACTCAGCTGTAATTTCTGGGTCAAATAATTTCACAAGATGGATTACGGCCTGACCCTGACCATGTCAACGTGGTTACACAAGCACCTACTCCATCTGATTTCCAGACCTTACAAGCTTTCTTAGGTCTTACTTCATGGTATTCTAAGTTTATTCCCAACTATGCTTCAGTTGTGGAGCCACTTCGAGCACTACTACGTGGAATTTCAAGTCTGGTTTGGTCAGAGACTGCTCAATATAGCTTTGAAATAGTGAAGCAGTTAATTGTGAACAGTCCAGCGCTAGCTTTATTTGATCCTGCACTACCCACTGTGGTTACTACAGATGCTTCAGACTATGGCATTGGTGCAGTTCTCACACAGATCCATGCTGATCATTCAGAGAAAACTGTTGCATTTGCATCCAGAACACTTACAGAGACAGAAGCTCTAGTGTGTGTTTGGGCAACAGAAAAATGGAGAACCTACCTATGGGGTAGAGAATTTACCATATGCATTGATAATAGCCCTTTAACTACACTACTTACAACAAAGGGATTAGGAAGAGCTGGAATGCGTATAGCTAGATGGTCAGCAAGGCTACTGAATTTCAACTACAAAATGCAATAAAAACCAGGTTTGAAAAATGTTACTGCCAATTGTTTGTCACGTTTTCCTTTACCTGCAGCTTCTGATACACAGGATGAGGACATAGAAGTTGTAGCACTGACTGATATATTATCATCTACAGTTACAGCTGCTGATTTTAAGCAAGCTTGCCTCACATCTCCAATTCAAGTAAAACTACGGGACATCTTACAAAACAAATGGCCAAATGCTGAGAAGAAACCTTGAGAGAAAAGCTCATACAACTTGCACATGAGAGTCATCAAGGAATTGTACGTACAAAACAAAGATTGTAAGAACTGTACTGGTGGCCAGCAATGGATGCCAATATGGTAACTGCCATTCATTCTTGTGTTACTTGTCAGAATCATGACAAAATAGCCATCACACATACACCATGCCATTAACTGATTCAGCACGGGAAAAACTTGCTATTGATATTGTGGGTCCTTTTGCAGATGCTGCTATAGACTGCAGATTTGCTATAACTCTGAAAGACTATTACAGTAAATGGCCAGAAATTGCATTTGTTTCTCATATAACATCAGCTACAGTAATAGCATTTCTGTCTACAGTCTTCAGCAGAGAAGGAAATCCAAAGGAGTTAATATCAGACAACGGATCGAGAGAGAGGAATATTGTGCATAGGAAATCTTCAGTGTATTACCCACAAGCAAATGGAGAAATCGAGTGATTCAACAGAAGTCTGAAAGAATCACTACAGACAGCAAATGTTACTGGGAAATCTTGGAAAGTATTTACAACAGCGTTCCTACATAACTACAGAGCAACATGCCATGCAATGACCCAATCATCTCCAGCTGAATTATTACATGGCAGACAGATGTGCACTAAGTTACATGTTGCAGACATCAAACTTCCACCAAATACTGTTTCTACAAACTCATCTACTGCTGACATTGTCAAACGTCAACAAGGCAAATGCAAGGCTTATACCGACAGAGAACGTGGTGCAAGAGAAGTGCACTTTCAGCCTGGATCTTTAGTCAGAATTAAGAAACAGGAATATGGAAACAAGGACAATCTAAATTTACTACACCACTTGAAGTGAGACGCCAGCGAGGAACATATACATATGAACTGTCTGATGGACGCATATGGAATGCAAAAGTCGTCTTGCTCCTGCTAGATATGACTTTGTAGATGTTCCATTTGATGAAGGACATTTTCCTACTCCTAATGCCAACCACAAAAGGCCTGAAGAAATTGAACATATAAAGAGAGAATAGGAAAACTACCTGCATGGACCAAGGACTGTGTTATGTGAAGACTGTATATATTGCTTTAGGAAACATTGTTTAATTCTTACTGTTTATTATATTTGCCCAAATGCTTTCGTACTATAGGGGGAACATGTGGTGTTTATACTAATGGCCTGTAGGTGTCACTGTGCATACACAGGACTTTCTGTACAGTTTGAGAGTGAAAGTAAGAGTTATTGGTGTTATGGACTTTCTGTACAGTTTGAAAGTGAAAGGTGTTATGTAATGGCTGCATGAATCTGCTAATAAAGCACTGTTATACTCTCCTCATCCTCGGCTACTAAACACAACAAAAATCGTGTTAGCATTTCATATGTCATATGTTACACATCATATTACACTAACAATCTATTTCAAAATATCATATGTGTTAAGCACAGTAGTGCACTATTACACTCTAGTAAAACTAGTGTAAGCATACTCACTGACCACCGTCATGTGCTTGTGCTCTCCACCCATCTGAAGCTGTGCCACAAGACACTGTATTACACCAGCTCACATTGATGTACCATGAATGTGCGACACATTGATGCATGGCAAATATCTAGATGCACCATTTACTGTATTTAAAGTTTCTACCAACTGCATCACAATGCCTGGTTGTCTTGGTCTCTTTTTTAGAAGACTAGCCTGTACTTTGCTTGATTACTTGTATTGATCTCTGCCTCACTGACTGGGTTCCTTACTCCTTCATTTGTCCTCAGCCTTATCATCTTGTTCTTGGATCTTGCTGCCTGCCTCTGACCTGGATCTGTTGGATGCCTCGCCCTGTGTACCTTGCTCTTGGCTACACCGCACTTTACTTAAATTGCAAGCATGCTTAGTGTTGTGTGTCTTCCTTCTGTTAATCATAATGGTATACTAGTTTGCTTTGTCCAAATGATGCCAGGAGATGGAGGTTAGGAACTAATTGGACAGCTTTGCTTTTCGATAAAAGTAAAAAAAAAAATAATTGTTCACTAAGCAGAAATGTACAGGTTGTGGTTAAATAAATAAGTTTAAAAAGTATTTCAGAGGCAGAATCGCTCACCCATATGTTATATTCACTAATACTATTAAATTAAAAATATTGATTAACCTTTTCAATTAACTTTGGTTTCAAGTACCTTCCAAGGACTGATGGGCTTTATACTGACTGCTTGCCTTGTTTACCTGCATGACATTATTGTGATCAGCAAACCAGAGAAAATTGAAGTATTGTCTCTTTAAAAAAATTAAATTGGACTCTTTGCCACCTGCCAAATTGCATTTTTAGCCTATGGGGAACCTCCTGGAACCTTTAAGAAGTGTTTCTGAAATTTTTTGAAAATCGAAGGATTTTTACCAAAATCGGTCGAATCGTTCAGATCAATCGATGCATTTGAATGATTTGAGCAATTTTAATTTGATCAAAAACAGAAAAAGGTGAATTTTCGCTTGAAAAAACACATTAAAAATTTGATGGTCGAATTTCGAATTTATTTTATTTGAAATTCAACCCTTAGTAAATCTGCCCCTCAGTGTATGATTATTAAATGAACATACAGGCTGCCATTGCCAAAATGCAATTGACAGTCTTGCAGACCACACCAAGTAGCAGCTAAGATACTACTGTTTAGCAGATCTTATTTAAATTTTTTTAGTTTATAAGTTATGTAGATTTTTGGTGAGTAGCTCTCCAATTTTAAATTTCGTATTGCTAGCAACCAGGCAGTGGTTTGATTGAGAGACTGAAATATGAAAAGGAGAATGATTGAATAGGAAAATTACTAATAAAAATAACAGTAAATTGCTCACAGAGCAATGTTTTTTTTTGGCTTCTGGGGTCAGTGAACCCCATTCGAAAGCTAGAAAGAGCCACAGAAAAGTAAGGCAAGTCATTAAAAAATTATTTTAAAAAATATTGAAGAAAAATTGTTAAGTTGAACTTCTATTACACACAAAAAGTTAGAGGTATACTGTCTTGGTAAAAATGTTTTCTTTTTTTTTAAACACATCAGTTAAAATCATTTAATTCTGCACTGAAATCCATTTTTCAAAAGAGCCAACATGGGGTTAGACATATTGTCAGTTTCCCAGCTGCCCCAGTCATGTGACTTCTGCTCTGATAAACATCAGTCACTCTTTACTGCTATACTGCAAGTTGGACTGATATCACCTTCCTGCCCCCCCCCCCAGCAGCCTAACAATAGAACAATGGAAAGGTATACAGATAGCAACTACCTAACACAAGATAACAGCTGCCTGGTAGATCTAAGAATTGCAGGTCCCTCTGTGACATTTACATTGAGGTAAATGGGTTTGAAAGGCACGGTGGTCTCTGTGGAGGTAAGACAAAAACTCTACAAAAGTGTGTTTCATTATTCACATTTTTTCTCAGTACCAACCTTGTGTAGTGCCACTTTGAAGTGTGGTATATGAAATATCTGGTCCAATGTTAGGATGTTGTGTGCTTGTGGTGTGGGGTTTGAATGGCCTAGTGGTCTCTGTGGGAAAAAAAGTTAAAAAAGGGGTTAATTACTAAAACTCAAATTTATCTCATATTTTTATCAAATGAAACTCTACCAGACTCCCACCCACGATTTTATCTTATTTATCAATATAATAACTTGAAAAAGTTGGATAGGAAAAAATAATAATATTGAGCAAAAACTTGACTTGACTAATTTTTCAGAGTTTACTCCTGAATTGCTTGTTTTTTTGGGTTTTTGCTTGAAAATCCCAAATTTTTCAGATTATTGCGCTAAACCCAGTGCAGACCACAACATCTTCAAATTGGTATAGGGACATCTGTCATTGATTTATACATGGCCTCGACAGGTTTGACAGGCTTTTTGCAGCATCAGGGTATAACAAATCTTGAAAAATGTTAAAAAATTCATGTCTGTGCCCCAAAAAGCCTGACCAGAAAAAAACTCAAGGTTTAGTAAATAAACCCCTAAGTCTTCAGGTCTAAAAATAATTTTCCAGGTATAGATGCTTGAGTTTTAGGTTAGGTACCAAAAATTACAAAGTTACACATTAAGTTAAAGTACCTAGACTTAGCCACAGGTCCCTATGCGCATGGCCATTGAAATTCTCTTTGACCCATGATTTCATTATATTGTGCAACAATCCATTAACTTTTTCTTTATATTGTAAAAAATATTCTTCTGATTACAGATATGTCATTAAGGGGCACATTTACTAAGGGTCAAAGTGAATATTCAAATTAAATTAAAATTTTTTAAATTTGAATTTCAAAGTAATTTTGGGCTACTTCGACTATCGAATAGCCCAAAATTCGATTCAAATTGAAAAAATTTGAAAACTAAAAAATTTGAATTTCGAAGTACTGTCTCTTTAAAATCCTTCGAATTCGACATTTTGCCACCTTAAAGCTGCGGGATTGCCATTTTAACCTATGGGGGGATCTCCTGGAACCTGTACTGAAATTTTTTCTAAGTCCTATGAATACGAAGGATTTTGCCCAAAATCGTTTGAATCGAGCTTTGCATTTGAACGATTTTTATTCAATCGAAAAAGGATCTATTCGATCCATTTTCATTGAAAATGTCTTTAAAAAATATTCGATGGTCGAATATCGAAGTTTTTCAACTTTCAAATTTGACCCTTAGTAAATCTGCCCCTAAGTATATAAGGATGAAATTGGAACAAAGGCTGTACCCCATGTATTTACATTCCCTGCAGTACCAACCTTGTGTATTGCCAGTTTGAAGTGTGTTATATATATCTGGTCCAATGTTAGAATGCTGTGTGCTTCTGGTGCGAGATTTGAGTAACACAGTGGTCTCTGTGAAAATGAAAGGGAATGGACCTCTACTTATAATTTGGGTTTTAAGGTACCAAAATTACAAAAAATCATTATTCACCATTTAGCCAAAGTAAATCTGACCTGCTATTAGCTGATCCAGAGGAAGGTTTAAAAACCTTCAAGCAGGACTTTAAAAAAAAATCACTGTACACAAATAAATTTCAAAATGCAATAAATGCAATAACTGTTTAACAAAAATATATGAATGATACAAAACTAATGAGGTTAAATAAAAGACAAAAGTCCAGAATATTGAGTTTTATAGGGGATTATTTACTAAAACTCAAACTAATTTCAGTTTTTGCTGCAACAACATTGAGAGTCAATATGAATCGTATGATTGACGCTCTGAAAAAGTTTATTTGAGGTATAAAAAACATCACAAACCCCGTTAGTGTGTAATGCACCAATTTCTAGGGGTATTTATCAAAGGTCGAGTTTGTGAGGTTTTTTTATACCTCAAATAAACTTGAATGTTTCCATATATATGAAAAAACTCGAATGTAAAAAACTTGATTGTAAAAAACTCGAATCAGTGTAATTGGGGTGAAAAAATCCAAATGCTCTGTGGAAATGGTTCAAGGGACCTCTGACATTGACTTCTACATCACCTTGGCAGGTTTTAGCTTGAGAGTTTTATTTGCAGCTATTTGCAGCCTCGGGTGTAAATTTGTTTTATTTATTTTTTTACCCTACTTAACTCTTTTCAAGGAAAAAAACAGCTCAACGTTTGATAAAAGGCTAAATCACTAGGGGGAGTCAAAATGTTTGTCATTAAATGATGTACTTTTTTTATTTTTATTCTTTAATTTAAATATGCAAATATAGGGTATAGGTATTCAGTTATATAATCAGCCAAATCCTTTGTAGAGATTTTGCTGTTGGAAATAATGTTTTTTTTTTCCCTAAATCAAACTTTTTAGTGCTAAAAATCACATATTAAAAGCATGAAAGACTCTAATACAAAACTTTGCCATCTAAAATCTTGTGAGGTCATGTAGAAGTGAATGGAAGCTGTCCTTATCTAATTGTAAAATCTTTATTTACTTCAAGGTTTTAAAGTTTTTCACTTGTAATTACATGTACATTTTTACAAAAATTTGGGTTTCTAGGTTTTCTTTGTTATATTCATATTTGTTTCACACTACAGATCTTTCATTCAATAAATAGAGATGTAAACTAATTCCCTAGAAAAATACAATTTTAGAAAGGCTGCACTGACTGCAAATTCCATTATTAGAGCATTCATTGGAAAAAAGTGTAGATCCAGTAGTGTAACTATAGAGGAAGCATGCACAGAGGGGGTTGGGCATGGGACCCGAACAGCAGGGTCAACTTCCTTTATAGCAAATGAGATAACCCCCATCCATTCTGGCCACTCTATGAATGGCATAAGAGAAAAAGAACAGACTCTCTGAACCTGTGTTTATTATTTGGGTTTTAAATATTCAGGCCAGAAATGCTTTACCAGTTGATGACTGAATTTCAGGTTAGATTGAACAAAGTTTTACATTACAAAGTTACTTAGTTACATAGATCTTTGAGCTCTTTTGTGCCTTCTGATATCCTTGTTTGCTTATATATCTTGCAAAATCAGATCATCTACATCCTTTGTGCAATATTATATGTAAAACATTATTCCTCAGTACCAACCTTGTGTATTGCCAATTTAGTGGTATATAAAATATCTGCCCAATGTTAAGATGCTGTGTGCTTCTGGTGTGCTGTTTGAATGGTAACGCAGGGTATACCAAACTCAGACCAGACTCCAAGAACCCGGTCACAGCTCACCCTTCCACATTTAACAGCTTCCTTTGGCTTCGGGACTAGCCCTCCACTACTCAGAGGCCACCAGGTCTTCACGTGACAGGCCAAGGAAAGAGTTCTGAGCAAGTGAACCAAACATAAGGTACTGGAACAGAATACAAGAAGCATAGTCGAAAGCCAGGCTGGGTCAGTAACAGTAGGACAATGCGGTACGAATACAGGAGATACAGGAACAGTCAGGGTCACAGGCCAAGTCAAACACACCTATATCGCGGTACAGAACAGTATCCAAGAGAAAAATCAAAACAAGGCAGTGGTCAGGACAGGCAACGAGCTAGATGTAGTCAAGGACAGGAAGGGTCAATAACAGATCAATAATACTCAAGGAATGTAGCCAGGAACCAAGAAATAGACTTTTTGTTGGGTAAATAATATTTGCCTGAGGCCCCTTTAAATATTTAATCTTTACTTCAACCTCACCTCAATGATGAAGCATGAAAACCTCCCAAAAGGCACACAAAGAAACAGGACACACCTGGCATATCACCTCAGTGCTCCTAAAGGTATATTCATTACCCCCCCTCTAGAGGGAGTGGGATGTTCCTAGAAGATAGCCAGGCCCTATCACCCACCTGATACTCAGATGACTCTTTCCGATGTTTATCAGATGCTCTTTTTTTAACGGTCACCACAGAAGATAAATAATTATGAACCTTTTGCCAAATCTCAGATAGGAAGGAATTTACTGCAGGCACATCAGAAGACTGAACTGAGAATGAATGGGCTTTAGGATTATAGACAAAATCAGTAAAAAACGGAGATCCTCCAGTGGACGAGTGAGTGGCATTATTAAACAACAAACAAACTTCCACGGAAGAAAATCTGCCCAGAGTGTCTGATTATTGGAAATATAGCATCTGAGTTATTGTTCCAAAGACTGCTTTGTTCTTTCTGTCTGGCTGTTGGTCTGTGGGTTATATACGAGCAGAGCCTAGAACACTGGGGACCTGCATGTCCCCAGTGCTTCTCAGCAAGCAGCTGAGCGGCATGCCACCCCTAATAACGTGCCACCCTAGGCCTTGTGGCTTTGCCACAAATCTGGGCCTGCAGATGAGAAAGATAAATCAGTTACCATTAGAGAATAAGAAGCCTGTCAAAACTTAGACACAAATTGGACCCCTTTATCAGAAACAATGTTCAATGGGAACCCATACATATATTGGACAAGAAGAGTTCAGCAAGAGACTTGGTAGAGGTGAGTGTGAGAAGGGGAATAAAATGAGACATTTTACTAAAATGATCAACTACCACCAAAATGACCGTATTCCCTCTAGAGGGAGGAAAATCCACAATTAAATCCATGGATATATGAGTCCATGGCTTTTCAGGAATAGGAAATGATTGCAGCAGCCCCTGAGATAAGAATCTGGAAGGTTTAGAACATTCGCACACTGGGCATGAATCAACATACAGTATCTATCAACATCCTGCCTCAAAGTTGTCCACCACAACACATGAGACAGAAGGGAGCAGGTCTTACTGTGACCTAGATGTCCAGCCACATCAGAATCACGAGTCTCCAACAAAACTGCAGATTTTCTGGAATGAAATGAGTTTACAAGAGGGCACATTATATGGAGAATTACCCAGGGCTCTAGACAAGATAGAAAACAAATCTGGACTCAGGGCTGCCACAGTCACCTCCTTTGACACAATAGGATCAGAACTGGAGACAAAACTTCTAGGAAGGGCATCCACTTTCTTTTTTCCATGCCTCTGAGTTATAACGCAATTGAAGTGACCACATGCTTAGCGCCCTCTTAAATATGTCTCCATTCCTTGAAAACACACTTAATAGCCAGTAATTCCCTGTTACTAATATCATAGTTTGCTCAGTAGGGGAAAACTTCAGGAAAATAAGGCACAAGGAACCTTATTGGTAAAAGGATGTCGTTGAGACAAGACTGCCCCAGACCCAATCTCAGAAGCATCCACAGATGCCAAGAACAGTATTGTGGAATCCAGCTGGGGTCGAAATTAATGTTTTTGTTTTTTTTAAATTCAAAGGCTTGTAGTCCCGCTTTAGGCCACATACTAGGGTCGCCGCCCTCTTTGTGAGGGCGGTGATAGAAGCGTGTGTGGTGAAATTATTCATAAATTGCCTATAGTAATTGGCAACCCCCCCCCCCCCGTCTTTTTTCTTGACAAAAAGAAGCCAGCCCTGCAGGGGATGGTCTTATGAATAGTGATGGGCCAATAAATTCGCCCTAGGTGAATTCACGGCGAATTTCCAAAATGCTCACAAAAATTTGCAGCGTGTTTTGTTTCGCCGCGCGTCTTGTTTCGTCGCACGTCGAGTTCGTCGCGCATTGAGTTCGCCGCTTGTGCGTCGAGTTCGCCGCTTCACTTCAAAACAGCACAATCTGTGCAGTGAAAAATATTTTTTAAAATAAATGAATATATATTAAAATATGCCTTTTTAATTGTTCACTATTTTAAATAATAATCACAGATGTTTTTAAGAAGCTGGCAAAATGGGAGGCCTTTTTTTCTTTTGAAAAGATAAGAGTCCACTAACAATGCAGGGCATGTGTGTATATAGTAAGTGAAACACGCATGTAAATTGCTCTTCTCATTGACTCCAATGCTATTCAGCACATTCAGAAACAAAGCAAAAGATGCCATTTTTTTAAAAAAAATTTCACATTTCCATACCTCCCAACATTTTGAAAGTAAAAAGAGGGACAGAATTTTTTTTTCCATGCGTAGCGCTGCAACATTTTGACCACATCCATTTTTGTGGTCACACCCACTAATTAACATGTTCGTTTTACCAAATTTGGCAGGTTATGAAGTTTGAAAATATTTCTCCTTATCTAAACTGTTACAAATACAATCAATTACTTATTTTATTATATCTAAATTGTTAAAAAGCATCATTTTGCACCTGTTAGCTGTTCTTCTAGGCTCTCTGCCAAAAGCCAATTAAGTTAGAAACTTTGTTTCTTTTTCTGCCTATTCCGTGCAGAGAAAAGAGGGACTTTCCAATACAAATGAAATGAGGGACTCCAGGTTGCGCTGTCAAAAGAGGGAATGTCCCTCCAAAAAAAGGGACCGTTGGGGGTATGCATTTCACATGGCAGTTTTATCACATTGCACTTTGCGTCAAAACTATTCTGACGTGCGTCAAAATAAGCACGCATCAACTTGGGCTCATGATAAAACATCAGCGAGACTCGTTTCACGAATTTTTTCGCCGTTTTGCGAATTTCGGTGAAATTTTTCGGCGAAGCGAAACGCCACAGATTTGCCCATCACTACTTATGAAGCTTCTTTCTTGGTTCTCTTCATATTCCTCCCTAACCAAGGTTTCAGGCAGACGATACAGCCTACCCTTAGGAGGAGAAGAACATGGTATTAAATCAATGGCACAATCATAAGACCTGTGAGGAGGAAGGGTCTTGGCATCTTTTTTGGAGAAGACATTGCCAAAAGACAAAGCACATAGTTGAGAGACAGCACGTAGTTGCAGAGAAGTTGCAGAAAGGATATGGGGAATTTAAACGTGTTGTTCAGCTGTACATAACTTAAAGGGATCCTGTCATGGGAAAAAAAAAAATTTTCAAAATGTATCAGTTAATAGTGCTGGTCCAGAAGAATTCTGCATTGAAATCCATTTCTCAGAAGAAGAAACATACATTTTTATATTTCATTTTGAAATCTGACATGGGGCTAGACATATTGTCCATTTCCCAGTTGCCCCAAGTCATGTGACTTGTGCTCTGATAAACTTCAATCACTCTTTACTGCTGTACTGCAAGTTGGAGTGATATCACCCCCTCCCTTTCCCCCACCCAGCAGCCTAACAAAAGAGCAATGAGAAGGTAACCAGATAACAGCTCCCTAACACAAGATAACAGCTGCCTTTTAGATCTAAGAACAGCACTCAATAGTAAAACCTGTGTCCCACTGCGTACTATTCAGTTATATTGAGAAGGAAAAACAACAGCCTGCCAGAAAGCAGTTCCCTCCTAAAGTGCTGGCACAAGTCACATGACCCGGGGGGGAATTTACAAAATGGCTAGCCCCATGTCAGATTTCAAAACTGAATATAAAAAAATCTTTTTGCTCTTTTGAGAAATGGATTCCAGTGCAGAAGTCTACTGGAGCAGCACTATTAACTGATGCGTTTTGAAAAAAACATGTTTTCCCATGACAATTTCCCTTTAACTTTTAGTATGATGTATATTCTGAGACAATTTGCAATTGGTTTTTATTTTTTATTATTTGTGGTTTTTGAGTTATTTAGCTTTTTATTTAGCAGCTCTCAAGTTTGCAATTTCCTTAGCATGGTTGCTAGGGTCCAAATTACCCTAGAAACCATATACTGATTTGAATAAAAGGCAGGACTATGCATAGGATAGGGCCAGAATAGAAAGAGTAATACAAGTAGCAGTAACAATACATTTGTAGCCTTACAGAGCATTTGTTTTTTAAATGGGGTCAGTGGCTCCCATTTGAAAGCTGGAAAGAGTCAGAAGAAGAAGGGCAAATATTTAAAAAACTAATAGAAACAATTGAAAAGTTGCTTAGAATTTATAACTCTATAACATACTAAAATTTAAGAGTGAACCACCCCTTTAACACATGAAGTCACAACTTTTACTCCATTGGAGTATTTACCTATGCCAATGAACCTGGGGGTTGTGCTTCTGCAACCAGGGGAAACCTAAAATAACAGTCTGAGTGCACTCAGTAATATAGAAGCAAATTAGTTTGAAATTATTACCCAAAGACAAAGTGAGAATTTTGGACTTGGAAGACACCAGCACACACCTAAGGGCACTCTCGTCAATAACCACTAGTCTGAGCAGTGGAAGCAAGGGTTTAGTGGGTAAACCAGGTCTACGAGTACTTACTTAGGTCTACAAGGGCTTACCCTTCAGCCTATAACAACCACATTTGGCTTTGGGACTAGCCCTCTGCTACTCGGATGCCACCAGGCAGGATTGTATTTATATATAGGCACCCAAGGGCCTGTGCCTAGGGCGGCAGAATTGTGGGGGTGGCCCTTAACTAGTGCTGTATTTTTTTGGTAAAATTTTTTTTAAAGAGGGGCCGAGTCAGTGCCCGAAGTGTCCGTAACGGAGCCAAACTTGGTGAGTGGAAGTGATTGTCACGCTCAACGGGGTCACTTCCGCAACGTAATGGGTTTATTTAGGTCCGTTGCCTAGGGCAGCATCAGACCTAAATACAACCCTGCCGCCAGGTCCAGGATTTTACCAAGCAAAGGAACCAAACATGAGGTCATGAAACAGGAAAGATGAAGCATAGTTGAAAGCCAGGCTGGGTCAGTTACAGTCAGACAATGCTGTACGAATAAAGGAGACACAGGAATAGTTGAAACAAGGCAGTGGTCAGGACAGGCAACGAGCTAGATGAGGTCAAGGACAGGCAGGGTCAATAACAGATCAATAATATTCAAGGAATGCACCCAGGAACTAAGAAATTGGTGGGCAGAGAACTTTTGCCCCAGGCCCCAGAAAGATCTAAACTTTGTGCCAACCGCAATTAAAGTAAAAAGTACTGTCTCTCCACCTGTATTTATGATTTCAATCTTAAATCTTCACATCTAAAAATAATTTTCCAGGGATAGATGAGCTTTAGATTAGGTTTACATTTTTTTAACCCCTGATTTTCTTTTATTGTGCAAAGATGTATTATCTCTTTCATTATAATATACTGTATATATATATATATATATAAATATTCTACTTTAGTTATTATGTTTCTGCCTGTGGGTTTTACCCAATGTATTCATGTTAACTACTGTACCAACCTTGTATAGTGCCAGTGTGAAATTTGGTATACATGATATCTGGTCCACTGCTAGGAAACTGCATGCTGCTGGTATGGGGTTTAAATGATATGGTAGTCTCTGTGGAAGCAAGAGGAAAGTAACTGAACCTGTATTTATAACTTGGGTTTAAAAGTTTCAGATCTAAAACTGCTTTTTCAGTTATAATGATCATACTTTAGGTTAGGTTGCAAAAAAACACTTAAGTATTTTGTTCTTTGCCCATCAGTAAGGATGACTTACAAGTTATGTTATCTCACAAGACTGTAATGTTAATTATGTATGTTGACTATGGTTATTATATACCTGGGCCTGCATTGTGCAAAAGGAGATCCTTCACCTCTTTCATTTAATACCGTATATATAGTATTTTAGTAATATATATAGTATTAACAGTTATCTTCTGTTTGTGTAGCATGAAGGCACAATTACAGATATGTCATTAAGTATATGTGGATGGCATTGGAAAAAAAGGCTGTACCCAATGTATTTACATTAACCACAATACCAACCTTGTGTAGTGCCAGTTTGAAGTGTGTTATATATAATATCTGGTCCAATGTTAGGATGATGTGTGCTTCTAGTATGAGATTTGAATGACACAGTGGGCTCTGTAAAAGTAAAAGAGAAAGAAAAATAATGGACAGTCTCACTGAACCTGTATTTGGGTTTTAAATCTTCAGGTCTAAACATGCTTTTCCAGTTAGAGATGACTGAACTTTAGATTAGGTGCCAAAGTTCCAAAGAAAAAAGTTAACCCTTTAGCCTAAGTAAATCCTAACTACTTTTAGTTGGCCCAGAGGAAGGTAAAACTGAATTGCCATGCTTTAATGGGTTATATGACAGAAGATAAAAAATAAAGAAGCATCCTAAACACTGTCATTTTTATCTTCTGAATCAAATAATCTCAAAGAATACAATTAGAATACCTTAGTTGCGACAACAGAACATGTTAATTAAATCAGCAGAAAAGATGGGGTGCTACAGGGTCGACTTTGGAAACACAGATCTTTACTGCTAAGGGCTGTGTTGCCTTGGGCTGGTATAGGAGTCAAAAAAATAATTGACTACATTTCCGCCTAACTTATTTAGTTATGCTTTAGTTCTCCTTTAAAAGGCCAGTAACACAAAAAGAGATGTTGTTGTGGGAAAACATGTTTTTTTTCAAAAGGCATCAATAAACAGAACTCTAGCAGGGTTCTGAACTGAAATAATTTTTTTTTTAAAAAAGAGCAAACAGCTTTTTTATGTTTAATTTTGAAATTCGGCATGGGGCTAGATATGATGTCCATTTTCCAGGTGCCCCCAGCCATGTGACTTGTGCTCTGATAAACTTCAGTGGCTTTTTACTGCTACACGGCAAGTTGGCATGAATTAATTCCCCTCCCTTTTACCCCCAGCAGCCCAACACCAGACTATCAACAGAACAATGAACAACTAACTAGATAGCAGCATCTGACACATCTGCTGAATGATTAGTTTGCATGCTAAAAGTGTTCTTCCCCTTCTCATTGTACTAGTGATCCGAGTGGTGCTCCCAAGTGATAGATATGAGAATAGCACCCAAGAAAAACACTGCTTTTCTCTGCTTGGGTGCTATTTTCATGTCAGCCACTAGGTGGGTTTTGATAAATAATCCCCCCAAGTGTCCCAAAGCAGTTCCAGCCTACCAGTGGAAAATAATAGCATATTTTATTATTTACAGGGGTGTGCAGAGTATGTAATAACTGACTTACTAAGAAATTTTTTCTGCTACAAGAAACAACTTGTTGCCTTCAACCAGGACTTGCAAAAGCACTGTGCACAATTAAAATTCAAAGCACAATAACTTTGTAACAAACAATATATCTGTGATACAAAATAAATAAGGTTGGAAAAATCAGATCTAACTTTTTACACATTGTGAAATGCAAATACTGTACTTAGGGGCAGATTTACTATTGGTCGAATTTCGAATGATAAAAAAATTCGACCAGGAAATAGTGGGGAGGTAACATCCTACGAATTCGAAGGATTTTACCACAATTTGAATGATCGAACAATCGAATATAGAAAATTCGATAATTTTTAAGAGATTGATCAAATTTTTTATATTCGATCTTAGGGAATGATCCCCATTTCGGTAGGATTAATCTGGCGAAGTAGGTGGTCGAATTTAAATTTAAAGGGGAAGTATTCGACCATCGAATTTTCGAATATTCGAATAAAATTAAATTAGAATATTCGAATTACTCAAATTCGACTATTCGATGGTCGAATTTGGTCGAATTTGCCTAATTTGCATATTTGAAATTCAAATTTGAATTTTTTTGAACATTTGATTGAATATTCGAATCACTCATGTGAATATATGTGAATTTAGTAAATCTGCCCCTTAAAGGGCAAGGAAAGGCAAAGAAATAAAATCCCATTTTAATGAAAAAGAAATCTCCAATATACTTTAATTTAAAAATGTGTACCGTTTTTATAAGAAAATCTGACTGTATGCAGTGAAATTCTCACTTCATTTAGAGCCGTGGATAGGAATTGTCAGACAGTCCCTAACTACTGGCAGGGAAACAATCATACTTATGAACAGTAGGGGGAGCCCCCTGCCTTACTTACCAGCCATGCAGAACTCAAAACAGCTTTGTTTTTTCTCATTTATGACGTTCCCTAAGAAGCACAGACCATACTGAGCATGTGCAGCGCCAGTGTCAGGCAAAGATGTTTAACAAAGTTACAAGATGACAGCCCCCTGTGGCCAACTTTGAAAGCATAAATAATTTGTTTGATTAGTTCTTGTTTATGTTTAGTATACAAAATACAGCATTTCTAGCCTTATTCTATTTTACACTTTCCTTGCCCTTTAATGTTGCACAATTATATTCCTTTTATGACTAATATTATTTTCCTCCCATAATGCTGAGTCTTAAGGAGTATTTTTTTGTGAACTCACAACTCGAATTGTTTCTGATTTAAGAAAAACAAATTGAAAAAACTTGAATCAGCAAGTTCGGGCTTAACAACCCAAAAACTCTAATTAATTGAGTTTTCGGCACAAAATACCTGGAATCCCTCGATTTGATCCTGCTTTTGAGCAAAATCCTACAAAACAAATATCAAACATCATAAAGGCTAATATCATCTTCAAATGGTTCAAGGGACCTTTGCCATTGTCATCCCAGGGTGTAGAATAAATAAAAATGAAAAGTTTCAGAAATTAAATAGCTACCTAAAATATTCAGCATCACTGTAAGTATTTTACTTTTTCTCCCATCAGAGATCACACACCAGTACAATCCTGCATCTCCAACGACTAGTTGTGTCATCAAGACTAAATAACTTTTTTCAGAAGAAGTATCTATGTTCAAATGCATTTTTCCGTTATATTCATCTTCAACAAACCCACTGGAGTCTATCAACCGCCTACAGCCAGTTTTGCTCCATCTGCAGAAGTATACCACAGAATCTGGTTTGAATTCTTCCGCATATGGGCATTTAAATGAAACAGATCCACCAGGTAATACATTCAATGATACTGGTATTTTCGGCCTCAGCTTGCCTTAGGAAAAAAACAGACACAGGTTATTGCATATGTACAGTTGATTTGACTTATTCAGTTGTATTCAATGACCTTTTGCATGATTTGACCTTAATGCACAGATGTTTTGCTCTCAGTATTCAAAGTATATATCCACAAGTTTTCATCCCAGACCTATACTTATGGTATACTTATGGTTCATCCTGACAATTAAGGTGTTGTGCTAGGCTCTGTATTTTTTATTTGCAAATACCACTTCAGTGCATTTACCATTAGCTCTGCCCCATATTGAGTATGCACTGACATGCACAGTATCAGCCTTTCAGTGCACACACAAGTTGGTTTTTGCTCAAAAACACAAAAGAATGGATGTTTGCATATATACACCAACAACAAAACCCCAAGTGTAATGCAGCCTAAAAGAAAAAAGCATGGGTATTTTTAAATAAAAATTATGCATTATCTTTGAAAGAGCAGACTATGTTATGATTCATGAAGAATGCATAAAAATGTTTCTAAATGTATAAAATGTAAATATTATAAAATGTTACTATTTAAAAAGCATGAAAATAGTAATGTTTACCAAATGAATGTATTTTGCAAGTTTATGCTAAAATTGCTCATTTATAAAGCTTCACAAACAAGAGAAATTTAGCTGAAAATTATTAATATACTTTAATTTGCAGTAGCAATATAACAATGTATCAATTACTTTTTCTTTCATTTTGAGAAGTTCTTCTATAATTGTCTCCCTGAATTTACTGTACTGACATATACAGTTATAGGAGCAGGAGAGCACACATTCCTTTATCATTAATGTTTTCAGTCCACAACTAGGTGCATTACAAGGGGTTTTATTTAAATAAAGCATTCAAATAAATGTGCCTTATCTCATGAAAAAGTCCTAAAATGTATTTAAGAAAAATCCATGGATTTGAAATTTGCTATTTATTTTCTTGCACGGTTTTCATCCAGGGCTAGTTTGTACTAGGAAATGCCACAGACTACAACATTTCACGTGGTACAACAGATTAGAACATGACAGGACTATTTGTACTAAACCACAGAAGTTTTTTCATGCAACTAAACTTCCCTAAGCCTCTGCAAGGCCAATGGTACTAACCAGGCCAACACTCTAATCTGGATCTGTACTCCTGCTGAGTTGGGAATTATGTGATTCTTCAGTTGGCTGAAATAATACTCGTATTTGTAGTCTATGCAAGGATCTCCATACCTTTCAGTGAAGAGTGACAAAGGTGGCTTTTTCCTCATCACTGAGATGGATAATTAACACTGTGCTATGGTTAGTTTAGAGGCAGAATGTTTAGCTAAATATTGGATTAGCCTTTGCATGGTTATACTAATGGCATGCTTTTCAACTTATTATCTACATATCTAACACAAGTAACTAAAAAAAACTGGACTTTTTAATTATAATTTTAATTAATGAATGATTAATGAAGACATTTCATACAAGCAGCTTCTTCAGTTCAACTGACTGGTGTAGGGGAGACTCTTCCAACAATCCAATCACAACACACATTGTAACTCTTCAGAGAGGTGACATTTGAAATTCACAGTGGTGTTGATTCTGTGTAGTTACTGTGATAGGATTACCAATGTGTCATGCAACGCCTAGAAAACAGGTGTTACGTGTGAGAGTTGCATGAATGGATGTGTAAAGAGTTCTGAAACCCCCGGGTACAGAGGTTAGAACAGCATTGTATGTAGCAGATAGGTGGTGTTGAAGGCCCCACCTCTGTTCAGGGTTGGTTTCTCCACCTTAACATGAATAGCCTCTTTCACAAGAAACAGTGGTATCATATGATGTCACATCTTTGTTTACATGTATACCTACGACAGAGGCAACTGACACTGTAAGAAATTGACTGCAGCAAGATAACACCCTTAGCAGCTGAACGAAGCTCAATCCTAACCAAGTATGTAGCAGACAGGTGGTGTCAAAGGCCCCCTCCTCTATTCAGGGATGGTTTCACCAACTTAATATGAATTGCCTATTTCAAACCTCTTTCAAACCAGCAGTCTTCTTTACCCAAAATGTGGACCTTCCTATCTTCAAAAGAGTGTCCCTTGTCTTTTAGGTGTAGAAAAACAGCTTTGTCTTGCCCTGTAGAGTACGCCTTCCAGTGCTGATCCATTTGCTTACTGAGCAGTTGTTTTGGCTCCCCAAAGTGCACTCATTGCTACACTGGACTGCGTATACCACATAACTTTGTTTTCCCTTAGGAGTTGGATCCTGTGGGTGTACCAGTTTTTGTTTCAGTGTATTGATAGGTTTGAAAAACACAGGGAGGTGGTTTGTTGAAAATCCTCCTGAGTTTCTCTGACACTCCAGCTACATATGGAATAATTATATTTCGTCTACTATGTGTCTCTGGGAGGTTATTTCTTTTGATGTTCCTGTTGGACTTGGTTGCTGCTGTTTTGACAAAGGCCCAATCTGGGTAGCTACATGCTTTTAAAGCTCCTCTGAGATGTTTATGATCTTTGTCCTTGGACTCTGGGGGAAATTCACTAAGCGGCAAAAAAAAGCAAGTTTGTTCCTGTGGTAATGTGAACTTTATGTTATTGTCCACTGAATTAATGTGTTCTGTAAAGGACGCCACTTCATTGGATCTGATTTTAACCCAAGTGTCATCCACATAGCTGAACCAGTGACTCAGTGTAGTTCCCTGGAAAGCAAGTAAAGCCCTCCTTTCCACTTCCTCTATGTACAAGTTAGTTTCAATGGGGGAGACTGGAGAACCCATTGCACAGCCATGTTTCTGTCTATAGAAAAGGTCCTTGTACTTGAAATATGTGGTGTTAAGGCACAAATCTAGCAACAAACATACTTGGTTAGGATTGAGCTTTGTTCGGCTGCTACGGGTGTTATCTTGCTGCAGTCGATTTCTTACAGTCTCAATTGCCTCTGTCGTAGGTATACATGTAAACAAAGATGAGACATCATATGATACCGTTGTTTCTTGTGAAAGAGGAAATTCATGTTAAGGTGGAGAAACCATCCCTGAACAGAGGCGGGGGCCTTCTACACCACCTGTCTGCTACATACAATGCTGTTCTAACATCTGTACCGCGGGATTTTCAGAACTCTTTACACATCCATTCATGCAACTCTCACAAGTAACACCTGTTTTCTAGGCGTTGCATGACACATTGGTAATCCTATCACAGTAACTACACAGAATCAACACCACTGTGAATTTCAGATGTCACCTCTCTGCAGAGTTACAACGTGTGTTGTGATTGGATTGTTGGAAGAGTCTGTATATGCCGAGAACTCCCCTACACCAGTCAGTTGAACTAAAGAAGCTATTCAGATGAGCGGTGAAAAGTCTTCATTAAAATCTATCAGTAAGTCCAGTTGTTACTTGATAAACCATGACCTGGATGAATGAGACTCTTCATAGTCTTATTATTTACATATTTAATACATTTTGTTGCATATCTATCTACTCACCGCTGCTGAGAAAAATGTGAACATCTTTCCAGTCTGATGCTTCAGCATATAACCCAGTTCCACATCTGTAGAATCCAGAGTCCATTTTTTGAAGATTATTCATAAAGACCAAGAACCCAGATGAATTCTTATTGTCCTGAATGATGGACCTTCCCCAGAATTCCTTGTGTACAAAACCATTGCTATCCATCATCTGGACACAGTTATTTTTGCCCATTTTACACCAATATTTTGTGTGGT
The DNA here is from genome assembly GCA_024363595.1 of Xenopus borealis. Classification (NCBI taxonomy): domain Eukaryota; kingdom Metazoa; phylum Chordata; class Amphibia; order Anura; family Pipidae; genus Xenopus; species Xenopus borealis. Next base: position 66,561,285 of record CM044433.1, read on the forward strand.
TGTAAGACTTATTTAGCACTGGACAATGAATGGTTAGAGAATCAAGGAGCGTTCCAAATATGAACTCTGTTGAAGAAGGTACTTTACTTGCTGTGAAAAAGAAATTCATTCATAATGTGTTTTAGACTTTTAAATGTATTTATTATATACAAATTGACATTTATAATATTTCTGTTAATTTATAGTTCATTAAAAGCTGCTGAATTGGCATACAGTTTTAATTTTTATATTACTGCTTGGCATGGTAAATGACCAATCTTTGTACAACTGCAAAACTCAGCCCAACTGGTTGTTTTTTGCAGCTGCAATTGCACATTACAGAGATCAGCAAGCAGATTAATCTGATGTGCAGAAACTTGCCCATTGGATTTAGTAATACAAAGTAAAATGCTTTCTGTGGTATTAATCTCATAATTTTACAATGTACTAATTAAGTCTCTACATTATTTGAGAAATGCAACCTGTTACAAACTTAACATTATGCTTATGGGTTCTCAAACCAGGCAAACCTGTGACAGGCCAGTGACCTTGCACAACTTGTTCAGGGTATCAGGGATATAAGGTTACACGTTAAATAAATATAACTTCAATCTTGACCTGAAAATAATGAAACATCAATGTCCATGGTTTGAAGATGAACTAATCTGTATTGCACACAAGATCAAACAGGGTAAAGCTCTGCAACCTAATTCCTAGGGATGGCGCGAACCGCCGAAAAAAAGTTCGCGAACATGTTCGCGAACTTCTGGAAAA
>CM044433.1:66596808-66618990 GCA_024363595.1 Xenopus borealis
TTTTTTTGCCTTCCTCTGGATCAACTAGCAGTTAGGCAGTTAAAATCAAAAAAAAAAAAAGGTTGATGGACGCAAGTCTTTTTTCAGCCTAACTTACTATGTTACTATGTCTCTGTGTAGGTTTTCACGAGGTACTTTGGTAACTCCTGTTTAGTAATTGTTGTGTTTTGGTAGCAGAGGATAACAGTGCTTTATTATCAGGTTCATGCAGCCATTACACAGCAGCAGGAAATTTAACTCTATCACTCTCAAGCTGTACAGCTCAAGTACTGTGTATCTGCATACTACACAGTAATGTAGTAATAGTACATAGTAATGTGCACACCCGCAGGCCATTTATATAAACACCTCATCACAGCAGAAGTAAAAATGGATACATACTGTACAGCAGATTTGGTAGATTTAAAAAGATTTCAAAGTGTGTCTGGGCTAATATCAAAATGTGGAGAAAACTGTCAGTAGAATCTTTTTTTTTTTTTTTTTAAATACACCCCGTGTCCACTGTTAATAGTGGGTCTAGTTTTTAGGGGGCAGCATCTATGTTTTCTTCACCAATAGAGAAAAACACCAGCAAAGAAAACACATTGTATTAGCCTATTTATTAAAGTAGCCTCTTCAGAACAAAGAGAAGTAAATATTCTTACCTGCTGCCACTGATAAGTAATTGTAAAATTCACCTTTTACTTTTAGTATTATGTAGAGAATGCTGCTCTGAGTCATTTTCCATTTTTTTAAATTAACGTTACATTATAGTTACATTTTTGTTATTTGTTGTTTTGGAGTTATTTAGCTTTTATTTTTGCAATTTCAGTAATCTACTTGCTAGGGTCCAAAGCATGCATCTATTTAAATAAGAGACTGGAATATGAATAGGAGAGGGCCTGAATAGAAATATGAGCAATAAAAACTATAAATAACAAATGTGAAGCCTCACAGAGCATTTTTAGTAAGCCAGATGTAGATGACAAATAATGCTAAAACTATTAAAAAAATTAAGGTAATTTCAAAAGTTGCTTACAATCAGCCATTCTATAACATACTAAAAGGTAACTTATAAGTGAAAAAAAAACATTTATTTGTGCAAACACAGCAAAAAGAAAATATAAATACAAACACTTTTTTACAACATCCACAGTGCAGTGTTACCCCTCTGTCTGCCTACCTGTGTTAGCCACTCCCTCATCTACCTCCCAATAGCGCGAAACGCGTCAGGAGGGAGTGGCTAACACAGGTAGGCAGACAGAGGGGTAACACTGCACTGTGGATGTTGTAAAAAAGATGTTTGTAATTATATTTTCTTTTTGCTGTGTTTGCACAAATAAATGTTTTTTCAGTATGAAGCTGTACACTTTTTGTAAGTGATTTATAGTCGTAGTGTGTGGATCTAGGTACAGCATCTACTGTTGGAGACAGCGGTTTGCCCGATTAAATATTTAATTATATTTAACATTACTGAACTTATAAGTGAAACATGCCTTTAAGTCTCTGTATGAAAATGGTTATGTTAAAGTGGTCCTCTGTATGTCAAACTGACATGTAGAAGAGCTCTTCCAGTACTTTGCAATGACTGATGTGTCAGTTCTGAGATATTCCATTAAAAAAATATATATACTCACCACAACTTCAGTTATAAATAAATAAAAAAAAGTTTGTATTACAAATCTGGAGTTGGCGAAGTGCTGTGAGTGCTTTCAGATTTGAGACTATATATATATATATATATATATATATATATATACATATACACACATTTTATACACAATAAGTATTCAATGCATATGCTTACACAAATTTATGAATTCATGGTTTATTTTTTAGAATTACACAGTATTATTCAAATAACTTTTCATTGCATTATTGCAAGTCTTATAATGTATTTACAAATTCCATTGTATTTTTTTCAATGCATCAGAAAGATAAAACTATGTACTCACCATGCACTTTCAAGAAGCAACAATCAGGTAGCACCTTCTAACTGGCCCTGCTGGAAAATACATCTGAAATTAGAAAGATGAATTGCACCAAACAAGATTCCTACAAACTCCAAAATGTAGGTGTGGCTTTGATGCTTTATATACAAAATGAAACTATCATGCTGCACAGTCACTTCTCATATTACTGTTGCATCATCGTTGGTAGTTTGTCTTCTGTTACCCATACCGCCTTGTGAGTTTTCATGTAAACTGCTTTTTTTTTTTTAAAAAAAGACAACCTATAAGTTATATAGTTTCAAGCGATTTAAAGATTTTGTTGTGCAAAAAAAAAAAAACAATTTTAATATCCAGAATATTTCCCATTAACTAAAAGTAAACTTTCAAGATATCCAACCAAACCCCAGTCAGATTTTGGTCCAAAAGGCCAAAATCAGGGGTGCAGCAACAATGAGGCTAGTTCAGCAGCATCACTTCTTTGGTTACCAGGGAAGGCAAAAATGCTGCTCCTGGTAAAATTACTTTTTAACATATGAATGTACATGCAGGGGCAAATTTACTATTATTCCCCAAAAATCCTACAAATTTATTCAAAATTCTATAAGCATTCGACTATCGAATGCTTATCGAATAGTTTTTCATTTTGCTCGATATTCGATCTCTCTATGAATTCGTACGATCGGATACCGATCGTTCAATTTCACAAAAAGATCATACTTTTTCCTTCGAGCCTCCAGAAAATTTGTACGATGGTACATGGTATTCGAGCAGGATTTAATCAAAGAAGCCTATGGGGGGTTCCCATAGGCTTCTATTGCAATTCGGTAGGTTCTATCTGGCGAAGCAGGCATTTTGATATATAAATTTTGATATCCGATCATTCGATTTATTCGATAATTCGGTATTCGATGATCGAAGAGGCCAAATTAGAATATTCGAATATCCAGTTAAATCGTACAATCGTAATTCGATCATATTCAATCGAACTTCGATCTATTCACGTGAATTTTGTAAAGCTGCCCCTAAATGTAACCTATAGGTCATGTTGATCATTTTTTGCTGAGAGGTTTGTTTTTGTATATAATTGTTAGTTGAAGTTCTTAAGAGCTGAAAGTGAAACTAGACTGTGCCGTGCCCCTCATCGAAAAAAAATTTGGAGGGGTCCAGTGCACATGACCTCACCCAATCTCAATTGTACAAGTGATTGAACATATAAAACTCAATTGTACAAGTGATTGAACATATCAAGTATGTGCATTACACATAAAGTAAAATATGCATGTAGAGAGTGCATTTTAACTGGCAGACAGAGCTTTCCATTTAAATTGTAGATTGCACTGAAATACAGTTAGTTCAGCTCTTCTATATTCATTTTCTAAAAGGATCCCAGATTTCTCATATGATCTGGTAATTTTGAATAGTATTTGTAATTTTTTAATGAATTTTAAAAGAACCATTGATTGTTAAATGAAAAAGTAATGGGTAATTGGTGACATCAATATTTGTAAATAACTCCTTTGTTTAAATTAAAATGAATTACTGTATATATAGTAAATGGGGAAACCCCATAAAAAGGAAGTGTTAGTTACAAGCATTCCATTCACATTCCTTTCATGTGGTGCTTATACCCAATAATCATAATGTCCCTTTTAGATACAACAGCAAGTGGACTCACACTCCATATTCATGTGAATAAACCTGTCTTTATTGCATATCCAGTGTTTCAGAAAGACCCTTGGGAAAGGCCCCAGTGGGGGACAAAACATTTGATATGCATTAAAGAATAAACACAAGTTTATTCACATGAATATGGAGTGTGAGTCCACTTGCTGTTTTATTTATATATATATATATATATATATATATATATATATATATAAATTAACATTTTTGTCTGCTTTATAGATCAATAGTAATTTTTAAAAAAAAATTCAACCTAAGCCCCCTTTGATGAGTGAGGTCCCCATTACATCACCACAGTAACCCCATTCCAATGTCTGCATATGTTCATGTCTTTCCATTCCTCCTGCTGTTCCTACAGCAAAAATGCTGCTCCTGGTAACTTTAAGAGCTGAATTTCCACAATAATAGGGGACCCACAAACCCCCTCTAGTTGCAAAAATGAGCGTGCGGGGGGTGGCGAAGGCAGCCACAAGCCACCTCAGGCAGCAATGGGGCCAGGATCGCCCCATGCCAAAATGGTCTATTTAAGTTGCATCCATTTTTTGTGGCATTTTCATAAAACTGCTAATTAATGCAGGAAGCACTTTGATTACACTTAAAAGGGGTTGGGTGTAATATGAATGCAGATCTAACAACAGTACCTTAAAGGGATACTGTCATGGGAAAACATTGTATAGAAAGAACAGAGGCGCCAAAAGGATATAAACGAGTTTAAAAGCCAAAACTTGGTAATCAGAGGAGGCAGTGGTGGACTTACCTCCTCCAGGCAGACACAAAACGACTGTAATTCAGCAGTCAAAATTTATTAACGAACTCCAATCAGTACAACGCGTTTCACGGGCTCAGACCCACTTCTTCAGGCAATAAACATAGGAGTTACAGCATCTGGCAGTAGTATACACACTCAGCGCCTCAGGCTTATTGCCTGAAGAAGCGGGTCTGAGCCCGTGAAACGCGTTGTACTGATTGGAGTTCGTTAATAAATTTTGACTGCTGAATTACAGTCGTTTTGTGTCTGCTTGGAGGAGGTAAGTCCACCACTGCCTCCTCTGATTACCAAGTTTTGGCTTTTAAACTCGTTTATATCCTTTTATCCTTTTGGCGCCTCTGTTCTTTCTATACAATAATAAGTCCACCCTGGGTGGAGGGTTGATACCCTTTTTCTATCTACAGAGAGCGACATCTTAATCCTGAGTGGGGTCAGGACAATCTCCCTACCTGCCTTTACAGTGGTTGCCTATTGGTAACCCTGGTTTGTGAGTATATGCTATTTACTCTTATTTCATTATCCCTTACCAATACATATTACACTATTGGGGCTCTTGGTGTTCCTTTTGTTTATCATGGGAAAACATGTTTCTTTCAAAAGGAATCAGTTCATAGTGCTGCTCCAGTAGAATTCTGCACTGAAATCCATTTCTCAAAAGAGCAAACAGATGTTTTAATATTCAATTTTGAAATCTGACATGGGGCTAGACATTTTGTCAATTACCCAGCTGCCCCTGGTCATGTGACTTGTGCTAGCACAAGGGAACTGCTTTCTGGCAGGCTGTTTTTCCTTCTCAATGTAATTGAATAGAACGCAGTGGAACATGGTTTTTTCTACTGAGTGTTGTTCTTAGATCTACCAGGCAGCTATTATCTTGTGTTAAGGAGCGGTTTTCTGGTTACCTTCCCATTGTTCTGTTGCTAGGCTGCTGGGGGGGAGGGGAGGGAGGGGGTGATATCACTCCAACTTGCAGTACAGCAGTAAAGAGTGATTTAAATTTATCAGAGCACAAGTCACATGACTTGGGGCAACTGGGAAATTGACAATATGTCTAGCCCCATGTCAGATTTCAATAGGAAATATAAAAAAATCTGTTTGCTCTTTTCAGAAATGGATTTCAGTGCAGAATTCTGCTGGAGCAGCACTATTAAGTGACGCATTTTGAAAAAAAATATGTTTTTCCCATGACAGAATCCCTTTAAATGGATTCAATAAGCTACAAACTTGATCTGGATGGGTCAGATTAGCAGCTTTGATCAGCCTATTTGTGGGCATCTTAACACAAGATGCATATACAATAATACACATATAATCATTTGTATATGTTTGTATTAATAGAGGATATATTAAAATCCTCTTTTGCAACATTTTGTTTACCTATTTAAACTCAAATGACATATAGAAATGCGTATACTGTATAATGAGTGCTTTACAGCAAAGTGAATAGTATTTGCACTTTTGTGATTTTTAGTTCCAGTATTGGAGCAGAAATAAGCGTTTTTGCCTTAGTTGCAGTGCTTTTTTTTAAATTAATTTTATTGCAACAAGGCTTAAAATGCAAATGGGGAAAAAATAAGAACTGGCGGTTAACCTCACAAAACAGAAATAAGTACAGACAGGAAAATTGTTCTGAAGACCCATTATAAATGTTTTTGCAACAGCTAAATTAATTTATTTGAAATATGTAAATGCAAGTTATCCGTACCCTTTCAACAACAGAAAACTACAAAAAAAACCTCCATAGCCTTGCAGTTAAGGCATTTTGTGTGCATTTTTACTTCCAGTATAACATGACAGTGTAACAAACTTTAACCTACAGCACTTTAATACCCCTCTGAATTGTGTCTGTATGTTACCTTCCCATTTAGACTGTAAGCCAGGAGTGCCCATACTTTACTAATGTGAGGTCTACTTTTAGTGACGTTATCCCATTATGAGATACATCCATAAAAGCATATTTACCATTTTCTCCATGGAAAAGATTACTTAAAGGGGACCCGTCACCCAAAAGAAATATTCAAAATCCTATTTTTTCACATTAGTCAAGAAAAATGAATTTTATTTACACTATATAAAATTTGATTCTTGTTTCCTTCAGTCTGGGAATTCAAAATTATAACAAGCAGGCAGGAGCCATTTTGTTATTTAGGCAAGCCTTGCATCATCTCAAACTCTTGTTTGTGCACCAGAATGGGGGACCAAATGTCCATCCCCATGCCTTGGCTACACAATTAAACAGTGTAGAGAATGGGGGAAAGTGTAGAGAGCAGTGACATCTAGGAAGTGCTGAATGGAAAGTGCAACTGGCATAAAGGAGGGGCAGACAATAACACAATATTTGATTGACAGCTGATATTTTGAAATGCGCTTAAAACTCATATGAATGCTTTAATAAAAAATAGAAATTGGATCTCATGTTTAATTTGAAAAGGACTTTTATTATACAGGTTTTTGTGCCTGGGGGACAGGTCCACTTTAAATATTGTATTGTTTTATAAGAGAATTTATATTGCTATATTTAACAAACAACTATTTCTGAAGCTTTCAAATACAATCAATTAAAAAGTATGCATTTTTTCTGAAATAATCAAGGATATCTTCACCAGCCTTCTCTCAGAATCTGTTTTGCTTCATTTAGTCTTCATGCACAGTTAGATCTAATATATCTTATAGGGGGAGCTTTCTTTCCTAGCGAATGTTTCACAACTTACTCAAGTAACTGATTCCAGTAACATAGTAAGATAGTAAGTTAGGTTAAAAAAAGACACACGTCCATCAAGTTCAACCTTTTAAAGGGGTATTCAACCCCCCCGGTGCTACTAGCGTTCCAGCATCCTACTGTGCATGCACCGCGACTGAGCGGCATCCAGGAAGAAGCGGTTGGAAGAGAAGATGGCCCCTGTGAACTTCGCTGGAGGAGACTTACACAGAGGGGTAAGTAGCAACTTAGGGGCAATAGCCCGGGGGGAGAGGTAGATCGGGGGGGGGAGTCTACAGGGGGTGGGGTTAGCCCCTGGGGGGGTTGAATCCACTTTAACTGTTTTTAACCTGCCTAACTGCTAGTTGATACAGAGGAAGGCCTCTCCAATTTACCTCAGAGGGGAGAAAAAAATTCCTTCCTGACTCTAAAATCGGATTAGTCCCTGGATCAACTTGTATGTCCCATAACCCTGTATTCCCTCACTTGTTAAAAAGCCACCCAACCTCTTCTTAAAGCTATCTAATGTATCAGCCAGTACAACTGATTCAGAGAGAGAATTCCACATCTTCACAGCTCTCACTGTAAAAAACCCTTTCCGAATACTTAGGTGGAACCTTTTCTTCTTATCGGAATGGGTGACCTTGTGTCAGCTGGAAAGACCTACAGGTAAATAAAGAATTAGAGAGATTATTATATGATCCCCATATATATATATTTATACATAGTTATCATATCACCCCTTTAGCGTCCCTTTTCCAGCATGAACAACCCCAATTTGGCCAGTCATTTCTCATAGCTAAGATTTTCCATACCTTTTACCAGCTTAGTTGCCCTTTTCTGTACTCTCTCTAATACAATAATGTCCTGTTTGAATGATGGAGACCAAACTTGTATGGCATATTCTAGATGGGGTCTTACAAGTGCTATATAAAGTGGAAGAATGACCCCCCTTCCTCCCGTGACTCTTTGCCCCTTTTAATACAGCTCAAGGCCTTATTTGCCCTTGATGTGCTGACTGGCATTGCTTGCTACAGCCAAGTTTATTATCTACTAGGACTCCAAGGTCTTTTTTTCCATTATGGATTGGTCTAGTGCAGTCCCATTAAGGGTATAAGTGCCTTGCATATTTTTAGATCCCAGTTGCATGACTTTACATTTATCAATATTGAATCTCATTTGCCACTTAGCTGCCCAGATTGCCAGTTTGTCAAGATCCTTCGGCAAGGATGCAACATCCTGGATGGAATTAATTGGGCTGGATAGTTTTGTGTAGTCTGCAAACATTGATACATTACTTACAATACCCTCCCCTAAGTCATTTATGAACAAGTTAAATAAAAGTGGACCCAATACCAAACCCTGGAGGGACCCCACTAAGAACCTTACTCCAAGTAGAGAATGTACCATAAACAACCACCCTCTGTACCCGATCATGTAGCCAGTTTCCTATCCATGTGCAAATGACTTCATTAAGTCCAACAGACCTTAGTTTAGAAAGCATTCATTATGGGGCACAGTATCAAATGCTTTGGCAAAATCCAAATAGATCACATCTACTGCCCCCCACAGTCCAGCATCTTACTTACCTCTTCATAAAAAGCAATCAAATTTGTCTGACATTACCTATCCTTCATAAAGCCATACTGATTGCTGCTCATAATACCATTCACTAGGACAAAAAAATTTAATGTGATCCCTTAACAAGCCTTCAAATAATTTGCCCACCGCAGATGTCAAACTTACTGGCCTATAATTGCCAGGCTGAGATCATAATGCCTTTTTAAATATTGGTACGACATCAGTTTTTCTCCAATCCATAGGCACCGTACCAGATGAAAGTGAATCTGAGAAATGAATGAGAAATAGGGGCTGATCTAAAACTGAACTGAGCTCTCTTAGTGTTGTCAGGGGGCCTATCAGTGCAGACCAAGGAGGAAGCTTTAGGGTTAAAAGTCCAAGTTCACAGTACCAATAGGGTTCAGGCATAGACGTAGTCAAATACAGGCAAAAGGTTCAAAAGGCAGGCAGCAAGGATCGTGAAACAGGTACAGGCAAGAGTCAAAGTCCAGGAATGCAGTCAGGAATAATTTAGGAACACCCAGGAACAAAGGTAGCAATTCCTATAATTGGGCATTGAACCCATAATTAGAATTTTGGTGCCAGACACGATGTGATGACATCATACGTCTGAGCGCCGGCGTCACTGCGCGGTGCCGAAGAGGAGCAGAGCACCATCAGGCTCTCCTGACACTTGTAGTGCAACATAATGATGCATGTAGTGCAACATAATGTCTGGTGATTTTAAAAGAATGAGCTCTAATACATTTTCTAAGCAAAAGGAGCCCCCAATAAGATATATTGGATCTAACTGTCAATGAATATCTGACACCCAACTGCTGCATGAGAGAAAATGAAGAGAAACAGATGCTGAGGAATAGTGAAGATAAACTTGATTATTTCAGAAACAGTACAGAAATGTTAATTGATTGTATATATAGAAAGTTTCTTATATTAGTATACTAAAGCTTATATTAAATTTTTATTTTCAGGATAGTTCCCCTTTAGAATGAGGTCCCATCTATGTGCTAAGTAAAGGGGTTGTTTACCTTCAAAACATATTTCATATTTTTCAGTTCAGTTTTTTCAGATTGTTCACCAAAATTAAAGACATTTAAGTGCTATCATATTTTATTTGTGTTTTTCCAAAATTCCAAAATGACTGTGGCTTGCCTAATCGAGCTTTTGCATACAACAAGCGACTCTGTTTGTGTGAGTGCAGAAAGGGCTTTTTTCTCATCACCCTGCCATACAGATGTTCTTTGTGCAAATTGCGCTGAATTGTAGAACATGCAGCAAGATGCAAGATTAAAAAAAATGAGGGAACATTTTCTCCAAGTTGCCCAGCCTGCCCCCATCCCCAACTGGCAGCCATCACTTGGACAGAGGGGCAAGCAGCCACTATTTGCCCATCCAGCTCTGTGACCCTGCAACAGACAGTAAAGTTCCTTCTGGGGGGCCCCGCCAAAATGGTTGCAATTGGGCCCCGCACTTGGTATGACCGGCCCTGCTTCCCCTAAACCAGGATACTGAACAATTTCTGTAGAGTCAAACAGAAGCACAACTTGCAAGTTGCCACCTTAAATGCCTTTTTTCATGATTGGACACACCTGCATATGAAGTTCAAGGCTTAACAAGCTAATCCAACCAATTTGGTGTTGCCAGTAATCATTACCGAGCAGTTACATGCCTTCAAATTAGCAAAATTATAAGAGTACCCAAATTTTTTCACAGCTGAATACTGCTTCACTAAAAATCTTTATTCAGAAAATACCCCAGTACTCAGACGTTCCTGGGAAATGAAAGACATACCACTGTTATCTTTTTTGTTGAAAATAGAGTAAATTATTATAAAGGATGAGAGGGGTTCCCAAACCCAAACTTTTTCATATGACTGTTTGTGCTTGAACAAGTTACTGTTCATATTCTATGTATCTGTGCCTGGTTTAAATTCACCTTCTGATCTCATATGTTTCCTTTCACACTTGTGGGAATGTCAGTGTTGGGTTATATTACTGTTACAAAAGTAATATTGTGTCATTCTCACAAGGTTCTTTACTACACGGATGTGCAGTTTCCTGAAATAAATTTAAAATAAATATCGTCTGCCTGTTTAACGGAGCTGGTTAAAGATTGGAGTTGCAGTTGGTTAAAGATAAGTCTGACAACATATTTTCAGATATGCCTTTGGTTTTATGATTATGCAATCAACTGGGATTCTGAACATTAAGGGTCAAATTTCTAAGTGGAAAATACTTTGAAATTCAAACATCAAATTGAAATACTTCGAATTCGAATATCGAAGTTGAAGTTTTTTTCACCAAATTTGGCTATCCTGCGGTCTAAGTAAAATCGTTGGAACGATTAAATCGAAGGAACAGCATTTGTGCAAATTCGATTCAAAGTTTTTGGCTGCAGTGTATAGTCAAAGAGGAATTAAGTGAACATTGCCCCACTTGCATTTGAATCAATCGATTCAAAGTTTTATGCCCCACTTCCTTTCTGCCATTTTTTTCACACAGGAAGCCCTGTTTAGGTGCATTTTCGGCCTGATTGCGCACTTGCTATTTAGACTGCACAGGTGGAAGAGGTAATTCTAAAGGCAGGAGCAAAAGTCCATTTATGGCTGCAAGGATTGAGTAGGAGGAGGAATGTCTCTCCAGCTCTGGGGAGGTGCCAAGGGCGGCTGGATCCCACACTATGTGGGATTGCAGGAGGGGGAGAGAGGTCGGCACAAGCTGGGGAGTCACTGGGAGGGGTTGCTGGGGGGGAGGAAGAGGAGGAGGAAGAGAGTGTGGGGTCCTGTGGGGGGGGGAAGAAAGTAGGTCAAGTGGGGGGGTCCCATAGTGGGGGTGAGAGTAAGGCAGGGGGGTCTCATAGTGGAGGGGAGCATAGTGTAAGGAGGGTGTCCCCCAGCCCACACAGGGAGTCCCCCAGGGCATGCTGCGTGTCTCTCTCAACATCTGGGGCACACAGTGTGTCACGCACTCCACCCAGGGCTCAGAGAGACTTCCCCAGGAGGAGAACGCAGAGGCTGACCACCACCAAAATGGCCTGAAGGTTTTCCAGTGACAAGAATGGAGCACTAGTGGATGAGGTGTTAGCGTGATGGGATGTGTTGTTTGTGAGTCAGTCCCATCACATCAGACGCCAACAACTCTGGCAGCAGGTAACAGACAGAGTGAACACTGTAGGCGCTTTACACAGGGATTGCCCCTCTGCGTACACTCAGGCTGAAGCCCTACAAGTGCCGGCTTCTGGACAATATGGTCACAGGCCTGGACACAGACTGGACAAGTAAGTAGACTTATATAGAAACAAATATCTGACTTTCTTTTTTTTTTACATTCACATAATTTGGATAAATGTCTAATTTCCCCTTTAGCATTTCACTTCTATGGTAAAATATTGCTCCTATTTTTCATTAGAGGAGTTTCTTGTTTAACCACTTCATCTCGCTTGCTGTGCCATTATAGATTGAAGTTTAACCATTACATGTATTGTTACAAGATTATAGCTAGTCAAATGCTTTCATATTCCATTAAAGGAATCTTTGATAAGGCTTTGTAGAAAATATAACATATAAACCGACCCACAAGCCAGCTCCCAAGCATTTGTCATTGGATGAAGAAGAGGTTATTGGGAGCTGAGTAAGGGAGGATAGTAGCATCCTGGACAATTCCAGGAAACACAGATTGCTGTAATGGTAGCGTTTACAATGACCTTAATGCTCTTGTTCAGTGGTCCTCAAACTTGTCCCTCCAGCTGTTAAGGAACTACAAGTCCCACAATGCATTTGCCTGACTGTGGCTGTCAGACTCCATCATTGCATTGTGGGACTTGTAGTTCCTTTACAGCTGGAGGGCCAAGTTTGAGGACCACTGCTCTTGTTGATGGGGAGGGGGTGTGTGATCAATAGATGAATACAATCAATGAGTCATAAGTAATTAGGGAATTGTCCATTTTGGAAAAAGTCCTGCTTGTTACCCTGGGTTGAGGGTAACAAAATGAGCCCGCGCAATGGCCTCTTTTGAGGTAAAATAGCATCAGATGTAGGTTTTTATTGTTAATCCAATGTTTTCCCTGCATTCCATGAACCCATTAAACATTTACTGAAGCCTAAGAATAGATAGCCTTAATCGAATATTCTAATTAAAAAAGCTTTGAATATTTGATTATCGAAGTGGGGGAGAGAGTTCAGCAAGTCAAAGTTGGGGAATAAATACTTTTTAAAAAAAACTTTGAGCGAAGATTGATAAATTTCGTATCCTTCGATATTCGAATTCGATAGTCAAAGTCGAATAGAAGGATTGTATAATAAAGGGAAAACCCTTCGATATTCAAAGTTTTTTTTACTTCAAATCAAAGTTGGCCTATTCCCTAGTCGAAGTACACAAAAATAGCTTGAATTTCGAAGTCTTTGCATGTGAAAATTCATTTTGTCCCTTAGTAAATCTGCCCCAGGGGTCCTTCTAGTATATGATTACATACTCAAATGAATATCGGGTATCACTGCACATTTCACTTCTCACATCTACTGATGTGGTCTTGACAGAAGTTTTATGTGCCTCCTCAGAAATACTCTAGATTTGTAAATTATATAAAAGCAAAAAGCCTTAAATAGCTTGTCATATAATTATATGTTTTTATTTTACATATACCTTTTTGGCAATAAAATACAAGTTTTGCCATTTTTAAGCACCAGTTATATTCCACAACAAAATACTACTATTACTACTAGTAGAAGGAAGCCAAAATCACCGGAGTGCATCAATTTGTTAGGCACCCACCGATAAAACCCCTTGGACCACTTTTGAGTCACTAAAATTGACCAAAATTGTGTCAAAATTGACAAATTGTGTCACTAATTAAAGCCAGTTAGGACAACATATACACCACCACTTCAGACTTCTACTTTGATTTTATACTGAGCAATAATTTTAAGGGTGACAGAATTATTTTAAGAAACTTTGAAGGGAGAAAAGCTAAACAAGCTGTGTTTTCTGTGTAAAATATTATAAGGATTTCTTAATATAAATTTTGGAAGTATTCCTTACTGCCACAATCGTCTGTAATCATGTCACAGTAGATCAACCTGTGACAAGTTTGAGCTGTTGAGCAAGTTTTTCAGGCCTTGGTTTGCATCAGTAAAATTCCATTCCCACATGAATATATAACAGAGGCGTGTGCTGCTTTTAAAACACAAATCCAGTGCCTTCCAGAACCTTAACCAATTCAGGTTTTTTTTTGCATATTTTACTGAATAACAGATCCAACAATGGAGTTGTGTTGTCTGTGATACTGTTAATTCAGGCACTAAAACACAGAACCAGTCTTACTTTAGAAAAATTATGGAACCACAATATGCTGTTTTGCAGAAGTTCTTCGTTCCCACACTTAATTATGTTGTAATGTCACCTTTGTAATAGTTTTGCACACAGTTTGCCTATTTTTCTCTCCAGTGTTACTTTGGCATTGCATTGCAGCATATTTGCATTTATCTTTTTTCAATGTATAATGCGGCATACATTCTTTCTTCTATTTTAGTCCCTGCTGGTGAAAACAGCTGCCTCACAGCATAATGCTACAATGACCATTCTGCATTGTAGGACGGTTTTTGAAGCAATAGGTAGTATTTAGCTAAATACCACATTCTCATTCGCAGACATCTGCTGAGATATGTTTCTGCTCCCAGAGACACTGCATCGGAATGGGTGCAGAAACATGAAGCGGATTTCGTCACCAAATTTCATACTTGCCTGTTTCACAGCAAAAATCTACTTCATGTGTCTGCAACTTGGCAGACTCAGTGGTTTCAGAGGCAGACACATGGTCCAAAAATTGAACAAACCTCAGTTTGCGTGAATTGCCACTTCAAGGCAAATTTTGAACACAGATTATCCTCTTTCTCCCAGCCTCTCATTAACTAATGTCTGGTGCTGGTTGGAGAGGTCGGCACCTCTCCCACTGACAAATTGTACCAAGCACACAAATACCTTTGTAATTATGATTTAGTCTTCGCTTTAAAACAAATCCAGAGTATTTCAATGGCACAAACTGAAGTCATCACTGCCCAGTGAAGGGTTAACATACCACACTGAAAACAGTGCATACATAAGTTCCTAGCATTTTTGTTTTTGCTAAACGTAGTAAATATAAAAGTTATTAAACAGGACAGCTTTTTTTTCAAGTTATATAGCGGTTTATTATAAACTATCATTTGTGCTGGGAAGCGATTGTAGTGTATTTGTCTGTGACTTTGCCACTGGAGTACTGGGTGCTGTGCTGCACTTTTAGGCGCTTCTCTCCAGTGCCAGTTCTTCTATGTATGTGTGTCCTTCTCTCTTGTACAGTAGAGTTGGACCCTGATGTTTGGTGTGTTACATTGGATGTGCCATGCAGAAATATGTTGCTACTGTGCCACCTGTTTCTGGAACCTTAGTATCATATGCGGAACACTGAATGGCTGTACAGTGAACACAACAGCCATAATGTAACTTTTACTCTGCAAGAAATATAACAGCTTATAATGGCAGCAATTATTTCTTTGTATGTAGCATGCAGTTAGCCTCAAATTCTTAAAGGGCAAGGAAAGTCTAAATTAAAATAAGGCTAGAAATGCTGTATTTTGAATACTAAACATAAACATAAACTTACTGCACTACAAGCCTAATAAAACAAATTATTTATGCTTTCAAAGTTGGCCACAGGGGGCTGTCATCTTGTAACTTTGTTATAGATCTTTGCAAGACTAGACTACATACACATGCTCAGTGTGGTCTGGGCTTCTTAGGGGCGGTCATAAATGATCAAAAAACAAAGCTGCTTGAGTTCTGCATGGCTGGTAAGTCAGGGGCTCCCCCTGCTGTTCATAAGTATGATTATTTCCCTGCCAGAAGTTAGGGACCGTTTGACAATTCCTATCCTCAGTACTAAATGAAGGGAAAATTTCACTGCATACAGTCATGTTTCTTATAAAAATGGTACACATTTTTTAATTTACGTAAATTGGAGATAGATTTCTTTTTCATTAAAGTAAAAATGGGATTTTATTTTTTTGAGTTTCCTTGCCCTTTAAATTTGAGCAAATGTGAAATAACTTTGCAGCTACAGTACAGGTACCTGAGCATTCTGTGATGGAAGCAGCTTTACACCAACATATACTGATTTGCTTGGCTGATCTCCTGGGTCTAGGGTTGCCACCTGGCCGGTATTTACTGGCCTGGCCGGTAAAAATGTTGCTTAGTGACAATGTTATTAATAGGGAAAAAACAAAAATATAGGATGGCGGTATTTTTTTTTTTTTAAAGTAGAAACCCTACCTGGGTCCCAGAGTCTCTCTTTGGGTCCTCCCAGTCCTAGATTCATTCTGGGACTTTCCGACATTTTTCAGGGTACTGGCTCTCATGGCCTGTTGACTAGCAACTGACAAAAAAAAATCATGGTCTAGGAGACTTTAGACAGTTACCTGCTGGACTCATGTTTTTATATATAATTGTTAGTTGAATTTCCTAAGCCTGACTGACACTCTGACTTTTCCAACCTAACTGTCCAATCTCAGCCTGTTAGTTACAGTTTCTAATGCGAACGGTCTCCTCCTGCACAAATATGGCAGCTCCCTCATACTGAAACATGGGGGATCAGACAGGTAATGTAAAAGTATCATGCAAATACTTTATGGCAAAGTTAGAAGTAGCTTTCAAAGCCAGTTATTATGATAGATGTAAAAAAAGAGTTTAATTTCAGGTGTCAGCATCTCTTTAAAGCTGCCGAATTGCTATTTTAACCTATGTAGGACCTCCTAGAGCCTGCCCTGAAATTTTTTCTATGTCCTGATAATTTGAAGGATTTTGGTTGAAATCATTTGAATCAAACGATGCATTTGAACGATTCGAACTATTTCAGTTTGATCGTAAACGGACCTATTTTGTCCATTTTCGATGGAAAATACCACCCCAAAAAATTAGATGGTAAATCTTAGTAAATCTGCCCCTATGTCTAGCCCCATGTCAGATTTCAAAATTAGATATAAAAAAGTGCTCTTTTGAGAAATGGATTTCAGCTGGAGCAGCAATATTAACTGATGTGTTTTGAAGAAAAAAAACATTTGTCTCATGGCCCTTTAACATTTTCCCTTTAACTGTAGCTCAAAAAAGCCAGAAGACTTTCTCCTCTTGAAAAATTAGTAAAACCTTGTCCTTCCGCAGCAAAGCAATGAGGAGGAGAGTTTTAAAAGATAAATCAATACCTTTGTCAGTTTCAAAACTTTAATATAAATATGATAATGCTATAGAGAATCATTCACAAGCCATGTTTACAGAAGGAAAATAATAATCAGCAAGTATTGAAATACATTGGTAGACAGATTCTGGTACTGGAATCAATATTTACAACAATGTATTTAGGGCTGCACAAATAAACATTTAGAACAGCATTTTCCAGGTAGCAGGTAGCATTGTCTTTTGCAAATTTGAAGTCAGAAAAACTAATTTCCAATTAGGCACATATATTTGAATTGCTACAGAATTACTGTAAATGGCAGATCTTCGTAGAGGAAGATACATATTTCAGCATCTACCTGGTTTCTTAGTAACCTCAAATGGCAAATCGTTAAAAAGAATTAGACATTTACTTTTTCAGATATACTCCAAAATACGGATTGTAGGTTTCTGGAGAATCTCCTAAAGCTCTTTATCAATTCTCTTAAACACTGTCATCCATTTCTATAATGTTGGCAGATAATCTGACAACAAACATCAAGTTTGTTTGATGGCAAACATGCAAGAGCCATGAGGGTAAGTTGGACCTAAGAATATAAAATGGGCAACATATTGGCAGTGATTATATGCATACTGTATATATTAGACAAAAGGGAAATGTAAATAACTGTATTTTTTAAATAACAGTTTTTACACTGTGTAACTAATGTAGTAGAGATATTCAAATTCCAACCGGTCTCTTTTTTGCAGTTTAAAAAAAAAATAAAATGCAAAATGGTTGAGATGATTAGCAATGCACAGGAGTCAAAAAATTTTATTAATTCTTTACCATTATCTTTTACTACTTGAGGATGTCTTGTTATTCATCTTCCAGTTTTTCACTTAAACAATTACATGGTGCTAGTTATTAGAGGAACCCTAGCCACAAATCAGAAATTTTAATTCAAAAACAGCTGTAGATGAAAATTATTCAAAAACTGAAATTAATATTTCTATTAAATAGCATTATTTTCCCCATTCTAATTTTTGCACTGAAAATCCCATTTAAGTCTATCACACATAATTCATAATTGTTATTAGGTCAAGCAGACTTATGAAAGGAGACTTAGGGGCAGTCCTATCAAAATGTGAGTTTAGTATAAATACTCAGTCATGCTCTAGTCATTGATATGGGATTTTTAGAACTGTATTTATCAAATGGAGAGTTCTAACTTTCACCCATTGATAAATAACATTTGCAAAAATCTCATAGGAATGAATAGAATGTGGGTGAGTTTTTATTTGATAAGATCTAAACTCACATTTTGATAAATCATTCCCTTATTATGTCTTTAAAAGACCTCTTCCTTTCCCATTATAATTGACCATAATAAACAGCACACTTCAGCTGGTCAGTGGCAGGTCTGTTTTTGTTGTGTAAAGTAATGCTGTACAGACTACAATAAGCTATTCAAGATGAAAAGAAATGCAGACCATTGTAGATAAAAAAAAATACTACTTTTTTTAGATATTGCCCAGATCTGTTTTAGAAAATATCACAATTTATCTATAAAAAGTATCAGAAACAGAGAATGACATTCATTACATAAATACTGGGATCATACCAATGCTTTGGTTAGTGTTTCTCAACTACCATTTTAGATTGGAAAGATTCGTTTTCTGTGTTCATTTCCTTACATATGTCAAACCTCCATTACCCCAGAATATTTATGTGGGGGAAGTAATTTATGGACTAAAGATACAGGAAAACATTTTGCAGGAAAAAAAAAAAAAAACCACCCCCAAAAAAATAAACAAGTGCTTTAAACATAGTGTAATGTAAAAATCTAAGCTCTTATTAAAGCAAGACAAATTGTAAATAACTTATTCCTTAAGAATACCAAGCTTCATCAATGCTTCCCTGCGGTGCTCTTCTGTGGATCCCTTAGGAGTAATCTTCACACTGGTGACAGGAGCAGGGGTTCTAGAGTTCCTAAAGAACAGTAAGCGTCGACTCTCGCCTTTCTCTGCATCAGTACCTTGCTCTTCCAAACTAGCGAAATCTTTGCCTGTGCCTAAGGAAGCTGGCCGTGGTCGGTTGTTTCTGAGGAAGTTTGCTGAAAATATTGGTTTCTTGAAGAAAGAGTTGCCTCCTTTCTGACTCTGGCTATCAGAACTGGCTATTGTACTACTCAGCCCTATTCCAGACCGTTCCAAAGTGTTAGACTTGATGCTAATTTGCCTCAGGCCAGGTACTGTACTTTGAGGAAGACGTATGAATGGTTCATTAGTGTGGTCGAAATGTGTACTGTGTCTGTAACTGCTGTCTACAACAGTTTTGCCCTTCCCATCCCTTAACACAACCTCTGAAACCCCCCTAGGAACTGCTAAATCTACAGGTCTGGGGAAATTGCTGCTTTTGCTTGGACTAGGATTCATATTCACCAACGAGCCTACTTTAGTTGTGTTTTCCTGTTTTTTCTCAGCTTCATATTCAATTCCTGCAGTAGCTACATGGCATGTGGTTGGATCAGGAAGGTCTTTCTCTTGGGCATTTATTTTTAGGCTTCTAATTGCATCATGTTTCACATTCCTGGCTGAATTATCAGTCACTAATTGAGCCTCTCTGGTAGAAATGGCATGTGAAACCAATACCTCTCCCCCATTATCCTTGGTATGAGGTGATGTGTTTCGAAGATTATCAGTTTTAACATAAGGAGCCTCTTTAGATGGTTGGGAAATTCTGGTCACCATTTCATCAGACTTCTCCAAAGAGCTTGCCTTCAAACTTAATCTATTTCTCTGGATATCAGTTTTTACTCCAGAATTTGTACTTTCATGTTTATCAGACTCCACTTGTTTTAGAGTGCCAGCCCCCCTCTCAGGATCAGATGGATTCTCTATACATCTTGAATGAACTATTGGTTTGTTTGCCAAAGCTTCATTCCTAGGACCAATATCAACTGATTTTGGAGAACTTTGGAAACAATGTTGTGTAGGACTAGTCCCTAGGACATCTGCCTTCTCTTGTTGATTTATGTTTACACGGTTTCCATTAGAATCCTTATGGCCAGGACCTGCAATGCTCTGGGAAACTGAGATTTCTGCAGCCCTAAGGACTGCAGGTTTGACTGAAGTAGTTCTCTGCGCTTCAGTTTTCTCCTGCATCAGACCCAACTTCTGCAGAGCTTCTCTTCTTGCCCTCTCCTGCTCTTTAGAATGAGGAAGTTTGGCATTTATAGATTCATTAGACTTGTCAATGTTCCTTTCATGTGCAGAAAAAGCTCTTGGCCTTTGTTGAGGATCAAGGTTTGTTGCAATAACTCCACTACTTGGCTTTATAATAATGTGTGGTGGCAATTTACGTGGCTTGGGTGCAGTTGGAGGACCATGTTTGAAGTTAGCATCCCCTTTTTCCACAAGGGGATTGAGAGATTCCTGTGATCCTGTTACCACAGTTTTTTGCAAAATGGGCCGTGGAAAAATCAAAGACGTTGTCCCTGTCACATTACTATGACCAGAGTGAGTAGCTTCTGGGTATACAATAGGTTGTGAAGACTTCAGCTGAGGTTTTTCATGCAGAACTTCGAGTGCATCAATGGGATCGATTACAGAATGTTCTTTATCAACATTTAGGGGATCACGAAAAGGCTCAGGGGGTGGCAGAAGATGAAGGTCTGCTAAAGGCACCTCTGTGGTTTCAGTATAGTTTAGAGATGACAAACTTTTGTGTTTAATATCCAGTGCATTGCCTGGGTGTTTTCTGGTGTTTATTAGCACTTCCTCAGTTGAATGCTTTGTGGTTTCGTCTTTTGGCAGTTGAATAATTCTTGGAAAGCTGTGGTACCCCTGCTTTGGCAAAGTAGTTTTGTTAAAGTTTACTGTACCCTGTTCATTTGAATGATTTTCAGTTCCCGAATGGTTAACACTTTCATTTTTCTCAAAATCTGTATTCAAGGGAGAGAAAAAAATAGTTAATCATTTCCGATAACATGCATTACACAATTCAATGGGTACATATATTAGCAGCCGCCAGGATTTAAATGGCAAAAATATAACTTTTTTTACATATTTAAAAATTAATAATTAGGCAAAGCAACTTGTAACATTAGACTGCTATTCCTTGACTTTAACTTATTTATTTGGGGTTCTCCATAGAATACATTTTACTTTGAACCTTGAAAAAAAAAAATACCCCTAAATGTTAGAGAATCACATAGGCTTGAAACAACTTATGTAAAAGAGCAATATATATTCACAACTATGCCATAAGTACTGGTTAAAAACAAATTAAAACCAAAGGTGCTGCGCATGGGGGGAGGGATCCCTCTCCTTAAAGTGCTTAACCACCTTCTATAAAGTAAAAGCAAGTCAGCATATAAATTAAAACATTTGTAGGTGAACAAACTAGACATGCATGTAACACACAATGTATGTCCAAACCCAATTTTGGTTAACACGCTGCTTGATCCAAAAAGGTAAATCATTTGGCAGTATAAAGTAGGTGGTTTGGTGGACATAAAGCAAGGATCAAAAGTCACTATCTGGATATTTATATGGATTAGACTTGTTCCGAAAAACCCTGCACTGGATCTTCTTCCAGGAACAATAGTCCCAATTAAAAGGTAGTTGGAAACTGCAGCATATTAATTGTATGATTTGTGCCGGTAATGGGGTCCATATGTAAAAGATGGCTCTCAGTTGTATTAGGAATCCACATGTGAAAAGTCTAAACATCTTTTGCAACTCAACAATGGCAATACTCCAACCGGACCCATGCATTTCGACTTAGCCACGTTACACCAGGAACACGTTCTGTGTTACTTTGCCATTTTGGCTCGGGCAGGACACTGCAATTGCAGGAATCCCCAAGATCTGTCACCCGCATCAACGTACCATGTATGGTTGGAGTATTGCGATCGCAACTACATTTTAATTGGGACTATAGTTCCCAATAGATATGCATGTCTAACATATAAATGCTAGAACTAACAACACTATTATATATGAAGTTAATCCTGCCATGAGTTATGGGGGCATTATGCTGTATATAGAATTGTAACTGCATTAACAATGCCATGTGTTCTGAGAGATGACATTTATATTGTAAGTTCTGTGGCAGTATACATGAAATTGGGGTGACATTTATCCTGCAAAATGTGAAGGAAGCAATATTTTGACATTGCTTCTGCATTTATTCTGCCAATTATTTGGTTATAATGCATAAAAATCCTGCTCTGCCTAGGCTAGGCTAAGCAGGAATGCTAGCCTTGCTATTGCTATCTGATAGGAAAACCTTTCTGGATGCTAAGCAAAAAGGCAGACAGACAGTCTCTGTGGTGT
>CM044433.1:66630156-66662409 GCA_024363595.1 Xenopus borealis
TTGCAGATACATGACCCCGGGGGTCTCGTTCAATCATCCCCAGACAGGTAAACGTTACAATATTGGGCATCACATTACTTGTACTACTACCCATGTGATATATTTGATCACGTGTCCTTGCGGGTTATCCTATGTAGGGAAAACCGATCAAACTTTACGATTAAGAATGGATGGACATCGCTCGGCTATCAGTACTGCATTCCGAGATGGCAAAACCAATAAACCGGTGGCAAAACACTATTTGGAAAAAGGGCATAAATTGCCCACCTTTAAATATATGGCTATTGAATATATACCACCGTTGCGAAGGGGCGGGAATCGATCCAAATTACTCCTCCAAAGGGAATCTTTTTGGATACATAAACTGAATACCATTGCACCCCTAGGTTTAAATGAATTTTGCCCTTTGAATTGCTTTTTAAAACAAAGGTGATATGTTAGAATTACTGTATGTTACTAACTTGCATGATTCAAAGATAATGTTTCCAGTTTCGGTCCTTGTTGTTTTTAAACATTGTAACACCCTAATGGATTGGACATGTATATGAACAGTCTTTTAATCACATGATTTGGGGGCGTGTTGGAGGTGTGGTGTCTATGGGTGTGGGTATAAAAGTTTTTATTCTTATCAAGGACAAGGTCTTGAAAAAGGTCTTAGGAAGGGACCGAAACGTCGACCAATTCCTGTTTTTTAAGTATGATGAATAAATTATGAATTTTTACTAATACCACAAACCCCAGTGTGCAGTTAAATTTTTTTGATGTTTTTGATTTATATATATATTCATATATATATAGATATAGATTTATATAGATACAGGATATCTAGATAGATAGATACACACACACACCCTGTTAAATATCATGCCATCTGTCAAGATCACTAGCTGTGGTGACAAATTGTATTTCAATTTATGGATTACTTAAACCTATATTATATATTTGGGTTTTGGTTCCAGTGAACCAAAATATGTGATTGATAATGTATGAAAGTTTTTTTTATTTTTAGAAAGCTGCTCTCTGCATATGATAACAACTACTCACATCAAACTTGTACCCTAATAAATAATTTCTGCATTTGTAGGATGCTGCTTTTTTAGTATGTTTCTTTGGGAAAATAATCCGCTTAACCTAGTTTCATTATTACAGATACATACCATCAACAGGTCTAAAACCTATAGATTCTGGCTGCAGTAGGCTGGGAATATTCTCTGTGTTTTCTGATTCATCATTGGACAGTCCACTGTCTGCTTCATTGTCTAGATTATCTATAGTTTCTTCAAGAAACATCAAACATTCTCGTTCCTCTGCCGAAAGATGATCATAGCTGTCCCCACTCTGAAAAAATTGATAATTATATAAAAGTTATAATAAGTAAAGCTAAAGTTTACAAATTGCACATCACACAAACATTGTATGAATACTCTCCCACTACTTTCATGAAATGGGGGAATCCTCAATATCAGACTCATAAAAAAAAGTGTATGCTGCAAACAGGGGCCAATTTAATTCTTTGGTGTGCGAATGGGTGCCCAATTTAAAAAAAAAAAAAAAAGTTCACATTTGTCTTACCCCAATCTGCCTGTGCTACACCCCATCATTCTTAAAACATTTCCTGTTTCTCACAGGGATCCTGATTAGATTCCCCCCTACCCCAATGGAATATATATCCTAAGGCAATTACAGAATGTATTTTCTATCTACAAGCCAACAGTAATTGATTTAAATTAATTTCCCATTAGTGTCACAATCATTCCAGATCCAATAAAAGCCGACAGGACACAAAGCCAACTAAATGAAATGATTTATTCGTTTTTGTAATCAATAAAGATTCTTCATACTTCTGGGTTAGTATTGGAATTTCCATTCGTTAAAACTGTAGCACACAGCACTATAAACACTCAATTAAGATTGCTGGTAATAAATAGGTGGTTGTTCTCTTCTTCATCAAGGCCAATGCAAAACAGCAACTAAATTATAGCCAAATTTTATTGACTTCCTCTTTGTAAATGGTCTGGATCTGTAGCTTCATCCTATCTGCATTCATTCTTTGCTGCCTTAAACAGACATCTTACTGTGTTGACTATTTATATGGGTCCTTGTGAGACAATTCCTCTGCCAGTCTGGACAGCACATGATCACAAACCTAGGTGTCTAATTTGCCAACCTGCATAATTAAATAAGTTCCTATTAAGTGACAGATTTTATTATCCTATATAATATAGTTCAAGTGTCTCTGCGTCCAGTCCCTGTGTCCGTGGAATTGTGCTACTGCGCATGTGCCCCACGGACAGCCATCGCGAAGCGTCTAACGCTAGCGCAAATTCGCCAACACCGACTCTGGCGAATGTACGCTATCGAAGTAGATAGAATACAATAGATAGGAGGTTGAAAAAAGTCCCAAAAAACGCTGTGGCGTGTTACCATTGTGGGTCATAGTCTGAAAAAGAAGTGCATGTTACAGCCACTACACATGCCCAGGACACCTTTAATCAAAAAAAATAAAGGTGTCCTATTGCCCTACATGTGCCCCCTATATAGTAGTGTTGCCATATGTCAGGAAGGGGGGAAGGAGGGTAACATCCCCCAAAAAAATGATGTTTTTCAGACTATCACCCACAATGGTAAAACAAGCCACAGCGTTTTTTGGGACTTTCAACCTCCTAGCTATTGTAAGTAGCGTAAGTGCTAACGAACAGCAAAAACTTGATCTTAGTGAATTTGCGTAGCGCAAGTGCCGCGAACGCTTGCGAAGCCTGCGCTAGCGATTTTTTTGGTTCTTAGTAAATGTCCCACTTGGAGTGTAGAGACTTCCGTT
Organism: Xenopus borealis; assembly: GCA_024363595.1. Classification (NCBI taxonomy): domain Eukaryota; kingdom Metazoa; phylum Chordata; class Amphibia; order Anura; family Pipidae; genus Xenopus; species Xenopus borealis. Next base: position 66,632,975 of record CM044433.1, read on the forward strand.
AGTGGTTTATAATCTGCTGCCTTCAATCTATGGAAAGACCTGCGCTACATAACGGTGTGCCGCTCCTCTGCTCACCGCTACACCGCCAGCTGTACACATGCCCAAGCACCATGTGACAGAGGAGCAGCTACTGTCTGGCCTCCCATAGCTGTGAAAGTACCTCCCGCTCTCTGACTCACTCAACTCCTACAGGACGCCAAGGAAAAAATATGATTGGCGGAAAATGGGCATGCGCACATGAATAGCAAATGATCAAGAGGCGGGGGCGGTGCCAACTGTTCCTATCTTTAATCTCGCGTTGTTAGAAGCGAGACCCGCTCACTCAACGCATGTCCCCGACGTTGCTATGGCAACAGGGATGCTGAGCTGACAAAGTCAGGCGGCTCTTTTTCTAAAAGTAACATTGAGGCAGAGTCGCCTCTGAAATTCTGTAGGACAAACATTTTTTTGTGGAAAAAAAGACACTGGTGTGATCTATACCATAAACAAACATTGCCCAAACTCTTTAGGAAGCAGTAGTATTTTTAAAACTACTGAGAAGCACTCTAGGTGTCCTCCATGGTTGTCCACTTTTCTTTGGACTGGAACAAGTCTGTTTTTATAAATGTTTGACTACATATGTTCTAGCGCCTGTTAATTTAACGGGCTTAATGTCTAGTATATTATATATAGCAAGTGTTGTACAGGTATAGGGCCTGTTATCCAGAATGCTCGGGACTTGGGGTTTTTCAGATAACAGATGTTTCTGTAATTTGGATCTTCTGTCCTGAAGACTACTAGAAAATCAGTGAACACAACAGAACACACAAATCACAAAAGTGCCTGCCAACTTAGCTGCACACAAACTATTAAGATTGCTTAATTTGATTGCTTTTAAAAGATGCATTTTACCACTTTTCAAACATTTAAGTCATATTTACTGTCCCAGCATCTGGTCTACTCCCCACTCTACTCAAGACAGTGTATACATACATAAAACATTTCCATTACATGCACACTACCTACAGCTAGTACAAACAATTTGAGAAATTAATGTCTTAACTACTGTATACAACACAGAAGCATAATCCCACAGTTGCTTCAGTTGAAGTATTTAATGGTCATGCAGCTCTACAATATATAAATAGAAAGGTAGAGCTACTGTGCCTAATTTACAAATGCTTTTCCCAAATAATTTTTCTGGATCTATTTATCAGGAAATATTAGTCATAACAATAATTTGAAATGCAGCCTCTATAAAGCAGATTTTCTATTCTCTTTCCTACTCATATTTCAGGACATTGCCATCATCAGTCTTCATTTCCATCTATGTAGCACAAGTACTGGGAGGGGGTCCTATTTGTGCTGGGATATTGTTTAAGAATACTTTTCATATTCTGTTTATGATCTTGGCCTATCTTGCTTGAGGTATATAGTAAAAAAGTGCATTTGTAATGGGCAATACTAGTCCTCAGATTAGAACAGCAGTCAACTAAATTTTTTGCACAAATTACTAGCTGATTAAATTTAAAGCTGTCTATTTCAAACCATTGAGCATCAAATAAGATGTGGGTGCATGCAGCTATTGAGATTAAACAAAGGTGTGAAATTATACTTACTGGACCATTGTACCTAGCCTTAGATATTCTGAAAAAGCAACTTACCAGAGCAGAATGATTGGAAGAGATGCTCTCCATACTGTCACAACTGCCTGTGCTGCCCACACTGTTTAATACCTCCATTCCTACATTCCGTATTCAGAGATCCTTTACAGGCATCAACTCATAAAAGTAAAAGAGTCAAACAAAGACTTTTCTAGAAGATATGTAAATCCGATATTTGACACTGAAAAACATGTAAAAACAATTTTTTTTAAATAATTATCGGTTGTGCTGTTAAGGAAATTTCATACATAGCTTTTTAAGAACAGAAAAAAATGCCCTTTACTTGCTGCATAAGAAATTTACCCAGAAATTGCTAGTGACTAAGTTTAATGTAGTGTTACCCAACTGGGACAAAGTTTTACCATTATGGGGCAGTTTTATTAGAATTTGAATTTAGAGCCTAGGGATGAACATCACGGTGTGATCTTGTCTGACACGTCGCATTTGATGACACGCATCCAATGTGTCGGATGTGCTGGAAAGAATGGAACTTAATGTGAAATCATGGGTACAAACTACATGTATCTAGGGTTGCCACCTGGCCGGTATTTTTAGTGGATGATCTCAATGTTGCTAAAAGGAAAAAAAGATTAATATATAGGAAGGCCGGTATTTTTTTTCAAGAAAAGGTGGCAACCCTACATGTATCCGACTGTCTGTTGAAAACGCTGCAGCACGTCAAAGTTCAGCTCTAATACAAAAACTCACCCAGGATTTATTCATTCCCATGGGACATTTAGAAGTGTATATAAGTTCTAACTTTCACTCATTGATAAATACTCTTCTAAAAATCCCACAGACATTAAGCTCTAAACGCACATTTGGATAAGTCTGTTCCAAAGTCTCACTTACTTGAACACTGTTTTTGAGGATAGCACACAAAAGACATTATGGTATTCACAAGAAATTTGTTTCATAATTCATAATTTGTACATAATTTGACCCATCTAACTCTCTCTACAATCAATCTTTTAAACATGAGCTCATGGTCTTTTCACTTTATAAACACAATAAAGAGATTGGAATCTGGTGTAATCAGACCCAGACCTACAGACTGCATCCCCCCTCCCCGTCCAACAATATTTTCGGTCTTTAAAGGTTCATTACCTAAGCATCCCTGTTACTATTGAAAATGATATTGTAAGCTTGTTTGGGCAGGGCCCTCTTTATCTCTTGTATTGGCTAGTGGTTGTTTTTCTGTTATTCTGTATGTTCACTTTATACACTCATTATTACACAGCGCTGTGGAATATGTAGGAACTTTATAAATACGAGTTATTAATAAATAATAAAAAACAAAACAAGTAACCACTACAACTAAAAAGGGTTAACAGAGTTAGCAAGCACTTCAGTTTCAGACCAAAAAAGAAAAACATTTAGTCCCTTTGCACAGACGTCAGTGTCTGACATTTAAATTATTCTTTTCACGTCACAGCCATAGAAAACAGCTTCCTAAGGTTGGGTTGTTGACATGGTTTGTACACCTCTGAAATGATCTACTAATTAGTAATTACAAATGTTCAATAGTTTTAAAGTTATTTGCAACTGTATTAGCAGTTACAAGCAGTGCATGTTTATCAATTGCTCTTTTTTGGGTCTGTATCTCAAAACAATGTACAGTCAGCTTTGATCAACTGGCATCAAACATTGTTTTAGAAGTCAGAGCCAGGAATGCAGAAAATGTGGTCAGACAGATGCTGTCTGCTTTTAATAGCAATTATATTTACAAATAACTGAAAATGGGAAATTAATGTATATTAGAAAGTTGCAATGTTTCTTTCATGGCGCAACAAATAGTTTTTGATCGAGGTCTGAAAATTACATTGTTCAAGTTATAGGCAGCAGTTAAATAAACCTGGGTCTGCAGATACAAATCTCTACGCTGCTTTACAGGGGAACATAGAAAGCTGCTCTAGTTCTGGGAATACGGTGGGGGGGTTCCCTGCAGTTTGAAAGTATGATTGTTTCCCCTGCAGAGCAGTTAGGGACCATCTGAAGCTTCCTATCTGCAGCTGTCAGAGCAGTTAAAACGAAGGGGGAATTTCACTGCATACAGTCAGGTGTATTATATTTTTTATAATTATACATTTTTAATTAAAGTTTATTGGAGATATATTTATTTATCGTTAGAGCAAGTAAAGATTGGATTTTATTTTTTGCATTTACATTATCTAATGTATCAGCTGATTCAGGGAGAGAATCTTTACAGCTCTCACTGTAAAAAAACCCTTCTGAATATTTAGGCAGAACCTCATTTCTGCTAATTGGAATGGGTGACCTTCCGTCAGCTGGAAAGACCTATTGGTAAATAAAGCATTAGAGAAATTATTATATGATCCCCTTATATATTTATACATAGTTATCATATCACCCTTTAAGCGCCTCTTCTCCAGCATGAACAACCCAATTTTGCCAGGCTTTCCAAGATTTTCCATACCTTTTACCAGCTTAGTTGCCATTCTCTGTACCCTCTCTAATTTAATGTCTAGATGGGGCTTTACCAGTGATCTATACAGTGGAAGAATGACCCTTTCTGCCGTGAATCAATGCCACTTTTAATAAAGCTCAAGACCTTATTTGCCCTCAATACCACTGACTGGCATTGCTTGCTGCAGCAAAGTTTATCTACAAGGACTCCAAGACCCTTTTCAATTATGGATTTACATAGTGCAGTCCCATTAAGGGTATACGTGGCTTGGATATTTTTACATCTCAGGTGCATGACTTTAAATTTATCAACATTGAATCTCATTTGCCACTTAGCTGCCCAAGTCGCCAGTTTATCAAGGCTAATGGAACCATAATACTAATGGAAACACATGCTGCTTCCTTAGTATACCGGCAGAGAAAATGCTTTTCTACGGCCATTCATGTTCTAGCAGCACAGACAGTCATGGCATCTGCCTGCCAGCACTCACGCGGGGTGAATTTGTTTCTGAAAAGAACTTTAAAGGTCAATTTATCATGCTGTGTAAAAAGTGGAATGAAACATTACAAGTTATGTTGCTCACAACAACCACATCAGATCTTTGCTTTAGTTTTCTAACTGTTTCAATTTGATTACAGATTAGTTGCTGTGGGCAACATAACTGGCAATGCTTCAATCCACTTTTTTTGCCTTTAGGCTGCTCTGATGGCAGCATAAAAAGATTACTGCCACATTCTAGATATCATTACTACTCTCATGGAAGCCAAGCCCAAACAAATCTAAAAGTTCATCCATTCTTGCAAAGGTCAAATAAAGTGAAAATTGTTAACTGCCCAATCCTGCATTCACTGGTTTCCCCTTTGTGAAATCTGGCTGCGATATTGAGCAACAGCTATTTTTTTTTAATTTGGTTTCCAAATACATAGGTCAAAGTACTCGCTTTTACCAGCAAGTTCATAAAACATTTCACATAATTAAACTAGCGATTACATTTTAGCTAGCATAGGGTTGCAGGGCTTTGATTGTTACTTCTAGACAATTATAGATATTAGGGCATATTTAGGAACCTCATGTGTAAATGAGCCCTATCTGAGTGTATACTGTAGGTTGATAGAAGGGTGTATATATGTACACGGGGTTTCATTTGGAGGGGTTGAACTTAAACTCTGGTCTTTTTTCAACCCAACTAAACTATGCAACTATGAAAGTACAGTTTGCACTTTTAGTCACAATGCAATTTTGTTTCCCCACAGTTAGATCATAATTGCAGTCATGTTTGCAAACAGCCCAGTTGTGTCCAATATATTAAATCAGGATCAGTGGCATTTCGGAGAAAATTTTGTAAGTTAGGCTGAAAAGAGACACGTCCATCAAGTTCAACCTTTTAACTTTTTTTAACCTGCCTAACTACTAGCTGACCCAGAGGAAGTAAAAAAACTCATACGAAGCCCCTCCAACCTGCCTTAGAGGGGGAAACCATTTCCTCCCGACTCCAAAACGGCAATCGGACCAGTCCCTGGATCAACCTGTACTATGAGCTATCTTCCATAACCCTGTATTTCATAACTTGCTAAAAAAACATCCAACCCCTTCTTAAAGCTATCTTATGCATCAGCCTGTACAACTGAATCAGGGAGAGAATTCCACATCTTCACAGCTGTCACTGAAGAAAAAACCATTCCGATTATTTAGGCGGAACCTTTTTTCTTCTAATCAGAATGGGAGACCTTGTGTCAGCTGAGATTATATATATATTATATATACTATTATAATAATATATTAATAATAATATATATGATATTATATGAGCCCCTTATGTATTTATACATAGTTATCATATCACCTCTTCTCCAGCGTGAACATCCCCAATTTGGCCAGTCTTTCTTCATAGCTAAGATTTTCCATACTTTTTACCAGCTTAGTTGCCTTCTCTGTACCCTCTCTAATACAATAATGTCCTGTTTGAGTGATGGAGACCAAAACTGTAAAGCATATTCTAGATGTGGCTTTACAAGTCCTCTATAAAGTGGAAGAATGAGCTCCTCCTCCCGTGACTCTATGCCTCTTTTAATACAGCTCAAGACCTTATTTGCCCTTTATGCTGCTGACCGGCATTGCTTGCTACAGCCAAGTTTATCATCTACAACAGGGGTGTCCAACCTTTTGGCTTCCCTGGGGTCACATTGGAAAAAGAAAAGTTGTCTGGGGCCACACATGAAATACACTAACACTTTTGATTGCAAAAGTAAAGAAAATGCACAGAAAAGAAGTACAATACCTATTAAATAACCAGATGGAGCTATACACTGGAATATGGGGCATCAGGATATTAAATAGACTTATTATTATTACTACTAACTGGGAAACAGCCAGAGTCCCCCCCCTCATTGATGTCTATCCTGGGCTGCATGCGGCCGTCGGGCCGCAGGTTGGACACCTACAAGGACTCCAAGGTCCTTTTCCATAATGGATTTGCCTAGTGCAGTCCCAATGGGTATAAGTGGCTTGGATATTTTTACAAAGTGCATTACTTTACATTTATCAACATTGCATCTCATTTGCCACTTAGCTGTCCAGATTACTAGTTTGTCAAGATCCTGTTGCAAGGATGCCAGGATCTTGTTGCAAGGATAGTGAAATATTCGGCTGATTATCTAGCCAAATCCGAAACATGGGGGGGGGAAGAGAACCCTGCACCGTAAAAACTTTTTAACTTCCTTATTTGCTTGATGAAAAATCATTTGATTTTTTTGGATTTGGTTCAGTCAGGCACTTGGATTCGGCCGAAGCAGAATCCTGCTAAAAAAAGCCTAATCTTGGCCAAATCCTGAACAGATTCCCTGATTGTTCTAAATGGTGCAATATCAGTAGGCTTAATATGACGCTCTATGGGCATTCTAACCAGGCTGGTTCCACTGGTCCTATAATACTTTAGTTTGCAGAATGCGTCCGTGCATGGAAAGCATAGCACAAACAAACTTTGTTGATATTGAACCTGGACTCATAACCAGTCCTAGCCTGGTTGTCATATTTATCTTAGTACAATTGCAACAGTGTGATTCACAGGAAATGCTTTTTGCAATATTCGGAATCAGGAGGGAGTATGAATATGTTATTAATAAATTATTAACTACTACTACTTAAAAAGCCTAGATCAGTTCTTTCTCCTCTCATGCTACTGTGTGTAAATTGCTGGGGAAATGCACTGTTCTGCTCTTCATCAGCAACCAGGAGAACATGTGGTTACTTAGCACATTGCCTTATGTTGAGAAGTTAAACTTTTGTAGTAATAAAGGTATTTCCAAAGGTTTGGGAGTGGTTTGTATCCTACGATAGAAAATACTTGTCTGCAAACACTGTTAATCAGAAAAGGTATTCAGGGTGTTGCCCGTACTAATGCCAGACTAGCAAACAGGAGGGTTGTGTTTTTTGTGTGCAAAATTACCTACTGTACACCTTTATAAATATGCCCTAGACTCTGTGGCCTATAGTTATTTGCACCAAACTTTACAGACACAAATCTTTGTATTTGTGTTATGTGAAAACTATAAATAAGAAACATTAGAGTATAAACAATTCTAAGTATGCAGTGGGCAATGAAACAGTTAAAAAAGCAGTGTACATACCAGGGACAAGGTGCAGGCTTCTATGGCAGTTAATATTCAACTTTCTCTGTAGTATGTAAATAGTGAAAGTTAAATGTGCTGCCTTCCTCCTGGCAGAGTTTCAAGCAGGACTGCAGTGCTTTCTATAGAAACATGTAAGGGATTTATTCCCTGTTCACACTCCTCATGTAGCCTTGCCAAAAGTTAACATTTGAAACTGACAATCTTCCTGAACCAACATTTGGATACATATTTGTTTTCACACAAGAAGAGTAGGCAGACTATCGTTCAGTATGGCAGAAACTGACAAAATATAATATATATAATATTGTTTACGGTGAGCAAATCAGCAAATTCACACTAATGATACTTTGTTGAGGTCTACCAACTTAATAACCTGAACATACTGTATAAGTACCCTCTTAGAATATTAGAAGTCACCTCAGAGTGCCTCGACCTGTATAAAAGCAGTCAGCCTGAGGCCTTGTGCTTAACATGTAAGAGAATAAAGCTATAAACAAGTGAACTGTCAGTATTCTATGCTGTTGACTTAAAATTATTTCTGGTTCTGTTAGCATGCTCAGATTATTGCAGAGTGTTGTTGTGTATGTTGTAAGTAAAGGATGAGCTTTTTATGCTAAGGACAGAACAGGCAATGAGCTCTGGCTCCAGCCCTGAGGCAGAGCTCTATTGCAGAGTAATTTTATTTAGAGAAAGACTATTAGCAAGTGTGCACATGTTGTGTTGTACAATTGGTCAAAGGTGCAAAGTATAGCATTTACTGGTCACCTGTAAATTGAAAGTAATGTTTTTTTTGTTCTATAGCAGGGGTGTCCAAGCTTTTTGCAACAGGGCCCAGATTTGGTGAGGTGAAAATGTGTGGGGGCCGACCATTCAGGGCTGAACTCCATGGACAATTTGAGTGCATCCGACACGCTGAGCAAATTTATGAGGAAAAACAATACTGAAAGCAAATTAATATATCTGAAGCCCTGGAATCTAGGTTGAGACAAATACAGTTTTAAACTGGCATTTTATCTAAAACTAAAGAAAAAATCTGGCAACATGTCATGCAAAATATCCCCTTTAAATAGACTAAATTATTATATTATTATTACTAACTGGGCAATGGGCAGAGTCCCCCTCCTATTATGTCCTTTATGACATGATGTTTCCTCGGGAACTAAGAATTTCATGCTGGGCTTCATATGCATCCTTGGCCGAAGTTTAGACACCCATGGTCTATAGGTTACTGTATCTGGGCAAACTTACTGCCTTAGTCAATATATTAGTTTATGTTTTACTTGTGATGTGGGAATCTGCTACAAACAGTAAAGAGAAAGTTTGGCCAAATTTTCTTTTTTTTCTTAAATACAATGCATAATGAATTTTGGGGTGTAACCATATACATCGGAGTAAATGTTAAGCAGTCTATGTCATAGTAATCACTTGAATAAGCCTACTAAGGGTAGGATTCAAGGGTTAAAAAACACTTGAATTCAACCATCGAATTTAATGAGAAAGTAAAATCCTTTGAATTCGAAGGATTTTACCACAATTCGATTGGTTGAACAATTGAATAAAAAAAAATGTAATTGACCGATTAAATCGAATTTAACCATTCAATTGAATTTTTTTTATTCACTCTAAAAATGCTATGGGAACTTCAATCTGGCAAACTGGCCTATCGAGTTTTTTTTTTTTTTTTTTTTAAAAAGGGGGAAGTACTTCGACCATCGAATGATCGAATAGTCAAATAGCTATCTATTCAATCTAATTTTTCAAATTAACTAATTTGCATATTGAAAATTGGACCAATCGAAATTTTTCAATTCGATCGAATCTCGAATCATTCACATGAATTTAGTAAATCTGCCCCTAAGTGTGAGGTAATCAATTATTATAAAAGGGAGTATGCATAGGGAATTCACAACCCCCAGTGAATCAGCCTTTATTTGTCCTGGGATTTACAAAGACTGTATTGAGTTACTATTGAACAAAGATTAAATAGTTAAAATGACTTTGTTTAGCTAGGTAGGTCAGCCTAGCAAAGTTAGATAGCAAGACCCTTGTTGACTTTTTGTTAGCAGTGTGTTCTGTATTAGTTTTTACTTTAAACTAGATACGGAGCTATTAAAATATGAAAGCTTGCCAGCTGAAAGGGTATTTAAAAAGGAGTATCTAGCTCTTCATTGTCTCCTAATGATAACGTTTCCAGGAACTTGTATGGACTTGTGACCATTCCTTTCACCCTGTTGAGTTTTTTTTTTACAACTGCCTTTCAAACTTTTGGCATGCTCAAAACTAACAGTTCAAAATCAGTGCATGCCTATGAAAGATGTAGTAGGATGGAGCACGCAATTCGCAGAATTGTACTGCAACAAACTTTTATTGTATCACAACATGTTTCGGACCAGCATGGATCCTTTTTCATCCATGCTGGTCCGAAACATGTTGTGATACAATAAAAGTATCATTTCTGCGAATTCTGCGAATTGCGTGCTCCATCCTACTACAAATTTTAATTATATACGAAGGTCTGCTGGTGTGGCCTATATGGAGAGTGAGCACTAGACACAGGAGGAAGCATTGAACTAAAATTTGAATTGACTGATTCATGCCTATGAAAGGACAAGGAAAGTCTAACCATAGAATAAGGCTAAGGCCAGACGGGGAGATTCGGGGGCATTGTGTCGCCTCGCCAGGCAATTTGGAGCGCGCCGCTCCGTGTGGATACGCGCCGGCGTTTTCAAGCAACGCCGGTGCGCTTGGGTACGTGGCTATTCGGGGAGGTTCGGGGGCTACAAGTCGCGGCGAGAAGTCGCCAGGAGACAAAATGCCCCCGAATCTCCCCGTCTGGCCTAGCCCTAAGGCTGGAAATGCTATATTTTATTTGCTTAACATAAACATGAGCTCACTGCACCACAAGCCTAATCACACAAATAATTTATGCTTTCAAAGCTGGCCACAGGGGGCTGTCATCTTGTAATTTGTGAAACATCTTTGCCTGACCCTGACCATGCACATGCTCTGTGTGGCCTGGGCTGCTTAGGGATCGTCATAAATTATCAAAACAGCACAAGTCAAATAATATCTGCCAGAAGCCGATGCAACAAGACAGATTAATAATCAGAATATACAGACTGCATTAGGTCCTGTGTTGTCATGCAATCTAAGGTGGATTTTATAGTTTTTGTATTGTTTATACAAACTTTTTCCAACTCTGCAGAACAAGTGGCTGCAGCAAAATATCCTCCAAATAGAAATACCAGTTTATCTGTTTAACTCTGGCTCCATGATCTTTGTCCCTGCAACTGGAGTTGGAAACAGTAAAAGGCAAAAATAAAATCCAATAGAAATCTCTACAAAGTCTTCAACTGCTCTACCAGAAAACAAAGCTGCCCGAGTTCTGCATGGCAGGAAAGTATGGTGGGGGCTCCCCCTGCTGTTTATAAGTATGATTGTTTTTCTGCAGAGCAGTTAGGGACCGTTTCATTAAAGAAAGTAAAAATAGGATTTCATTTGTTTGCCTTTCCTTGCCTTTTTAATAGCTTCTCTTTTCTTTTACTATGACAGCACACTGGTCATGTTTTTGGGAGAAAGCATCTGATGCCAGTGTATCCAAAATAGCAGACAGTGTTATATAAAAGGGCTGAAAACTAGAATTGTTTTTTTTTTTTCCGAAAAGAATAAATTGGGAATTGGTGCAATCCTTTATGCTGATTGAACATGGTCTATATACAGTATATACAGTACTGTATATCCCTTTAACATTATGGATCCAGAGAAATACAAAAGAAACAAACTACAAGTATAAATTTGCACAAAAATTAACAAATTCCTGCTGAATACAAAATGTAAAATTTTCTCAAGATGTGTTTAAATTTCAATTCCAAAAATTCTAAAAATCCTGTTAATTATCTTATGTCAATCAAATTAAAACAAAATAGGCTTAATAATATAAAGAGTAAGGATTACTTTTCAGCCACAGTAAACAACTGCAACATGTATTGATTTAGTTTATTATCTAAACATATTCCAAGTTAATTAATTATCAAGATTATACATAGCACGCATATTTTATCTGGATGATGAGGATACTTCTGATGTGACAGGCTTGCTTGAAATATTTATACACTAGATAACTACCAGTCCTATTTACTGGAATGCAAAAAACATGCTTCTGACCAAAAAAAAAAAAAACTGATAGGAAAGCACCGGTTTCAACGCTGTCCCTCATTACGCATTCAAGGTAATGTGAGGTGTAAGCGACAGTGCTTATTTATTAGCTAAAATGTAACATTATTTTAATAGACTTCAATACAACTGTGACTATCAAAGCAAAGGATTGTGTCAAGGCAGCCTAAAGCTGGCCATAGACGTAACAATTATGATATTTCTCGGTAAACATCTTTCCAAGAAAGATTGTTCGTTTCAACACACACATGTATAGAGCTGAATGGTCAGATATACAGGTAGAAACCATAGAATTCTACCTGTATCTGACGATTCAGCACTAACAATGGCCGATGTTATGGGTGCCTTCAAAGGCATCCAATCAAAGTTTTCCATCCAGCCCAATCAGCCATTTCCCACCAGACACGCACCGAATATCGTACGAAAATTTGTTTAGTTAGATATTATCTGTGTGTATATGGCCACCTTTAGCCTGTCAGAATGGGTTTGTGTGTGAATGCATCCACACAACTGCAAAGGCTGCTTCTTCTGTTTTTACTCTTAGTGTTTCACACAAGAAAGAAATGGGGGTAGTCTATTGAAAGTAGTAACCCGAACTAGATTTACAAGAGAAATGTGGAAAACACACTCATAAGTTTACAAAGAAGTATAAACTTAATTTATACAGTAAACAAACAAAAAAACATTAAAAAAAACATATTTTAAACTAGTTTCACTTGTGCTTGACAGCTATGTGGTGCAGGTATAGGATCCCTTATCTGGAAACCTATTATCCAGAAAGTTCCAGATCTCCCATAGACTCCATTTTCAAATAATTTCCATTTTTTATTGATTTCCTTGTTCTCTGTAGTAATGAAACGGTACCTTGTACTTGATCCCAACTAGGATACAATAAATACTTATGGTAGAGTCCTGCGCGGGTCCTTTTTTTGGGACCCGTACCCGACCCGTACCTGCGACCCACAGACCATCAAGAATCAGGAAGTGCTGTCATTGTAAACCGGAAGCGACATCATCAGTAGTAGACATGCTCAGAAAAAGGAGTAAAAATAGCTATGGCAAGGATCCGCGACCCGACCCTCAACCCGCCAACCTGCAGAACCACCGGCCTGCTTCTATACCCGCACCCAGAAATTCTACGAACAACCCGCAGGGTACCGCGGTTTTTGCGGGTAACCGACCCGCTGCAGGACTAACATAGGGGAAGCAAAACAAGCCTATTGGGTTTATTTAATGTTTAAATAATTTTTTTAGTAGACGTAAGGCATGGAGATCCAAATTACAGAAAGAACCCATATCCAGAAAAACCCCAGGTCCCGAGCATTCTGGATAACAGGTCCCACACCAGTACATGAAAACGGTGTCATGGGCCTCAACAAGCAGACGTAACTAGGCCGACACTGCAAGATGCAACCTATTGTAATTGTTGTACTACTGGATGTTATGGCATACATGTTAGATGATTTTATAAACACACCTACACAGAAGAAACCTCAATGCATGTAATAACATCACCCGAGACACAAAATGGCCAAAGAAACATAGAATCTGCTTTTTGAGACAAGAGAAAGGTCTTACTTCTTGTTTGCATGTTTCACTTCAATCTTACATTCAGAGTTAGACACCAAACCTCACAATATAAATGTCCCACTGCAACATGTAGATTGCCATAGAAGTTGATGAAAAACTAAATTATGCATGTAAAACAGTCCACTATGGAGAATATAATTTTAACTGACCAAAATGAGAATGGCAATTACCCATACTATGTCCGTCATCCTGCCGTTACATACATAAGGTTAGTATGTAATTTTTTTAAATTTCGTTGCTTCACACTGTAATCAGACATGAGGATAAAGTATACACTTAAAAGCCTCCAACTCATGTTGCAGGAAGAAAGACTATGAAGCCAGATTTCCACAGAACAGGTGGGATTTTCATTGTTTTTTTTCCAGTTTTTTTTGCATTGTAATTAGGGTTGCCACCTTTTCCTGAAAAAAATGACGGCCTTCCTATATATTAAGCTTTTTGTCCTATTAATAACAATGGGATCAAACATCAAAAATACCGGCCAGGGCGGTAAAATACCAGCAATTTGGCAACCTTAATTGTAATGCAACTTCAGGCCTTAGAGAGCTGGGGATACATTTTATTGGATTTATAGCCCAGCAACAACTGAGTAAAGGGTGGTTAAGCAGTGCAGTACAGCAGGGTTTAGTGTGCCTTTTAAAAGTATTCATGGTAGAACAAAGGTAGTGAGGGGTCAATGACTTTAAGTTGCTCAATTTGATTATTATACTAGGTTTACAAGGCAACAGATCAGACATGTTGCTCTGTCATGTAAAATATTTTTTATGGGAGATGGCCTTTCTGTAATATGAAACTTTCTGGATAACAGGCTTCCATATAATGGATCCTATACCTGTAATGTCATATAGGTAGGGATATATTATCCATGATGTTTGTGATCTAGAGCTTTTTCGGATAAGGGGTGTATTCTGTGGATCGCCATAACTTAAGTCTACTAAAAAACATTTAAACATTAAATGAACCCAACAATGTGGATTTAATTTTTTAAATTAAATATTTGCTTTTTGGGGACTTTGAGCATTGTGGACAATAGGTTTCTTCTTCTATGTGCCTGAAATAATGTAGAAAACATGGATACACACACACAATATATATATATATATATATATATATATATATATATATTCTGAAATTCTGAAAAGTCTAACTGTTTATGCAGTGGGAGTGTACTTTCTTTAATGACAGATTCTAGATGACAGTATTAGGGGGGAGGCCATAGTTGGGTACATATATACCGGCCAATAGGTTGCCAACTTGGGCAAGAAAAGAGTGACAAAGTACTCAACCAAAAACTGCTTGTACATTTTTTTTTTTTTTTTTATATTGCCCCCACCAGCGCTAGAAGGGTGCTGCAAATTGCTCATCAGACGCACGGTGGGGCTCCCTGCAAGGAAAGGGTGCTGCAAATTGCTCATCAAGTGCATTGCGGGGCCAGGCCAGCCAGCCACTTGGGGGCCGAGGGAACGCATATGCAACCGCGCGCAACCAAGGACGCAACATGGTCATATGCAAAACACTTTAACTTTAGAGAGCACACCAATTTTCACTAAGGTAATACTTAAAGGACTAGGGTAGGTTGCATATGAGGTACGTGCCTGGTGCCCCCCCCAAGCTTTGTGCTCTAGGCATGTGCCTCTTTTGCCTAACCCTAGTTCCGGCCGTGATCATGAGTATTCATGTGATATCAGATTGTGAGGAGTTAATAGATGCCCATTACACACATGAGAGTTACACAGCCTGGCCACTATCACTGGGAGTTCCTTCCTAGTATGGGTGACCTAATGCTCGCAATTTTTTTTTTTTAAACTTACTGTTTCCTCCAACTGGACTGCAGGCTCTATTAGCCAGAACCTCTGATGGGGGAGTCTATTTCAGCTGACAGGTACCCTTTAAATACTCAGCATCCTAATGCTTCCTCTCAGATTTCAGTGTATTCAGTGTAGCTTTTACATGCAACCCTAGTCTCTTTTTAGAAAGGTAAAATCACCAGTCTATTGAATCTGCAGTAGTACCATAAAGCAGATTAATTAGCTTTTGATGGAGTTTCTTGTATGCTTTACAGCAGGGGTGTCCAACCTTTTAGCTTTCCTGGGCCACATTGGAAAAATAAAGATTATCTGGGGCCACATATGAAATACACAAACACTTTTGATTTGATAACTTATATTATTGGAGCAATACAATGGAATATAGGACACCTGCATATTAAATAGACATTAAAATATTATTACTACTACTAACTGGGCAATAGGCAGAGTCCCCCCTTCTGCCTACTCCTATATTCTTTGCAACATGACGGTTCCTTGAGAACGAAGCGTTTCAAGCTGGGCCACATTCATATCCATCCTGGGCCGCAAGTTGGACACCCCTGGTTTACAGGACCTACAATTATCCTACTTTTAATTAAAATAAAGTCATATGTTGCTAAATATTGACAACATAATTGGTAGGCTGAAACAAATACATGAATGGGAGACCTTATCTGGAAACCTGTTATCCAGAAAGCTACACATTACGGCAAAGCCATCTACCATAAGGTCCATTTAAAGCAAATTATGCTTATTTTTTAAAATAATTTCTTTTTTTAACTTAGTAAAAATAAAAACAGTACCTTCAACTTGTTCCTAACTAAGCTGCATAAATGTGTCTTGGTAGAATAATACGGTTATGATTATTTAATGTTTCAAATGATTTTTTTAGCAAATATAAGATATGGTAGTCCAAATTACAGAAAGATCCCTGGCAAACCCAAGGTCCCAGGCATTCCAGATAATAAATCCTATATTTATATAGATAACCATGGGGGGGATTAGATATACACATATTTATAAAATAATAGGAATTTTTTAAAAAGCACAATTCAACGGCAACAGTATTCTTTATTGTAAGCTCTATTTACTTTTTGTATTGGTGCTTGTTTGAAACCTGTAAGTTTGCACTATACACTCAACACATTGTATCATTGTAAAAGACTGTAAAACTGCAAAGTAACACATAATGGCTTCCAATGGAGAGTCTGTGACTGCGCTTGTGGGATCAGGGCAAGCCTCACTATTAAAGTCTCAATACAGAAGATGTCTTTGCTCTGGCCCAAAACAACTTAAAAACACCTCAACTTATGACTTAAAACAGTACATATACTTAAGATGTTGTTTTATTTTAAGGCAGAACATAATTGTAACCGTGTATCTTTAACCGTGAGGCATATCACCTGATTCCCATTTAATGACACATACAGCTCATATCATTAACATACCAAGATTAAATAAGAGTCCTTGAGTTTGCATTCAAGTGGCAGGAAAAATGGTAAAACTAGATTTTCATTACAGCACAGGCCACGAGTTCCCATGTTAGAAATTAAATAGGGTTTTCAGGCAAATAATTATAGATAAGCTGAAATGTAAATGACAGTTTAGTTTCCATTACCTGACCCTACTTTATTATTCTACCTACATAAAACGGTTCACAATATTACTAATGAAACATATAGAATTTCAACAAATTTTAAATGCAGCATTAGCATACACCTAGCTTTTGTACCACATATTGCCTTTGGCTTTCTATCTACTGTGGCATACTTCATTATTTCAAAAAAAGTAAAAGCCACCAGTACTATTTTGGATCAAACATAAACCTGTACATTTCTGTAAGCAGACTATTAGTTATATATTTTTCTTTCTCACAGAAGTAGCTGGGAGTTAAAAGGGCTCCACACAAAGCTGTACACAAATTGCTCTTTTATTTGTTTCTACTGAAATTTAACCAAAAACATTGATAGTAGCTTCTACTACTAAATAATTAAACCTGTATAATATTATTAAAAAATGGTTTACTAGAACAAAAGGGGTAAAAACAAAATTAAGTAAAGAACACCTCTGCAGTGTAATAAAAGCCAGGGAGCTTCTGTCGCTCATTAACAAATAAAGGCTAGTTATTAATTAACTCACCAGTAAATCTGTATATCCAGATGGTCAAATGGAGTGTACTAGCCTTCAGATTTTTCTTTCCTAAATCCAACAACAAATCCTTCTCTTCTCTGAAGAGTTTTCTCTAACTCAGCTACATAGACGAAAAGCAACTCACCTGTCTGCCTGTCACTCCCTCCCTAACTTGCTCACTCTCTCTGGTCATAGAGAGGCGGTGCGGAAAGAATGTTATAGCCAATCAGCTCTCTTGTGTGTTCCAAGCTTAGGTATGTGCAGGTACATTGCCAAATCAACATTTAACTAATTACTGACTGTGCCATGCACAGCTCTTCTTTAAAGGTGTACAAACTTTTTGAAGATTGCAAGGTATGTTGTTATTGTAGTTTCAAGAATGTGAAAGACATTAATTAAAAAACTTAAAGTAGTATTAATACAATTATAAATCCTTTTTAACCTGTGGCTTACCCACAGCTCAGCAGAAGAGCCGATCCCTAAGTGGAGGTTTTTTTTTACTTTTACACTACAATTTTAAAATTATGGGGGACTGGGCTGGCAGGGCCCAGGAGATCGGGGGAGGGGGGCTAGGCTGGCGGGGGCCCACTGGGTTTTTTCCCGGCCCTGTCCGATGCTGGTTGTGGCTACAAAATGCCAAAAATACCCTGCCATAGACTGAGAACTGCCTCTGCTAAAATACATGTGTTTTAGCAAAGCCAATTATCACTATTGTCTATTTTATAGCCATGACAAGTAGCTGATACTAGTAGCTCTGAGTGTCCTCACCCTAAGGGCTGAACTCCATAGTGCGGCTTGTTCTGATCCGATGCGATGAGAGGAAGCATGAATATAATGTAAGTAATTAAAAAATCTTAAAGAAATATTAATACAATTATAAATCCTCTTTAACCTGTGGTTTACCCTGGGCTGGCAGGGCCCAGGAGATCAGGGGAGAGGGGCTAGGCTGGCAGGGGTCCATGATGGCAGGGGCCCACCGTTTTTTTTCCCGGCGTCCCACCGGCCCAGTCCAGCGCTGGTTGTGACTACAAAATGGCAAAAATACCCTGCCATAGACAATACTGAGATCTGACTCTAAATTACATGCTATGCTAAATTACATGTTGTGTCTTAGCAAAGCCAATTATCACTATTGTCTATTTTATAGCCATGACAAGTAGCTGATAATAGTAGCTCTGTGTGTCCTCAACCTAAGGGCTGAACTCCGCAGCGTGGCCTGTTTTGATCCGACGCAATGAGTGGTAGCACATGTAACAAGACGGATGCACCGAATATAATGTAAGTAATAGAAATTTCAGACCTTGTAGCTGCTTCCATCCTACATGACTGTCGAATGAAGACGCAACATGTGGCTTTAGAATCCAACAGCTATGTCATGTTGGAAGCAGCCTGTTATTTCACCAATCTCTTTTCAACCCTGGCTGCTGTCCGCAAACCCTAGCTTCAGAACTAACAACTTCTGCCACTGGCATTTAGGGATGATACCTTATGCTGACCATGCCCTCTCCTCAATACAAACTAAGGCCTTTTCAACACCATCTGCCAAATCTAAATTGGAGATATCAGCACCCACCTTCGACAGATGCACCCCATCTTTCCAAAAATAGCCTGGCAATTAATCCTCTCACTCCCTGTGTCTCACCTCAATATCCTTGGAGCACCTAATATAAGCACCCAGCAACTTATTAACCTTATGTTTGCTCCTATCTATGACTGCCTGATCTGGGCCCTTCTCCATACCAACCTGCCCAACCATTCAGACCACACGAAAATCACTCACCCCAAAATGTGACCATATTTTGTCCACATCTTGCTTCATGGCTCTTACCAGTTCTCTCTGCCCCATAACTACGTCATTACCACCAGCATGGATCACAATAATCAGGGTCGGACTGGCCCGGCGGGACCACGGAAAAAAACCCAGATCACCCTCTCCCAATCCCAATCAATGTGAAAATAAAAATGTCATGGCGCGCATGCGTCAGCACGTATGCGCCCCTGGCAGTGATAGGGGAGGTAAGGCTGGGGGCAGGAGGAGAGGTGCGGGGGGAGGCCCTGGACAGCAGTACTGGCAGGCACCGGGCCCCCCAGTCCAACCCTGACAATAATGTCTGGAGGAGGCGGTGTTCCCCAACTGCAGTATCTTGTTGGCCACTTGACTTTCCATCTGTGCCCCATTCCATTGAACTGCAGCTGTCCGTTCAGCCTAGTGGATGTATGAGTGGACCACCAACCATGCCACTCTACCTCGACCTTAAGAAAACAAAGTGAACAACACTTTATAGGAAACAAAAAATGTTAATCTTCCAGACCTCTTTTTTTCTTCTCTATGTCTGTCCATCGTTTCCCCCCCCACCAGTTGCCCCCCCCCCAACATTTTACAATAAGGAAAGGCGAATATAAATCCTGAACCGCTGTGACTCCCAGCGTCTGATCTTTCTAAATGTTTCCTCCCCTTAACTGGCCCTGGCTGCTTATGTAGCTGCCCCTATCCTATACCCCTAAACAAAAATGTACCGTAATCCTTTGGTGGCAAACCTAGCTCCCTCAGTCCCCACCTAAAAACTGTTATCTGGACATCAGTGTCCCATCGTCATGGATAAATACGCGGCCTGTCAGGACATAATTTCAAGAAGTGCTGTAAACACCCCTTAGGGCAAACCATTCCCTCAACTAATACTCCCAGTTCTATCTGATGACACCTGCCCGATGTATCCGTTTTGGACTGTCATAGCCAGATTTGTACCCCTGATCCACTTATGGTGACATCTCGAACACTTAAGCCCCTAGCCTCGATTTGCTTTGGCTCACCAGCCACCAGCTCCCCCACCTGGAAAGCCCCAAAATAAGCGAATGCGAAGGCTGCCTGAAACAGCAGCACCTCATAGTGTGACCTGCAAATTTTTCCTTTGTAGCCCTATTAGAATGTCTACCGAAACTTCCCATCTAAGATTTTAAAGGACAAAGAAAGTCTAAAATAGAATAAGTCTAGAAATGCTGTATTTTGTATACTAAACATAAACATGAACTTACTGTGCCATGAGCCTAATCAAACAAATGATTTATGCTTTCCAAGCTAGCCCTATTAGAATGTATACCGAAACTCGCCTCCTAAAGGACAAGGAAATTCTAAAATAGAAATTCAAAGTTGGCCACAGGGGGCTGTCATCTTGTAACTTTGTTAAATATCTTTGCAAGACCAAGACTGTGCACATGCTCAGTGTGGTCTGAGCTGCTTAGGGATCGTCATAAATTATCAAAACTGCACAAGTCAAATAATATCCAGAAGCCAATGCAGCAAGACTGATTAAGAATCGGAATATGCATACTGCACTGGGTCTTGTGTGTCATATAATCTAATGTATATTTTATAGTTTTTGTATTCTTTAATACAAACTTTCTCAACTCTGCAGAACCAGTGGCTGCAGCAGAATAATCCTCCAAATAGAATCCCAGTTTGTCTGTTTAAATCCAATACAAATATCTGCACAGTCACCGACTGGTCCAAAGGTAAAGAGCTGCTTGTGTTCTGCATGTCTGAGAAGTAAAGCGGGGCTTCCCCTGTTGTTTGTAAGTATGATTGTTTCTTTGAGGAGCAGTTAAGGACTGTCTGATAATTCCTATATTCAGCAGTAACTGAAGGAAGAATTCCACTGCATACAGTCAGGTTTCTTATGAAAATGGTAGACATTTTTTAATTAAAGTATATTGGAGATAGGTTTCTTAAAGAAAGTAAGAATGGGATTTTTTTTTTTGCCTTTACATGCCCTTTAACCCTTTTACGTAATCCTCGGAGGGCCTGCCTAACTTTGAAAGTTTTTGTGATTTCAACCCACAGAAATGCCAACGCTGCCATGCCCTTGTCAATGCTCGCTGTGGATGTACCCTTCTCTACCATCCAAAAAACCACCATAGCAATGTGTCCAATTTGTCCTCAGAACAAATTCCACCCAACCTTTTTGCTAGCTGTTGCCACTCCTCCCAAACCTTCTCATAGGCTGCCCATGTAGATTCCAATACCGAGGACCGCACCAGCCCTCCAAGTTTCCAGTCCTGAGTCACCACAAGCCCACTCGCATAGGGGTCGCCAAATTTAAAATATAAAAGGGGATCTCTGCAAATCTTCATTGCCCGTGATAGGTTCTTGTACCTGGTGCTCTTGCTTGTATCTCGTTTGCTATTCCTGATCTGATTCCTGTTTTTTGACCCTGCCTGGCTTGACTTTTCAGTTTATCTGTAGCCTGATTCGTGCCTGTTTTTGATTACTGATTCTGCCTCATCCTTCTGATAGATCACCCGGTTTGACCTTAGCCTGTTTGACAACTCTTGCCTCGACCCGGCCTGCCTGACCACGAACTTGCCTAATCCTGTCTGTACCGTAATCTTTGGCCTTAAAAAACTTTCTATCCAGTTGTGCCACGTTGCTGGCCAGAACTCCTGCCCTGTACCTCTCGTTTAAGTCCAGGTGGCATCTGAGTAGCTGAGGGCTCCTTCCAAAGCCAAAGGCAGTCACACTACTGGTGAAGCACGAGCCTAGACCAGGGTGCTTGGCATTTGTTCTGGTATTGGGTGCCGACCATGACACATACATCTAGATCACCTTTAACCTCCCTGGATAAGAGCACATGGTGATATTGTGCCTTCACACCCGACATGAGCAACCCCAAGACCAGCATATTATCCTTCCCAGCTGTATAACTCAGCAGGCAAAATTCGATTTGTCCAGCAGTACCTGCAGCTCCTTCAAGGTTGCCTTTTGCCGTCCCTTGAGCTCATTTACCACTCAATTTAGATCACTCAATTTGTCTTCTGCCAACCAGGTCCTGTATGCTACCGAATCAATTTCCAAGCTCAAGAAGCTGAGGCAGGTTGTTGGACCCACTGTCTTATCTGGGGCCAATGGCACCCCAAATTCTCTGGCTTACTTCCGGTAAGATTTCAAACATGAAACTGCACTCCTCGGTGTCTGGAAATCATCCAGGTAGTGCACCTGCCCCTATACAGGGTCGGACTGGGGCCCCGATCCATGCCTCCCCACCTCCTCACCTATTGCAGTGTCTCCAGGTGCACGCCCGTAGCCATGTGTCTAAAAATATTTATTTTCAAATTGATTGGGATTGGGAGAGGGGGATCTGGCCCTTCGGGGCCCATCTGTTTTTTTCCCAGTGTCCCGCCAGTCCAATCTTGCCCCTATATAGACTTTTGCCATTAATGCTCCCAGGCCTGAAGCCTGCACCTTCTCTATTGCCCTATCAAAGGACGTATAAGACACTGAGCAACGTTTTGGACTGATATCATCATTCACTAACCAGC
Organism: Xenopus borealis; assembly: GCA_024363595.1. Classification (NCBI taxonomy): domain Eukaryota; kingdom Metazoa; phylum Chordata; class Amphibia; order Anura; family Pipidae; genus Xenopus; species Xenopus borealis. The sequence continues at coordinate 66,655,689 of CM044433.1, forward strand.
CTTTTGGGAATGATTAGTGGTCAATAAGCCAGAACTTTCCAGGCTCCTTCTTGGGAACAATACCCAATGGGGATATCTGCAGGTTGTCTACTGGTGGCTCCAAAAATGGCACTGCCATGCGGCACAACTCCACTTCCTTGTCCAACTTCTGTTGTACCACCCCAGGATTCCTATCCATCAATTTCCGGTTACAATGCAACCTGAGCATTTATGCTTGAATCTGCATGACATGCCCCACTGGCACTGCCTGACATATAAATCTAGCAGCAACCTGGTCTCTGGCCCACCGATGAGGATCCTGCCTGAGCTCCACCGGAGGACTGTGGAAAGGGAGAAGCTTTCTGTGCCATCATCAGCTTCATCCATAATGTCATGTCTACGTGGTCCCATCTTATCCCTGGGTTTGCTGCAAAGTGCTTGTGAAATTGTTTGTTGTAGCACCACCATGCTAGCCCTTTGTGAATCCTGAATGCCTCCCATATTCCATCAAGGTAACAGAAAAGGGCGAAACACTTGTGAGGCTCAGGCCCGGATTTGTGGCAAGGCCACATAGGCACGGGCCTAGGACGGCAAAATATTAGGGGCAACATGCCGCCCAGCCGCTCTCATAAAAGTACTGGGGAGCACACCAGAGAGGGTATGTGGGTGGGCGCTAGGACTGTGCAGCCAGGGCGCCCGCCGACCAAATCCAGGGCTGGTCTGGCTGCTTCACCTGCCAAGATGCAAAAGAGTCAGCCAGTTGTCAAAAGTTTTGAGGATCTTCCTATACCTTTTTACCCATCTTCCTATACCTTTTTACCCATCTTCCTTCTCCTTTTTACTCCTCTTCCTTCTCCTTTTTACCATCCTTTTTGTCATCCACTTTAACCTTGACTACCTCTTCCAAGGGAAGCATTGAGAAGAGCTCCACAAACTGTGCTTTCCAGAATCTTTCTTTCACTTCTATTTTTAGATGTACCCCCAGTGACCCTGCAAATAACACATATGAATTCTGCCTATCTGTGTCCACCACATGACCTGTCGTAGCAGCCTTATCTCGTTCTCGCTACTGCCTTCCCCGAGTTGCAACCCCTGGGTCCCTCCTGCCATAACCGTGGTCCAGCTGGCCACTGGCAGCCCTGCTGATCCCCAATACCAATGGTCATCCCCCCTCTACCAGACTGGCTGCCTTCCCACACCCTTACAATGCCCCATTGTTCTGCCTGTCTCCTTTCCCAGGCTGCCAAGAAATCCCTCAGCCCTTCCAGCAGAGATCCCCCATTAACACCCACTGTTCCCATCTCACTGGATCATGGGCCTCCTTGGGCCATGGACATCATGGCCCCTGCATTGCTCCACCCGTCTGTTAGTGCTGTATTGACTGCCTTTGTGGATGTTAGCAGGTTGGCGTAAATACCCTCCCTCGAGGAGCTGTCCATTCCTCTGGAACTGCTCAGGATCCATGTGGAACTGGCCCTCCTCTCCAGGCCTCGATTTCATAGACCTGCATACATAAGGACATCGCCAGCATCTAGTTGACTCTACCAAGTCCCCCATAGGGCTGTGGCTCCTCTCTCCCCAGACTGCCTTCCCCTTGGGGCCTGGACTGCCCCAGGCCACCCCTGTGCACCTCCCAGGACCTCCCCTGATGCTCTCCCTGGTTCTGCTTCTTGATGATCTGTAAAGTGGCTCCCTACTCAATGTTCTGCCATCACCCTCAACCCAAGCCCCTTGATGGCTGTCTCTCCTTCCGTTATGAGCCGTTGCCCCAAGATTACCTGTTCCCTTGTCTCCTGGGTGCCCCTCAGGTCTGCTGCTCCTCATTCCCCTGGTGCTAACACCTCTCTTCCTGCCTCTCCCCTCATGAGACCCACCAGGGTTGACCGACAATGGGCTGTATCCATTTAGGTTCCCCTCTCCATGGGTGCCCCCTCCAGTTCGCCTCTGTCCTCTCTTCCTTGCCTGATCCCCACCTGGCCACGCAGCCCTGTCCACTGGCCATCTCCCTGGCTGCCGTTCTCCCTGTCTTCCTGCCATGCCACGATCCCTTGTCTGAGGCCCCCGGACTTGCCTGCTATTCACTGCCTCTTCACTCCCAGTTGCTTATGCTGTGGCCTGATTCGCACCTCCCTTCCTGCGTCCAACATGCTCCTGAACTCCTTCTCCGTTCCAACGATACGTTCCTTCGGCCCCTCCCAGGCTCAATCACTCAAGAGGCCTGGTCTGCCGCACGGCCATCTTCCACCTCGTCTCCTCTCTGGACTACCTCTTCTTCCAAGCCCACTGCCAGCAGATGCAGTAGTTCCCTCCTGAACCATTCTCTGTCCTGTCCTTCCATCATCCTCTGTTTCCCCCCATCAAGTCCTGAGAATCCACCCTGCCTGCTGTCCCTGAACCGGTCCTTTCCCTTTGGCTAAATAGATAAAATGGCACCTAACTCCATCTTGTCCTGCTTATTTCCTTTTATTGCCCACCCCTTAACTCCTCCCCTGACTTCCCTTCCCATAAACCCTTGCTATCAATTTCACCTGGGTCCCATTCCTAACCCTGTCAAGGCACCTTTGCTGTATTTCCTATTGGTCGTCCAGGGCCCCTTGGATATGAGCAATGTGCCCATTTGAACTCCAATTTCTGATGATTATCATTACATCAAAATATGCACATCAAAATCCAATCTTTGTGATTTGTCTGATTCTTAAAGGAGAACTAAACCCTAAAAATAAAAAGTGCTAATTAAATTCTAATTCTCTAGCTGCACTGGTTTCTGTCCTGCTGTGTAGTAATTATCCATATTAAATACTAAGCCTTATATTGTGACATTTCTATTAAATGTGCACTGTTTATTGTGAGTGGATGCCTAAGCTCAGTAAGTGACAGTAGCACAGAGCATATGCAGTGAATCAGCAGAGAAGAAGAGCTACTGGGGCATCTTTGGAGACACAGATCTTTACTGTTAAAGGGCTGTGGTTGCCTTGGGCTGGTACAGAAAACCAAAACATAATGTACAACATTTCTAGCTACTTCTATAGTTAAGCATTAGTTCTCCTTTAAATGGTAGTGTGGTGTTTATACAAATGGCCTGCGGTTGTCACTGTGCACAGGACTTGTACTGTGCATACACAGGACTTTTTGTACAGCTTGAACGTGAATGTAAGAAGTCACTGCTGTTGTTTAATGGCTGCATGATCCAGCTAATAAAGCACTGTTATACTCTCCTCATCCTCGGCTACTAAACACACCACACACACAATGCGACAAGGATGTCTTTTCTACCTCTGCAGACCGTGGGAGAGAATTCCAGAGGAGGGGTGCAGCTCTTGCAAAGTCTTTTACTGCTTCGATCCTTATGTTTGATAATTACATTATTGCTGCTGACCAAGGTGAGTTTTCTGCTGCTAGAAAGCATGCTTTACTTATTCACTGCCTGGGACAGTGTATATTCTATTCATTACCGTCACCAGATGAAACTTATGAAACTGCTCTTACTGCTAGAAAGAACTTTTTCTTGCCAAGAGTAAAGCTAGCCATAGACGTAACAATTACGATCTTTCTCGGAAAAGATCTTTCCAAGAAAGATCGTTCGTTTCAACACACACGTGTAGAGCTGAATCGTCAAATATACAGGTAGAAACAATAGAATTCTACTTGTATCTGACGATTCAGCACTAACAATGGCCGATGTTCAGGGTGATTTCAAAGGCATCCGATCAAAATTTTCCGTCCAGCACGATCAACCAGCCGACCGATATCTTAATCTTCTGATGATATTGGTCGGCTCATTTCCCACCATACACGCACCGAATATCGTATGAAAATTAGTTTCATACAATATTATCTGTGCGTCTATGGCCACCTTAAATGTGGTTGCTGAAAGATATAAATTCTGCCAACGTGGACAGCATAATGGTGAATCCACAGAACATTTTGTAGCAGCTTTGAGAGAGCTGGTTGTTACCTGTGAGTTTGGGAATCTAACAGATGTAATGCTAAGAGACCAAATAGTGGAAAAAAAACACTCACCACACATTAGAGGAAGACTGCTCCTAGAGCGAGATTTAACTTTGCAACAGTTGCTAGCCAAATTGAAACAGCTGTGGCAGAGGCTAAAACTCTCAGTCAGGGAACTGCTGGGAATGTACAGAATGTGAATTAAAATCTGTGGCCTAATAATGCGCAGTCACAGGAAAAATACAGTGCTAAGGAAAGGGATTCATACAAATAAAAAATTTAGCTTTTGCTGTGGTTCACAACACCTTGCAAACTATGCTACATGTCCTGCAAAAGCTATACAGTGCTCCAAATGTTTAAAGTCAGGTCACTTTGCTACGGTCTGCCGTAGTTCTACTAAAGATTTTCATGATATCACTACTACAAATGTTACAGTATTCAGTGTGGATAAAGCTGGTACATTTATTTGCACTGTCAATGTCAATACTGCTTCTGCTAACAAGGAACTCCATTAACCTGATGCTTGATACAGGTCCAGCTGTTTCTATAATACCAAAACATATTTGAAATACTTTGCAAAAGATACGCTTGTTGCACCTGCCCTGAGACTGGTCAGTTACTTAAAGGATCCAATCCCTGTGCTTGGTTGCTTGCCATTGACTGTACCATTTGAATCAAATACTGCAAAATGTGACTTTTACATTGTGAATAAGGGTACTGCTATACTTGGAAGGGATCTCTTTGCTGCATTAAACCTACAATTAGTGGATCGTCTCATTACCAGTGCCTGCCACACAGCCAGTGTGTAAAATTTCACCACAAGGCAACACTTCACTTGTCTGTGTAAAGAACTTTGTGCACAAAGTTAAGTTGAGACCAGATGTAAAACCATTACGCCAGAAATTGAGGGGATTGCCCTACTCTATAAGGAAGACTGTCTCACAGGTACTAAAGAAACTGGTAGAGCAAGATGTGATTGAAAAATCAGAATCTTCTGAATGGGTTTCACCAAATGTTGTAACAAAGAAGAAAACTGGAGGTATTCGATTGTGTGTTGATCTCCGTGAACCTAACAAAGCAGTTGTTATGGATAATCATCCATTGCAACACATAGAGGAAATATTTTCAGAACTCCGAGGAGCAAAATTATTTTCAATCCTGGATTAATAGGCCTGAAGAAAGTGAACCTATAAGGCGTACTGAGAGAATCAGAAAACTACCTGCATGGACCCAGGACTATATGATGTGAATAATGTATATTATTGCTTTAAGATGCATTGTTGTTGCTTGTTATATTTGTCGAAATGCTTTCCTACTATAGGGGGAATATGTGGTGTTTATAAAAATGGCCTGTGGGTGTCACTGTGCACAGGACTTGTACTGTGCATACACAGGACTTTCTATACAGCTTGAAAGTGAAAGTAAGAAGTCACTGCTGATGTGTAATGGCTGCATGAACCTGCTAATAAAGCACTGTTATACTCTCCTCATCCTCAGCTACCAAACACAACAGGTAGGATTTCAGATTTATAACAGTGGCTCCAGGAAAGACAATTTATTGCTGTATCACAAAATGAACCTCCCTCCTCAACTTACATATTTTATGTACTATGGCAGAATGGATTTTATACATGTGGTTTTATATCTATAATTTCAATGTAAGCTTAAAGGGGATCATATAAAATGCTGAACTCAGAAGGGGGACTTAAAGAGATACTGACACCTAAAATTAAGCTCTTTTTTATATATATTATAATATTGGCTTTGAAAGCTAATTCTAAGTTTGCGATAAAGTATTTGCATGATGCTTTTACATTACCTGTCTGATCCCCCATGTTCCTGTATGAGGGGGCTGCCATATTTGTGCAGCAGGAGTCCGTTAGCATTACAAACTGTAACTTACAGACTGAGATCGGACAGCTAGGTTGGCAAAGTCAGAGAGTCAGGCTTAGGAACTTAAGTTAACAATCATATACAGTACAAAAACAAACCTCTCAGCAAAAAATGATCACCATGACCTATAGGTAACATTTAGGGGCAGATTTACTGAATTCGTGTGAAGGATTCGAAATTTGATCTAATTCCAATCCTACAATTTTTTTCGAATATGCAAATTAGGTCTCTTCGACCATCGATTTTGGCAGATTCGATCGTATCGAATAGATCGAATAAAAATCTATTCCATCATTTGACCATTCGATAGTCGAAGTACTTCCCCTTTAAAATTTTATTCACTGCCTATTTCGCCAGATTTAACCTACCGAATTGCAATAGAAGCCTATGGGAATTCCCCCTTAGGCTTTTTTTTAATGTTTCCTATTCGCATAGAAATCATACAATCGAACGCTTCGATCGTTCAAATCATGCGATTTTTTTTAGAGCATTCGGAGGTAATTTTATGAATTCTTCGTAAAATTGTACGATTTTATCGAGAAATCGAATAGCGGTAAAATCCTACGATTTTGATGTTCGGGAATAACTTCGGGAAATTTTTGGAGAGTCGAATTGAGGGTTTTTAACCCTCAAAATTTGACTCTTGATAAATCTGCCCCTTAATGTACATTCATTTGTTAAAATTCATTTTTTTGTGTCAGTATCACTTTAAACAAACAAAAAAACATAATGCCACTGGTGTAGGGTCATTTGGAAGTGTTGTACTTGATGGACTGTTATCTTTTTTTCAATACAATTTAACAATGTAACTATGTAAAACAATACATTAATAGAAGTTATGATATTCATATACAGTGGTGTGAAAAACTATTTGCCCCCTTCCTGATTTCTTATTCTTTTG
>CM044433.1:66664060-66689245 GCA_024363595.1 Xenopus borealis
AAGATTTCCCAGTAAGATTTGCTGTCTGTAGTGCTTCTTTCAGACTTCTGTTGAATCGCCGGATTTCTCCATTTGCTTGTCCTGCAGGCCATTTGTATAAACACCACATAGTGTCAAACCTTCAATAGGCTCTTTGCACTGAATTGAAGTAAATCCCAATATCCATAGTCAACATTTTATTGAAAATCTGCCCCAGCAAATACATGGTATTTGAAAAAAGGCACTCTAAGTCTGTATTTAATCTGTCTAACTGCTAATTGAATCAGAGGAAGACAAAAAAATCAATCTGAAGCGTCTCCAAAGTGCCGTGGGGATGGGGGGATTCCTTCCTGACTCCAAGATAGAATTTGGCCCAGTCACTGGATCAACTTGTTCTATGATCTATCTTTCATATCCTTGTATTCCCTCATTTGCTAACAAGCCATCCAATCCCTTCCAAGTCCACATCTTCACAGCTCTCACTGAAAAAAAACTCCCTCCAAATGTTTAGACAGAACCTCCTTTTTTCTAATGGGAATGGGTGTCCCCTTGTCAGCTGGAAGGACCTCATGGCAAAAAAAGCATTCGAGGTTATTGTACGATCATATATTTGTATAATTATACATAGTTATCATATCCTCTTTTGAGCGCCTCAACAAACCCAACTTGGCCAGTTTTTCCTCATAGCTGAATTTTTCCATACCATTTACCAGCTTAATTGCCCTTCTCTGGACCCACTCTAATTAAAAAATGTTTGCAAACACTGATACATTACTTACAATACCCACCCCTAAGTCATTAATGAACAAGTTATATAAAAGTAGGCCAATACAGAGCCCTGAGGGACGTCATTAAGAACCTTAGTCCAAGCAGAGCATGTACCATTAACTGCAACCTTCTATATGCAAGCCTGTAGCCAGTTTCCTATCCATGTGAAAATGAATTCATTAAGCCCAACAACCCATAGTTTAGAAATCAGTAGTTTGCTGGGCATTGTATCAAATGCTTTGGCAGAATCCGAATACTTCTAAATACCATCTACTGCTCCTCCGCTGTCCAGCATCTTACTTACCTCATCATAACAAGCAATCAAATTTGTCTGACATGACCTATCCTTCATAAAGCTATGCTGATTGCTGCTTATAATGCCATTCACTAGGACCAAATTTTGAATGTGATCCCTTAACAAGCCTTCAAATAATTTGCCCCCATGGATGTCAAACATACTGGCCTATAACTGCCAGGCTGAGATCATAACCCTTTTTAAAATATATATGAATTACATCAGCTTTCTTCCAATCCATAGGGGACCGTACCAGATGAAAGTGAGTCTGAGAAAATCAGAAGTAGAGGCTGGTCTAAAACTGAACTAAGCTCTCTTAGAACCCGAGCGTGTATTCCATCTGGCACTAGAACCTTGTTCACTTAAATTTTTAGTATCGAGCCACTGACTAGATTAAGCTGAGCCAACAGTGCAGCTATGAAGTGGGTCTGGGAACTCTGACTACTCTATTGTATACACTGAAGAAAAGAACTGATTAAGCAAATTTGCCTTTTCTGTATGTTATAAACATATTTGTACCATTATTTAAAGAAGCCAAACTCTATAAGGCAAAAATATTTTCTCAAACCAAAGGTTTGGGCTAAAAGAGCCCACACTCCAGTTGGGGGTAACAGTAGTTTTTTTTTTCTTAATTGCCCCCAGCCAGCGCTAGGACACCCGCACAGGGAGGGAGCTCCGGGTTCAATCGGTCATGTAGGACCACACATATGTGCATAATGAGCAAATGCCGCAACTTGCTCATTATGCAAATGTGTGACATCAGAAGCTCATCATGCGCATGTGCTCTGCACAACATAGCCACCCACACTGGTAGCTCCCAGTGTATATTTGTTTTTTGCACCAGACATTAAATGACATGGACACTATTTTCCAGGGGTTCAATCACTTGCACATTTGCTATACTTTCTGGGTCATTATAGATCACCAGGCTCCTCAGCAACCTGCACCATAAAATTGTCATGCAACAAGTTTATAAACTTGTTCCCATTAATTGTCCTGGCAGTACTGTTGCAGTCAATATCTGGGTAATTAAAATGCCTCATTATCATTTCCCCAAACTAGCAGCCTTTTCGATTTGCATCAGGAGCTTAGCCTCCTCCTCTTCACTTTATTATTATTATTATTATTATTCTTAACATGTATTTCTATAGCGCCAACATATTTCATAGGCACCAGCTGTGGACCAAAGCCCTTACCCTTCAATTCCTTACTTCCCCTCTTGTCACAAACTTATCTCCCTCATTTGCCTCCACTGCCCCTTCTCCACCCCCCACTACACTGGCACCTACCAGTGGATGCTCTGCAAGCTTCCTTTCCTCCCCCACATTTACCAGCACCCTCAATGCTGCAAGTCCCCCCCTTAGAGTCTGCAGTTCAGTAAATACTGCATGGAACAGCTGCTCCAACACCACATACATGTAAAAAAACACACACAGAGTAATACCAGCAATTACACTTGCACTCATATTTACATTGGGTACAGTCTCCCAAGTGCAATTCATCAAAAACGCCTTTTTATTTTTCAACACCTTTAGGTTTTTAACACTGCTAAATACATGCAACACTTACTGAGGGATCAAACCAAAAACACCCAAGTTTGGTGAGAATTTACCCGATTAAATCCTTCCCTTAAGTAGCAGACAGAAAAAATATAGACATGGTTATAAAAGAAAATAGCCAATTTTTAAACGCTGGGTTTTGGGACTAAATATTGGACATGCAGGTGAAATCTTTTCAATACATTTGTATATATATATATATATATATATATACAGTATATAGATTTTTGGAATCACTACAACTGTCACAATAGCATTAAAATTGCTACTAAAAACTATAGTTTATGTATATATTTTATGTTATGTTAAAAGCAATAAAACAAATTATAAAAAGTATAGAAGCATTGTTGATAGCCCTCACATGAGAACTAGAAAGTTGTATCCAGTCTTGTTAAATTAATGCTATAATGTACACTGTTTTAGGTTTCGACCAACAATGATTTTCTGCGTCCAATTTTCTTAGTAACTTTTTTTTTTTTCTTAAATTTCAGTGAGATTCCCCCTCTGCTTTGTCACATTGCTGCACAGGAGCCAGAGGAACAAATTACACATTCCTGTGGAAGGTCAAAAGTGTGCAGGTGCTGAGTTCAGCACAGAAAGGGAAGAGGAGTGAAGAGTTACATCCCCCGAGTACTGCAAAAATGCTTTGTTTCCTGAGATCCTGCAAGATATTTGTAATTGTCTGTGCAGTAATATTACATATTTATTAAAAGAATCTTTATTGACATGGAAATGTATTCCATCGCACCAAGCTAAAGTGAAAATAACACCATTGTTATAATCCTCTCCAAGAGCTCGGTGTCTAAAAAAAATTTCTGATAACAGCCCTGACAAAAGTCCAAAGGTACGTCTGATTTACAGGGACAGTTTTAGAGCTGTGCTCAGTCAGTAAGCAGCTTTCAGTGAATATATTTTATATGAATTTTGAAACATATTATTTTCAGTCTAATGCAACACACTGAAGAAGACAGGCAATGGTGTAACTTGAAAAGGCCGGGCCCCAGCATACTCAGTATCTGTGGTGTTCATACAACTGGCCTGCGGGTGTCACTGTGCACAGGACTTGTGCTGTGTATGCACAGGACTTTCCGTACAGTTTGAAAATGAAAGTAGGAAGTACTGCAGTTGTGTAATGGCTGCATGAACCTGTTAATAAAGCACTGTTATACCCTGCTCATCCTCGCCAAACATAACAAATGGATGTCTTTTCTACCTCTGCAGCAGCCTGCACCTTTTCTACCAAACCCTGGTGAGCCTACCATAACTTTTACTGCTTGGATCCGTATGTTTGATATTTACATTATTGCTGCTGACCAAGGGGAGATTTCTGCAGCTAGAAAGCGTGCTTTACTTATTCACTGCCTGGGAGCAGAGGGACATTACCATTACCTGAATATTCGTACGAAACTGCTCTTACTGCTATAAAGAACTTTTTTGTGCCAAGAGTAAATGTGGTTGCTCAAAGATATAAATTCCGCCAACGTGGACAACATAATGGCGAATCCACAGAACATTTTGTAGCAGCTTTGAGAGAGCTGGTTGTTACCTGTGAGTTTGGGAATCTAACAGATGAAATGCTAAGAGACCAAATAGTGGAAAAAACAATCTCACCATGCATTAGAGAGAGACTGCTCCTAGAGCAAGATTTAACCCTTGCAAAGGCTATTACAATTGCTAGCCAAATTGAAACAGCTATGGCAGAGGCTAAAACTGTCAGGGAACTACTGGGAATTCACAGATTGTGAATTCAAAACTGTGACCTAATAATGCGCAGTCACAGGTAAAATACTGTGCTAAGGAAAGGGATTCACTGCAAAAACCGTGCAGCAAATACAAATAAAAAATACTGCTTTCGCTGTGGTTAAACACAACACCTTGCAAACTATGCTAAATGTCCTGCAAAAGCTATACAGTGCTGCAAATGTTTAAAATCAGGTCACTTTGCTGTGGTCTGCCTTAGTTCTACTAAAGATGTTCATGAACTCACTACTACAAATGTTACAGTATTCAATGTGGATAAAGCTGGTACATTTATTCCAGACAAGTTTATATGCACTGTCAATGTCAGTACTGCTTCTGCTACTAAGGGACACTCCATTAACCTGATGCTTGATACAGGTTCAGCTGTTTCTATACTACCAGAGGATATTTTCTTGAAATACTTTGCAAAAGATACGCTTGTTGCACCTTCCCTGAGAATGGTCAGTTACTTAAAGGATCCAATCCCTGTGCTTGGTTGCTTGCCAGTGACTGTACAATTTGAATGCAAATACCGCAAAATGTGACTTTTACATTGTGAATAAGGGTACTGCTATACTTGGAAGGGATATCTTTGCAACATTAAACCTACAATAAGTGGATGGTCTCATTACTACAGCACCAGTGCCTGCCACACAGCCAGTGTCTAAAATTTCACCACAAAGCAAGATGTCACTGGGTTGTGCAAAGAACTTTGTACACAAAGTTAAGTTGAGACCAGATGTAAAACCAGTACGCCAGAAATTGAGGCGATTGCCCTACTCTATAAGGGAGACTGTCTCACAGGAACTAAAGAAACTGGTAGAGCAAGATGTGATTGAAAAATCTCCGAGGAGCAAAATTAAAAAATGGAGAACCTACCTACTGTATGGGGTAGAGAATTTACCTTATGCACTGATCATAGCCCTTTAACTACACTACTTACAACAAAGGGGCTAGGAGGAGCTGGAATGCGTATAGCTAGATGGTCAGCAAGGCTACTGAATTTCAACTACAAAATGCAATACAAACCAGGTTTGAAAAATTTTACTGCTGATTGCTTGTCACGTTTACCTTTACCTACAGCTTCTCATACACTGGATGAGGACATAGAAGTTGTAGCATTGACTGATTTACTATCATCTACAGTTACAGCTGCTGATTTTAAGCAACCTTGCCTCACATGTCCAATCCAAGTAAAACTACGGGACATCTTGCAAAGCAAATGGCCAAATGCTGAGAAGAAGCTAAGCCCTGATCTTCAACCTTACTACAGGATTAGACATAAATTATCCTTAGTAGATGGCTATGTTGTCCGTGGAGATCATAAGTTATTGGTACCAGAGAACATGCGAGAAAAGCTCATAGAACTTGCACATGAGAGTCATTAAGGAATTATACGTACAAAACAAAGACTACGAGAACTATACTGGTGGCCAGCAATGGATGCCAATGTGGTAACTGCCATTCATTCATGTTACTTGTCAGAATAATGACAAAACAGCTATCTCACATACACCACCACTTCAACCAGTACCATTCCCTGATTCAGCATGGGAAAAAATTGCTATTGATATTGTCGGCCCTTTTGCAGATGCTCCTATAGACTGTTGATTTGCTATAACCTTGATAGACTATTACAGTAAATGGCCTGAAATTGCATTTGTTTCTCATGTAACATCGGCTACAGTAATAACATTTCTGTCTACAGTCTTCAGCAGAGAAGGAAATCCAAAGGAGTTAATATCAGAAAACGGTTTGTCTCATATGAGTTTGAATGGTTTCTGAGAGAGGACTATTGTGCATAGGAAATCTTCAGTGTATTAACCACAAGCAAATGGAAAAATTGAGTGATTCAACAGAAGTCTGAAAGAAGCACTACAGACAGAAAATCTTACTGGGAAAGTATTTACAACATAGTTCCTACATAACTACAGAGCAACATGCCATGCAACAACCCAATCATCTCCAGCTGAATTATTACTGGCAGAGAAATGTGCATTAGATTACATGTTGCAGACATCAAACTTCCACCAAATACTGTTCCTGTAAGCTCATCTACTGCTGACATTGTCAAACGTCACCAAGCCAAATGATAGAAAACGTGGTGCAAGAAAAGTGCACTTTCAGCCTGAATCTTTAGTCAGAATTAAGAAACCAGGAATACTGAAACAAGGACAATCTAAATTTACTACACCACTTGAAGTGAGACGCCAGCGAGTACCATACACATATGCACTGTCTGATGGACGCATATAGAATGCAAGTCCTCTTGCTCCTGTTAGATATGACTTTGGAGACGTTCCATTTGATGAAGGACATTTTCCTACTCCTGATGCCAACTGCAATAAGCCTGAAGAAAATGAACCTATAAGGTGTACTGAGAGAATCAGAAAACTACCTGCATGGACCCAGGACGATGTGAATAATGTATATTATTGCTTTAAGATGCATTGTTGTTGTTTATTACATCTGTCCAAATGCTTTCCTACTATAGGAGGAATATGTGGTGTTTATACAACTGGCCTGCGGGTGTCACTGTGCACAGGACTTGTGCTGTGTATACACAGGACTTTCTGTACAGTTTGAAAGTGAAAGTAGGAAGTACTGCAGTTGTGTAATGGATGCATGAACCTGTTAATAAAGCACTGTTATTCCCTGCTCATCCTCGGCTACCAAACACAACAGTATCCATTCATGATCCTGCCAGTTTGTAGGGTTGCCATATGGCAATACTGATAACTTGATGACATTTTAATTAATAGAGAAGACAAATATATACAAAAGCTGTGGATAAAAAAATGTAATCAAGTCAAATCTTTTGTCCTTGGAACACCTACCTACCTACTAGCTGATCATTTGTGCAGTGCATACAAGGAGCATGGCCAAAAATGTTGGTACTATGCAGTTGTGTTCATGAGAGGGTGAGACCCCCAGATGAATAACTTGTACATGGCCCCAAAGTATATAATGACAGCCTTGAACCCAAGAACATATAGGACATAAGATGCTAATATTAAGTACATTTTGCAAAGGGAAAAAATCTCTAATCATATAATTAGTAGATGCAATAGAATATTTTTATCTACATTATACCCTTCATGCTTATATCCCATATTCCTTTATGGCCTATATTTGTCAATATATTTAGCCCATTACAATCTTGTGGAGAAAACACTGCAGTATTTACACAGCAAAATTGTTTTCACAATATTCCTAAAATGGCTTATGTACAAAAACAAGTGCACACATGATGTCAAAACGAAAATGCACCTGACATACTGACGCAATCTTTGGCAGAGTTACATGAGGAGAAAATTTGCACTTTTGTAAATTAGCCTAGTATGTTGTGCTTACAGGAGCCTAAAAATTCATATGCACTATTTACATTTTGTGGTATCTGCTTGCCACATTGTTGAGTAATCTTGTGTATTTTATACTATTCAGAAGACCTATGCCATTCATATTGGTAATGTATTTGTACCCTTTACAGCATGAAATGCTGGATAGTGCAAGTGTTAAATCGATTTTTGGTACTTTATGAAAAGTAAAGATTATTAAGGGGGTTAGTTTCTAAAACATATTTTCTTGGGGGGTTAGTTTATTTAACTTATAACACAAAACACAGGCAGGTTGAAGGGTTTGAAGCATCAAATATTTATGTATGGAGAAAGATATTTAAGATATAAGTTATGTTATGGTTTCTGTTTCACTGGAATGCCTACTTTCCCAAAAAATCGGTTGCATACAAATGATTATTTGTCATTAGTATGTATGTTTTCAATGTTTGGAGGTGCTTTTCTGAATGACATATTTGCATGCATGTAATATTTGTGTGTAATTGTATGCATTGCATTTTTACATTTGTAAATAAGCCCCCATGTTTCAAAGGTATAAAGTTAAAAATGAAGGTGGGCAGCTTTGTGTGTAAGGGTTCAGATTTTATTTTTAGAGCATAGGGGCAGTATACCACCTTGATCAATGGCCAGGGCTTGTGCAGAACATACTTTTGCCTGTTGTTTTATTCACTAACAATCTACATGTGTTGTTATTTCTTCAGCTAAACATAGCAAACAGGGAATCTGAAGCAGCTCCATAGGGGTCATTAGTATACGTGTGTGTGCATACACATAATGTATATATAAATAAGTATGCTTTGCTGATATACATGGGGGAAAACTCTGCCTACTGCATAAGATGCACAAACATACATTCAATTGCACAGGTGCATATACAGACTGTGTTATACAAAGCTATAGTCTGTCACATTTAGCAGTGGCTCTGTCTTTGCATCACATAACAAAAACAAACATTTTTATCCCAGGGTGGAGAATTGTTCATCTGACACTCAACTGGTTGTACCTGACTAAATATTTTAAGGCAGCTTTTAACTACAATGACTGCATTAAAATAGCTTCTTTGCTCATGGGGTGTATTCAGGTTAGCACGTAATAGCTATAAAAAAAAAACTGGAACAAGAACTATGTATGTGTATGTAAGAATGTCACATAACAGGTTTTGCAAATCAAAATGCCACAGCTAATGATAAGATGCTTTACTTAGTTGAGCAAAGGGCCCCGCCTTGTACAGCTCAGACATTACAACTCACAAGAAAGGGTATGAGAAAATGAATAGTTTAGATGTATTTATTGACATAAATGACAATCATATAAGGGGGCCTTATGGCTAGAGGCCGACACAGCCTCTAAAGTAGCTCTCGCTGGTTCCCCTTCCAAGGGCAGGTCCTGTTTGGTAAGAAGATGGAGGAACTAATATCTAAGGCATCTGGTGGTAAGAGTCAGATTTTGCCCCAAACGAAGGATAACAATTACTTAGAGGAAGGGGGTCTGCTTAATCCAGATTTAACCCTTATGATTGGATGGCCTTTCGAAGGCAATCTTCCAGGCCTGATAGCTGGAAAGGGGTCAATCGGGCTTCTTCTGTTTATCCAAAGAGAAGAAAACCGTCATAAAACACCTGAAAGCAGTTATGAAGGTGGTGCAACCAAGAGGGATTGTTATGGGAGGAAGACCATCAATTTCAGGCAGCCTGGGAACGTTCCATAGAAGACAGATGGGTACAGGGGATCATGTGGGACAATTCACTTGACAAAGAGCCATGTAAGGTTCGAAACGTTGCTGTGAGTTGCCCTGCGATTTGAAGTAAAGGCTTTTTAAATAAGTCTGAAGTGCTGCCCATTTCGATTGTCTACAAGTATCCTAGTGTGGAAGGACACGTGGGGAGGTGCACCCAGTATAATAATGAACTGAACACTGTGTGTGCTACTCAATTCGATTGCAGCTGCGGGACAATTACAGACTAGAGTTGAGTTCCAATCCTCCAGCCTTGGCATTTCAGGTCTCCTGTTCCTGCAGAAAGCATCAGGAGTGTCTGATCACCTTATCCGTGCCACAGGTCCCAACATATCAGAGAAGTTTAGGACTCTCTGTTTTTCATAATCAGGAAATTTTGGGGGCATGGAGGCCTATCCTAGAATTAGTCATATTGAACCGAAATTTGAGAATACAACATTTCATGAGGTAATCTCTCAAGCCTGTAAAGTTGGCAATATCTCCAGTGGATTGGATGTGTTCCCTGGTCATAAGGGATGCTTAACATCACATCACTAATACAGAGTCCGACCAGAGATTTCTGGGGTTCTCTGCAGGCCATCTTCACTTGCAGGTCTGGTGTCTGTCATTTGGGTTGGCAATAGCCCCAAGGGTATTCTTAAGATGGCAGAAAGTTAGTCCATTACTTAGACAACCTTATCATACTGGCAGCCATTTCGTAAGCTCCTCACATTGCCCCCCCCCCCCCAAGCCTCCAGACATGCCCTGGTGCATGTTTACCTGGGAATTTCTTGTGAAATAATTTAAAGGGATACTGTCATGGGAAAACTTTTTTTTTCTCAAAACGTATCAGTTAATAGTACTTGGTGGAGCTGGGAAATTGTCTAGCCCCATGTCAGATTTCAAAATTAATTATAAAAAAATCTTTTGAGAAATGGATTTCAGTGCAGAATTCTGCTGCAACAGCACTATTAACTGATGCATTTCAAAAATGTATTCCCATGACGGTATCCCTTTAATCAGCTGAGGACCATGAATTATCTTCTGGGGAATAGCCTTTCTATTGGACTAAATACTGTAATATACCCCTATGGAACCTTGAGTCCATAATCGAATTCTCGTATTGTAACAGGTTCGGGAGCAGGAGAGACCCGATAAGGAAAAGGATTCTTGGAGACCTTCTTTAACAAAGAAACATGAAAGTCTGGATGGATCTGAAGCAGGCAATTCTAGTTTGAAGTTAACTGGATTGATATGCTTAACGATAGGAAAAGGATAAACAAACTGCTGCCCCCATTTCTTAGAAGGACAGGAACGTGTTAGGTTACGGGTAGAAAGCCATACCGAGTCACCCTCATGGAAATCTACACTCCTCTTACATTTCCTATCAGTTGTTTGTGCCTGTTGGATGGTCTGATGAATCATCTAAAAATTCTTGCACAGCTGGTACCGATACTTGAGTGAGTCCAGGAAGAGAAGTAGAACCCAAAGTTAGAAAAGTATGGAGTTTGTTTAGAAGAGGAATGAATTGAATTCTTATAAGAAAATTCTGCCCAAGGCAGAAAAACCCAGTCGTCCTGAGAGAAAGACAAAAACATTGAATACAAGGGCCAGGGTCCATTCCGTCTGCCATTAGGATTAGGATGAAAGGCAGAAGACAAGGCAAGTTGGATGTGAAGACCCTGGCACAACGACTTCCAAAAATGAGATGTGAACTGTGAACCCCTATCAGAGATTACCTCCCTGGGTAACCCATGAAGACAAAAAATGTCCTTAAAAAAATTTCAGCTGTAGTAGCTGCAGAAGGCAGACCAGTCAGGGCCATTTTAGCCAATCTATCGACTACAACAAAAATGGTATTGTAACCAGCAGAAGGAGGAAGTTCCACGATAAAATCCATAGAAATACTCTCCCAAGGCCTCTTGGGGACTGGAAGTTTCACATGACTGGACATATTGTTCACAGCCTTTGAACATAGATGGCCAATAGAGTCTTTCTGAGTCTTTCTAACCCCAAATGGCCAGATAAGAAATTGATCATGAACATTGAAGGACATCAAAACGAAGACTCTCAGGAACAAAAATGTTATCTTCAAACATAACAAATGTATTTTGAATGGTAGAACCTTCAGGACCCTCATCATCCTCCTTGGAAGTTTCTCGAATCTTGTTTAATAACACCACATGAAGAAGAAGAAAATTAGATGGGCTGAGAATATTTTCAGTTGTTGACTACAGTGTGGTATTGGAGTGTAAACGTGACAGAGCATCAGTGTGACAAAGTCTCCCTGGTGGTCTAGTAGCTTACCCCTTTGCATGCAGGAGCGCCCGCCATGCCTCCGGCAGGGATGCTCACCTCATGCATCTGATTCCTTCCAGCGCCGGTTCCATAATGGCGGGTTTATGCGCCAGCGTGATGACGTCACACGCAATGGCTCGAAATTCAAATGTATAAAAGGGAAATTCAGTCTACAGATCCTTGCCCGTTGTTAGGTTCTATTTAGAAAGTTCCTGGGTGTTCAATCCTTGTGATTTCCTTGTGATTTCCTGCCTGATCTTCTGTTATTGACCATTGCCTGCCTGTTAACTCCGAACTCTCCATTCCCGACCTCTGCCTGTCCACTGACTATTCTACGATCTCTAATCCTGACCCTGGCCTGTCTGATGATTCTACTCTGCTTGTGCTGGCCCTGCCCGCCTGTTCCACTCTGTGGCGTCAGGTGGTATTCTTCAATCCAGTATCCTCAATGAGACGATCATGCCCCTTTGCATGTTCAGAACCTTTTAGCTTTGCTTCTCTCTCTATTAAGACCTGGCAGCATCCAATAAGCCAAGAGCTCCTCCTGAGGTGAAAGGCGGAGGTTATAGGCAGAAGCGAAAGCCGAGATCAGTGAGCTTAGCTTGGTTTCTGGATTAAGGGTGCCGTTCATGACAATCAGGCGTTCTATTCTTGGAACCTGTTCCATATGTTACATGAAAATTGAACCGAGAGAAAAAAAGAGCCCACCTGGCTTGTCGAGTGCGGAGTCTTTTTGCTGACCACAGATACTCCAGATTCTTGTAATTGGAGAAAACCAATGTAGGATGGTTAGCGCCTTCCAGCATGTATCCATTCTTGGAAAGCAGCCTTAATAGCAAGCAACTGTCTATCACCTACATTGTGGTTAGAGAGGTTATAGGAGCAATTATCTTAGAGAAATTCTTTATGAATCTCCAATAAAAATTGGCAAAATCTTTCAATCTTTGTACAGCCTTACGATTAGTAGAAACAGGCCAGTTGAGAACAGTTGAGATCTTGTGGGAATCCATAGAAATCCCATTAGATGAAATACTGAACCCCAGGAATTCCATGGAAGATTTTTCGAATTCACATTTCTCAAGTTTAGCAAAAAGTTTATGGGTTCGAATCCTTCAGAATACTTTTTTCCAACGTTGTCTATGTTCTTCAAGGGTGGAGGAGAAAATCAAGATGTCCTCTAACTCTGGTGCATTGCATAGACCAAAGAGAATCACTAAATATTCGAAATGACGTACCTGTAAGGACTCTAGTGGGCAGTGGGGTCCACGGCTGCTCCTTCAGCATTCAGTTTTCTGAGTTCTGGATCGGTTTCTGAGTTCCTGGTCCCTTGAGCTTGTTGCCTGTTTGCTTAAATTATCTTATCTGATTCCTGCTGTGACCCTGCCTGGCTGCAGACTACTCCTGACTTCTGTGATCCTGACCTGTGACCCGACTATTCTACACTCCGTAATGTCTGCCTGACCATTCTGATCTGGTCTCTTGGTTTGACCCTTGCCTGTTATCTGACTCCAATCCTGCCTGATCCCTCTGCTAGCATTCCTGGTTTTGACCTTGGCCTGTCTGACTCCCTCTGTGCTCCGCCTGTCCTGACCCGGCCTGATCTGAGTACGAATCTGCCTACTCCTGCCTGTACCATGACCTTTGGCCTTATTGACTCTAACAACAGTCATACCCCTTTGCCTATCCAGAAACTTTCCCTTGCACATCTCCTTAAAGTCCAGTTGGCATCTGAGTAAGCTGAGGGCTCCTCCTGAAGCCAAAGGCAGTCACTTAACTGGTGAAGCATGAGCCTAGACCAGGGTGCTTGGTACTGGTTCTAGTGTTGGGTGCCGACCATGACAGTACCGTGTGCGGAATGCTGTCTTTCATTCATCTCCTTGGTGAATGCAGACAAAGTTATATGCCCCTCGAAAATCAAGATTTGTAAACGCCCGGGCAGAAAGTAGACTTTGGAATATTTCAGGTATTATGTTCTTAATAGTGACTTTATTTCTGCGGAGGAGGCCGAAACCACTCTCTGCCAAATTCGGATCGCCAGGACGATCTACCGGATACTGGTATTTAAAAAGATAAATATCCATAGTGTCCCAGGTTACCACAGATCAGGTAACACAAATGACTGTACAGAGTTTTGGTTTATTTTTGTTGACTTTGGTTCTGGGTTTTTTTCCGTTGGAGCGTAGCATTCTCTTGCACGCACTTATAGTCTACTATGGGTTTATTCAATGGAGAGATGTTCGAAAAACTTTTGGCTCGGGTAACTGGGACCCAGCCTTACATTTAGGGCACAGCTATACCAAACCCAAAGACACAAAAGGTTTTCCCGGATTACTGAATCCAACCCACATTGAGTCTGAGCAGGTGAAGGGCATACTATTCCAGATAGGAATGTTCCCTTTGTACTGGGTGAACTGGGAAAGGAAAATTGGTGCACTGTAATAATAGACTACCAAGACTTGGGAAGAAATATAATATTATACTGCTACATACATATATTATTGGAAAGATACTGGGTAAAAACCTATATGTCCTACGCTCCTATTTAACAACATGTAATAGGATTACTCAGGATAAGACAATTCAGATCTGTTTAGTTCTATGTTATTTTATTTTCTCAATGCAAGAGTTCTGCATCCATAGCAGAGAACGGTTGACTTGTTTGAATGTGTTTGGCTTATTGTTGATAATGATAACACCCCTTTTTCAAAGGAGTAAAACATTGAATATGGTAATCCTGTATTACCTACTCTGGGTGGCATGTGAGTACTTAATGTGTACACACCTAATACCAAACAAATTAGTGCAATATGAAAATCCCTAGCTCTTACGACTAAATATTTCTCGCCTATATTGATCGTAGGAGGGGACTTTAATCAGGTGTTCTCAGAAAAATTGGATAGGGAGCCACCCCCGACCCCATCCTCACAAACCTCACAAAAGGCAAAACAATTCCATGCCCTGATCAGATCTCATGCCCTATTTGATTCTTGGCGACTGAATAACCCCAGGGATAGGAGATATACTTTTTATTCCTCTCCCCATAAGCTCCATGAGACTGGACTACTTCTTTATTTCCCAAAACTGTTTAAAGTATCTCACGACTGCATCTATCCAGGCAATCTCTTGGTCTGACCATGCCCCCATTACCTTTAGCATATCCCTACCACCCACCTTAGAAAAACAAAAACACTGGAGACTAAATGAAACTATCTTAAATGACCCTTCCACTAGAGATACAATAGGAAAACTGCTTAAGTAATTCTTCACTGAGAACAAAGATTCTATTGAGTCGAAGGGAAGCCCACAAGGCGGTAATAAGGGGACATATCATATCACTCTCCTCCGCAAGGTATAGAAACAAGAAACTAGAGACTTACACCATAGAAAAGAAGTTAAGGGAATTAGACTCTTTATATCAGACACAACCTAACCCACAAAGTTTACAGGAAATACAAGATCTGCGTGCCAAACTAAAAGAAATTGCTATACACAAGGCAGAAAGAACAATGTTGTGGACAAAAAGAAAATATTACCAAATGGGGAACAAAGCTCATACATTACTAGCTAATCTATTGCGCAAAAGGGCTAGGCAATCTCAAATATTAACCATACAGTCTAAACAGGGAATACCATTGCATAATTCCACACAGATGAATGACACCAAAACATCAGAACTCACACAGTTTTTAGAGGGCTGCAATTTGCCCACCCTGTCAGGAAACGATTTGAAAGAAATAAACAAGGAGGTTACATCAGAGGAGGTACTGGAAGTGCTGAAATCTCTGCTTCTCCAAAAATCCCCAGGGCCAGATGGGTTCTCCAATGTGTATTACAAAACCTATAGAGGGTTCTTCTCTCCAATCTTAGCAGAGCTGTTTAATACTTTTTTAAAGGGGACTGAAAAAATTCCGGACACAATGCTATCCTCCTTCATAACTGTTCTGCCAAAGGAGGGAAAAGACCCATCACTATGTAGCAATTACAGACCTATCACATTGCTTAACAACGATCTAAAAATTTTCATGAAAATATTGGCACATAGATTGACACCGATCCTTGCCAAGCTGATCAACCCAGATCAAGTGGGATTCGTCTCAGGTAGACAAGCAGGAGACAACACCCGCAGGGCTATAGATCTCATAAACATTATACAAGCCAAAAGCATCCCATCAGTGATTTTAAGCCTAGACGCAGAGAAAGCCTTTGACAGGTTAAATTGGGCCTACATGACACAACTACTCCAACATTTGGCCTTTCAAGGACCCTTTCTCCAAGCGGTGCAACTCCTATATAAAAAACCCTCGGCCTACCTGAAAATGAATGGGGACATGGGGATCCTAATATACATTAGAAATGGTACAAGACAGGGATGCCCGCTCTCCCCTCTGCTATACTCCCTTAGCACCCTAAGCAGCCAAGATACGGGAACACCCAGACATCACCAGTATTAAGGTCTCGCTGTTTGCAGATGATGTGTTGTTAACCCTGTCAGGATCGCACCGCCCAGAGGCTTACCTTTAGCTCCGGGCAGTGCGTCCTCTCCTTCCCAGCGTCACATCCACAATGGCGGCGCCCATAGCCGCCACGGGGATAGCGGGGCCGGGTAGTGACGTCATCACGTCGCGCCTGACGTGATGCCATCACGGCGCCCAGGTTTTGGCGCAAAATTCAAATATGGCGCCCAATTATAGGACCATATTGCTATTGTTCCTGGGTATTTTGACCTTTTGCCTGGACTTTGTATTATTTTTGCCTTCCAATACAACCATTTGCCTGGACTTTGACTCGTTTCCTGCCTGATCCTTGCTGGTGTTACGCTTTTGGTCCGTTAACCCCTAAGTTTCCTCCTTGGTCCACTACTCCTCTAGGGTGCCTACTAGGCCTACCCTGACAAATCCTGAGCAAACCCCTCATTTCCCTACCAAACTTACATAAAACCATAGAAATATATGGTGACCTAGCAGGTTATAAAATAAATTGGGCAAAATCAGAAGCCCTCGCACTAAATATCACCAATGATCTGAGGAATACACTCCAAGCCGACTTTAAATACAAATGGCAAAATTCCCATATAACGTACCTGGGGATCAGAGTAACCCCCAATACTATCAATTATACCAAGCAAACTTTAAACCTCTGGTAAAGTGAATTGAAGCAGATTTACGTGACTGGAGACAAAATAATATTTCTTGGTTAGGACGGGTTGCAGCAATCAAGATGAACATCCTCCCTAAATTACTTTACCTGTTTTAAACCATCCCGATCTGGATTCCAGTTTCAATGCTTGGCCACATTCAAAAGCAAATATTTACATACATATGGAACAAATCTAGCCATAGATTACCCCGCTTGGTTCTATTTGCGAGAAGGGACCAAGGAGGGTTAGCGGTCCCAGATATAGGGAAATACTATGAATCAGCACACCTTCGCCAAACCCTAGCATTGCTACAACCAAAAGCCCCCACCAAGTGGGCATCAATAGAAGCAACTGGGCTATACCCCTACCACATTAGCAATCTTCTATTACTTAAAAACCCGAAGATGCAAATTCTTTCCTCAGCCCCAAAAGCTATAAAGTTTACCCAAATTATTTGGAAACAATGTGTTAGGAAATATAGGATATGTAAATACCCTTCGGCACTAACTCTCCTCATAGCTAACCCAAAGTTCCAACCTGGCCAGTGCCAGTCCTTTCATCGGGAATGGGTACCACACTCCCAAAGTAGAATTATAGACTTTGTTAATCCTATAAAACAAACACTATACACATATGAAGAATTACATCATAAGCATAATTGGAACTCTGATAAAAGAATAGAATACCTTCAAATTAAGCACCATGTCACCACTGTATTTGGACAGCAATCCAAATTAAACTTACCCCATTCGAAAAAGTGATGGGAGGTAACTTCCCATGTAAGGGACTGATATCTCAGCTATATTACATACTGAACTCCCTAACAGAAGAACCATTCCCAAAACATGCATATATGCAATATTTGGAATCAATCTGGGGACAAGAACTGACCCTATCCAAGTGGGAGGCAATGTGGGAAAACTCAGGTAAGATGGTGGTATGCACTCTACAAAAAGAGAGTGCGTACAAAACCATGATGAGATGGTATTTCACCCCTGACAGATTATCAAAGATCTACCCAGAAAGCAGTCCCATGTGTTGGAGAGGGTGTCAGGAAAAAGGCACCCTACACCACATCTTATGGGCATGCCCCAAACTCACTACCTTTTGGGCAGAGGTGATTAATTTAACGCAGACAGTTCTTAAGATACCCTTAACTATAGAAATGCCACACTTGCTCTTAGCACCTCCCATACCAAATCTAAATAATCCAGCACAAAAATGGGTCAACCAAGTAGTCACAGCAGCCAGACTAGCAATATCTTCTATGTGGAAATCCACAGCAGTACCCACAATTAAAAAGAGATCATATCTAGGCTGGGGAAAAAAAGAAAATTTAAAGAAATGACCTCTCAAATACCTAATACTGTACAGATACATGACAATATTTGGGCTAACTGGAGCTTCTTTTTGACTACTTTACCCCCACCTCATTAAGATTTCAGAAGAGTTCTTGGGACTGGATTTGTTCTTGCTCACTCAGCTTATATTAAAGCTACTTAACTTTTACATCCACAGTATGTTTTTACATGTTGATTGTAAATATGACAATTGCGATGAACAACCCAAATCTACGATTTGTTAATTGTTTATTTTATTGTAAAACTCATTAAAAATTTAAAGTTACAAAAAAAAAATAGTGACTTTATTTAAGTCCCGGTAGTCAATACAAGGTCGTAATGAGTGATCCTTTTTTTGCACAAAGAAGATACCAGCTCCAGCAGGAGAAGTGGAAGGCTGGATAAAACCCTTCTTAAGATCATTAATGTAATTCTTTAGTTCTTTAAGCTCAGGCTCAGATAAGGGATCAATCAATTGCTGCATTGGGTAAAAGATTGATAGGACATAAATTCAATGAGGGGGAAGTTCATCAGCCCCTTTCTCATCAAATACATCAAGGAACTTATGATAGGGTTCAGGAATAAGTTCAAGTCGAGGATCAGAAGAAAGCAACTGAAGATTACGCCACTCCACAACGTGACAAGAACAGTGATCAACTGGATTAGGGTCTCTAATTCTTCGGGTATGCCAACCCTAGCTAGGTCATCCTTTAGACTTCCCGACAGCCCAATGCAAAACTGATGTTTCAAAGCAGCAGAACCCCACTGGGTATCAGCGGCGTAGTTACGAAACTCTGTCATATATTCCTCCACAGGATGCCTTCCTGGAGATAACCCCCTAAGAGCTGCTTCAGCAGTGTCCTCTCTCCTGAGATCGTCATAAAGCAGTGCAATGGCCTGGAAAAAAGCTGAAGAGTTGTTAAGCAAAGGATTCTGTTGCTCCAGTAGGTGATGTGCCCATGTATGAGGTTTGCCCAATACAATGGAGAGAACGAATCCCACCTTTGCTTGCTCAGATGTGGATTCAGCAGGAACTCCAGTTTGCAGGCCTGGAACTGCTTGCAATCTCCAGCCAAATGCTCAGGCTTGGAAAGTTTAATACTGGGAGCCCGGGAGCTGGAGAAGGTGCTGATGATGTTGAAGCGATGGGATGCCATGTGTTGAAGGTGCTCCCAAAATAGTTTTTAGCTGAGCTTGAACTTGCTGATATCCACCTTGGCGTTCTTGAACAGCTTGGGTAAGGGTGGACAATTGCTGAGTGAGGAGAGTCATTGCTGAAGCACCTTCAGACTCCCTCTTTGGCAAAGTGATACTGTTCCGAATGAGTTGAGTGGAAGAGATTGTTGAGGGCTGACCTCTCCAACACCTCCCACTAAGGGAAACCAGTCACTGGGATTGTGAACAGGACCCTATTGGAGGAGTGGGAGGAGTACTGGTTATCCGGAGCATCAGACAGAATCAGTAGGCGAGAGAATGGTCAGACAGGCAAGGGTCAATCTAGGCAGCAGAGGGACAAAGTCCATGAACAGGCGGAGTCCTACACAGGAGGGTCAATGTAGTAAATCAGTAGGCAGATGGATGGTCAGTCAGGGAGGGGTCAATTCAGGTGAGTATCAGAAGTCCACAAACAGGCCGAGTCAAAACACAGGAATATCAGGCAGTAGTAGAATGCTAAATGTCTTGCCAGAATCAGCCAAGATCACTTTGCAGTAAATGAAGGTCTCTGCCCTCCTTTTAACCCACTGCGTATGCGCAGAAACGACAAGACGCCAGCGTCATGACGCTGTTTTACTAGTAAGGTGCATGCGCGCCAGTGCCTATTCCGGATGCCCCCTCTTGGATACTGGCAGGGATACGGCAGGGAGATTGCCATTCTGTAAGCTCCTCACAGGAAGTGATCTTCATGTACATTGCCCCAGTTTGGTCTCAGAGGCCCTAGTTCACAGACCTGGTCCAATTGTCAGTGGAGCATACTTGGAAACTTCCGACCAGAAATGTACAACCAAACTGTTTAGAGGGAGGTTAGAGGGATGGAAGTTTGTTTTCTCTGGAAAAAAAAGGCACTTGCGAGGGGACATGATTACATTTACAAACGTACATTAGAGGACATTACAGACAAATAGCAGGGGACCTTTTTATCCATAAAGAAAATCACTACACCAGAGGACAGCCCTTTAGACTAGAAGAATAAAACTTTCATTTGAAGCAGCATTGCAGTTCTTCACAGTGAGGACAGTGAGGTTGTGGAATGCACTGCTGAGTGATCTTGTAATGGCTGATTCTGTTAATGTTTTGAAGAGTGGTTTGGATGATTTCTTGGACAGACATAATATCAAAGGCTATTGTGAGATTAACTTTATAGTTAGTATAGATATGGGTATTTATAATTTATGTGAGTGTATGGATGCTGGGTTTCATTTGGAAGGATTTAACTTGATGCACTTTGTCTTTTTTAACTATGTAACTATGACCTTGGACCACATGCTGCATCAGGGTCCATTCCTTCACCCAGATCCAGGTTCATTAGAACTCACAGAGTGGAGGTTGAGAGGCACAACTTAGAGTCTCTGGGTCTCTAGAGTTATTCAAGCACTGCTCCAGTCCAGGAAATCATTGACTAATAGCCAAAATGCCAAGATTTAGGAGTTGCTCTGTTCCAAATCAGGATCAAAGTCAGGGTCCCAACTTCAGCTTTTTCAATCAGGTTTGGAAAAAGGCCTAAGTTTGAGTACCTTGAGAAAACAGATTTCGTCAATTTCTGCAATTTCCGAAGTAAGGTGGGCCCTCTCCAGATGGATTTGCTTGGTCATCTAAAATGCTTAATCTCAAGCAAATCAAGAAGAGCCAGCCTCTATCCCAGCACACTCAATCAGGGCTCAAGCAGCTTTATGGGCAGCAGAAGTGGGCCATCTTTATTTATTTTACTTTGAAAATATTTAATTTGATTTTTATATTCATAACAGCAATAGTTATGCAGATAAAGAGAATATTTTATATTTGATATGATGGCATGAATTTACCAAAAATGTATAAAATTTAAAAGAAATCCATAGAGACTTGCAGCACTCCCATATATTGATAAAACTGCCTTTATTGCAGCATTGTTAATGGCACAGCAATGTTTCAGACCTCCTGGTCCTTTCTCAAGCTGACAAAGTTTATAACTACAAATTTGTAACAGTCTTAAATACCCTCATTATGCATGCCCTCTAGTGGTTACAATTATATACAAAATGCTTTATTTAAAATAACATAGTAACAAACTAACATTGTGTCAGTTTCCTAGTAGTTGAGATTAAACTTATAAAATGCTTTATTTAAAATAACATAGTAACCACTAGAGGGCATGCATAATGAGGGTATTTAAGACTGTTACAAATTTGTAGTTATAAACTTTGTCAGCTTGAGAAAGGACCAGGAGGTCCGAAATGTTGCTGTGCCATTAATAATGCAGCAATAAAGGCTGTTTTATCAATATATGGGAGTGCTGCAAGTCTCTATGGATTTCGATTAAAGGATGTGGAGGTGAACACATCAATTGATGTACACCCCAGATAAGTAAACTCCCATTATTTGAAGTGCTGGATATTTGTTGGGCTCTCCAAATATGCTACAATTTTGGGGTACAAATGCATCTATCATAAACATAATTTATGTTTAGAACAAGAACACAGCATATTTAGAAAGTTTAATGTGTCCCGAACATGCCAATACCAAATATATATATTGTTTTATGGAGATTTCTCACTTATATTTCTGAAAATCTCTAAGCAGTACACTACCAAATTTTCAAAACACCGCTCCACAAAACAGCATACTTCTGATTTCAAGGTCAAACATTCCACAAACAGTAGGTTTACCCTAGAAAACTACCCATTATTAGAATGAACAGATCCTGCAGAATCAAAAATGGGTAAATATATCTCTGTACGCCAAACTAACAAGTTGCAATTCTATCCTAAATTTATAATTTTTTATAGAAATTGGTGATTTTTTTGAAAAATTACCTCAGAGCTTCCAATCTACAGCATCATATCTCTCATACATCATTAGGTACCAATGTATAACACCCTAAATATGATTGCCAGGAGTCCACTGAACATTTTGATGCTCAATATGTATTGGTGTGCCTAAGTATGTGGCATGTAAAGGCCCCAAAATGTAGACACCCCAGGTGAGCTATCAGTATGTACTGCAAAATCAAGACACTTTCCTCATTTTTAAGGGGGCAAAGTTAGAAAAAAGTAAGTTCACCCACAAAAACCATACCGTTTCAGAAAGGACACATTTCCCCGAATTCAAAATTGGTATGCATGTCTTTCTACTCAAAAGTACCAAGCCGCAAACCTTTCCTAAATTTGGCAATTTGGTGATATTTCCAAAAATCACCTCAAAATCTCCACCCTGCAGCATCGTATTTCCACACATACTTTTAGCTATCAAGATAAAACACCCCAAATATGGAAGCCTAGGGTCCTCTGAGCAGTGTGATGCCCAATATGTATAGGTGTACCCAAGCACCTGTCATATAGAAGTCCCAAAAAGAAGACCCCCAAATGGTCTGTCATTTCAGGTACTGCAAAATCAACAGATTTACATCAATTTGAGGGGGGCAAAGCTAGAAAAAAAGTAAGTTCACCCCCAAAAACCATACATTTTCGGAAAGTACACACTCCCCCAAATCAAACATGGGTATGCACGTCTTTCTACTCCAAAGCACCAAGCCGCAAACCTTTCCTAAATTTGGCAATTTAGTGACATTTCCAAAAATCACCTCAAAATTTCCACCCTGCAGCATCGTATTTCCACACATACTTTTAGCTATCAAGATAAATCACCCCAAATATGAAAGCCTAGGGTCCTCTGAGCAGTTTGATGGCCAATTTGTATAAGTGTACCCAAGCACGTGGCATATAGAAGCCCCAAAACAAAGACCCCCTTATGGTCTGTCATTTCAGGTACTGCAAAATCAAAAGATTTACATCAATTTGAGGGCGGCAAAGCTAGAAAGTTCACCCCCAAAATGGGTATGCATGTCTTTCTACTCCAAAGCACCAAGCCGCAAACCTTTCCTAAATTTGGCAATTTGGTGACATTTATAAAACTCACCTCAAAATTTCCACCCTGCAGCATCGTATTTCCACACATACTTTAAGGTATCAAGATAAATCACCCCAAATATGAAAGCCTAGGGTCCTCTGAACAATTTGATGCCCAATATGTATAGGTGTACCCAAGCACGTGGCATATAGAAGCCCCAAAACAAAGACCCCCATATGGTCTGTCATTTCAGGTACTGCAAAATCAACAGATTTACATCATTTTCAGGGGGGCAAAGCTACAAAAAAATAAGTTCACCCCCAAAAACCATATATTTTCAGAAAGTACATATTCCCCCGAATTCAAAATGGGTATGCATGTCTTTCTACTCCAAAGCACCAAGCCACAAAGCTTTCCTAAATTTGGCAATAAAGGCAGCTTAAAAAAAATCGCCTAAAAATATTGCAATTGGCCATATTTATCTCACCCAATTTCTAACATACAGTTGTAAAACACCCTTAATATTTACGCCAAGGGTCTGAGGAACAGTTTGATGTCCAGCATGCACAGATATAGCAAAGCAGCTAGCATGTGTGGACACCAAATAAAAATAGTGCATATGAATTTTCTCCGCTGCCAATTCGCTTTTTTTGTGAGACTGAGCATTGTCTGCCAAAAGATCCTTCTAACAGCACAAAGACCCCCCAGAGCCATATATTTTTGGAAAGTACACACTTTGATGTATGCAATACAGATAAAAATATCATTCTACACCAAACTACCAAACTGCTAAGTTATTCTAAACATTCAGTTTTTTACAACATTTACAACAGATTATTGCAGTTTGCCGCATTTATCTTACACAACGTTTTACGTACAAAGAAAAATCATCCTAAATATGGACATCAGAGGTCTACTGAATAGTTTGATGCCCGATATGCATAGAATTACCAAAGAATGTGGTATTACGGACCCCAAATGAAAAACATACATATGAATTTTCACGCTAACCAACACAGATGCTGAAAACAGTACCCCGACTGTGCATTATGTGCCGTAAGACCCCCAAACTGTAAAACCATACATAACCATTTATTTTTGGAAAGTATATATTCTGACGGATCAAACAAAGTAAAATATACATTTCTATACAAAAGCATCAAACCGCAAAACTATACTAAATATACATAAGGAACAATAATGCAGGGATAAAATTGCAATAAAACCACAAAAATAGCGTAAATCAATGAAATAACAAAATTATTGAGTGACAGCGTAATTAGTGGCCCAAATCAATTATCCAATAGTCACGCTGTTGAAATAAGTTTTTAGGCAAATATAACAGTACAATGAATAAGTAAAAAAGAAAAAAACTGCTGTTTGTGTGTTTTTGTGTATACCTGTTTGTGCTTTAATAAAAGTTGTCAAATAAGTGCAAATAAGTGTACAAAAGGGACTAAGTGTGCTAAAATAAAAAATAAAAAAAAATACCAATTTTTACTAAAATGTGTGTGTAAGTGTGTAAATGTGCTGTAAGTGTCTGTATGTACAGGTAAGTGTCTGTAGGTACAGGTAAGTGTATAAAAAAAAAACGTGCACTTACCTTTTTTTTGCAGGAGATCGCCTGGAGTGCCTGGAGATCGATCAGCCTCGTGTTTGCAGAGCCTCTGTGCAGCTGAAAGTGCGTGGGAGGCTCTGCAGGGGAAGGAAGCCGGTAAGCAAAGTAGCAGATGCTCCTTGCGATGCGTCTGCTACTTTGAAGTCGGACAGCCCCCTAGCATTGTTGCCTAGGGGGCTGTCATCCCTCCCCACTCTCTGCGGAGGCGGCAAACAGCCGCTGAAGCAGAGAGTCAGCACGGCACCCAGAGCCTTTAACCGCCAGCATGTACGCCGTACGTGCTTGGTGGTTAAAGGGTTAAGATAAGAAATACACCCATTTAATAAAAAAAAAAAAAAAAAA
>CM044433.1:66689261-66718966 GCA_024363595.1 Xenopus borealis
AAAAAAAAAAAAAAAAAAAAAGGAAACCGCCTGCTAGAAGTCATCTTTAGAGTGGCATGTTGGCCATCACCATTTGACACTATAAATTGGATGTCAGAACAACAGGATATGCAGTTTGGCTCCAGTGCTTTAACTAATTGTTGCAAATAAATTAATTTTGCAGTACACACTTGTAACTCATTGATTTCCCATCCAGGGACATTCAGCTTGCTAGGTCCCCTGACTATTGACATTGAGAGGACCATGGAAAATGGTGTCATACTTACTGTGATTTTCCTTTCCTGGTCCTTTCCATATCAGGTTTCCCTCCCTTGGTCTATTGGTTTAGTAGAACTTGTTACGAGACACCCAAGGGAAGTACTCCTCCTAAATTATGTGTTAGGGGTGTGGGTTATTATTATTATTATTATTAACATGTATTTTAATAGCGCCAACTTATTTTGTAGTGCTGTAAAGTGAATGTGATTATACAACTAAATCACATGAATTACATACATAGAACATAAGGAGTTACATACATCACAATAAATACTGGTACAGAAGGTGAGGAAGGCTCTGTGCAGAAAGAGCTTATAATCTAAAGGGAAGGGAATGATATACAAGGTGTGGGAGTGGGCAAGATCAGAGTTAGGTGGATGAGATGTAGTACTGTAAATGGTATTGAATTGGGTAGTTAAGAGTGAGGGTAGGCTTCTCTAAAAAAGTGGGTTTTAAGAGATTTCTTGATAGCTGAAAGGTTGGGAGAAAGTCGGACAGACCGTGGGAGAGAATTCTAGAGGAGGGGTGCAGCCCTTGCAAAGTCTTGAATGCGAGCATGTGAGGAGATAATGAGAGAAGAGTTGAGTAGCAGGTCAGTAGAGGAGTGTAGTAAGCGGTTGGGTGAGTATATGGAGATTATAGAGATGTAGGGAGGGGCAGAGTCATGAAGTGCTTTGAATATCAGGGTCTTTAATTTGAATTTAATTCTGAAGGGCAGTGGAAGCCAGTGCAGGGATTGGCAGAATGGCATGGCAGAGGAAGAGCGGTTGCTGAGGTGTATAAGCCTAGCAGCAGTGTTCATTATGGACTGGAGAGGTGACAGACTCTGGAGGGGAAGGACAATTAAAAAAGAGTTACAATAGTCTAGACGCAATATGACGAGAGAGTGAATAAGAATTTTGGCAGCATCTTGGGTGATAAATGATCGTATTTTGGATATGACATAATTTAACAAGTGACTGGATGTGAGGAGTGCATGTCAGGGCAGAATCTAGTATAACCCCAAGGCCTGGGGAGACGGGGTGATAGTGGAATTGTTAACTATGATGGATACTTCCGGGATGTTACTGGTGTTAGCTGGAGGAAAAAGAACCATTTCCATTTTGGAGAGGTTTAATTTAAGGTAGTGTTGTGACCTCCAAGTAGAGATAGCAGACAGGCATGAGGAGACACGAGTTTGGAGTTCTGGGATGAGATCAGGAGAGATAGATCTGAGTATCATCAGCGTAGAGGTGGTAGTGGAAACCATACGAGCTGATTAATTTGCCGAGGGAGGAAGTATATAGAGAAAATAATAAGGGTCCCAATGCAGAGCCTTGAGGAAGCCTGAAAAGGGAGGTAGGGGGGAAGATACTACTCCGTTGTAAAAGACACTGAAGGAATGATTGGTGAGGTAAGAAGAGAACCAGGACAGGGCTGTGTCACGAAGGCCAAGCGAATGGAGGGACTGGAGGAGGAGAGGGTGATCTACAGTGTCAAATGCAGCTGAGAGATCAAGCAGTATTAGTAGTGAGAAATTTTTGTTGGCTTTAGCTGTTAAAAGGTCATTAGTTAGCCGGGTCAGAGCAGTTTCAGTGGAATGTTGTGGTTTAAAACCAGATTGTAGGGGGTCCAGCAGGTTATTGTCAGAGAGGAATGAGGTTAATCGGTTGTAGACTAGGCGCTCTACTAGTTTAGAGATGAAAGGTGGCAGAGAGATAGGTCGGAGGCTGTCAAGACTGGAGGGGTCAAGAGAGGGTTTTTTCAGAATGGGGATGACAAGAGCGTTTTTAAGTTGAGACAGAAATAGTCCAGTTGAGAGATTAAATAGATGATTTAAGGCTTTGATTAGACAAGGGTTGGTATTGCAGAGAAGTTTTGAAGGAATAGGATCAAGCGGGCAGGTGGTAAGGTGAGAAGAGGCCAAAAGTTTTGAGACTTCCTCATCAGTAACAGGGGTGAAGGAGCACAGGAGAGACTGGGGAGTGTGTGAGGGAGGGTGGTGGAAGCCTTGAGTGTTTGAGTAGTGTAATGTCCCTTCTGATAGTGTCAATTTTGTTTCTGAAGTACTCATAAATGTCTTGAGCAGAGATAGATGTCCATGGAGGGTGTAAAGAAGGGGAAAAGAGAGTGTTAAAGTTGGAGAATAGTTCTGCCGGTTTTTTGGAAAGGGAGTTAATGAGTGAAGTAAAGTATGTTTGTTTGGCTTGGGAAAGGCTTGTGTTATAGGAGCACAGGGCAGATTTGTAGCTCCAAAAGTCTGATTCTGAGTGGGATCTGCGCCAGCGACGCTCAAGTGCGCATAAGTGTCTTTGGAGTGCTTTAGTATGAGCAGTTTGCCACGGTTGCAGTGGTTTGGGTCTAGCACATTTAGTTTTTAAAGGAGCAAGCTCATTAAGGGCAGTGGTGAGTGTTCTATAGTAGACAGAGGTAGCCACATAAGGACAAGAGATAGCTGAGATATTAGAGTGAAGAGAGTCAAAGAAGAAGAGAGATGCAAAACATCCAGAGCTTGCAAGTCACGGTAGATTCGTGTTTGGGGATTAGCAGGAGGTGAGGAGGGAGTTAGTGAGAGTTGAAATGTGAGCATATTGCGAGTGATTAAAATTGGTGGTTGAGCAGAGTCTGGTAAATATGAGATCCAGGAGTTACCATTGGTGTGAGAGGGGGAGTCTGAGCACAAGGATAAGCCTAGAGAGGATGTTAGCGAAAGAAGTTTAGAGACGGAAGGGCTGTTAATGTTGTTAACAGGTATATTAAAGTCCCCTAATATGACGGATGGGGTGTTAGATGAAAGAAAGTAAGGAAACCAGGCAGCAAAGTTGGTCCAGATAGTCGATATATGAGAGCAATGCAGAGTGACACAGGAAAAAAGAGCCTAATGCAGTGAACCTCAAATGAGGAGAATGATAAGGAAGGAACAGGTGGAAGAACTTTGAAAGTACAGCGGGGAGAGAGAAGCAAACCTACCCCACCCCCAGATCTGTCTCCAGGCCTGGGAGTATGAGTAAGGTGTAGGCCCCCATAGGACAGGGCAGCAGGTGAGGCAGTGTCAGTGGAAGAAAGCCAGGTTTCTGTAAGTGCAAGTCGGTTGAAGGAATTGGCAATTAAATGGTCGTGGATAGCAGTGAGTTTGTTGCAAACAGATCTGGCATTCCAGAGAGCACAGGTGAGATTAACTGGGTTTTGGGGTATAGGAATATGAGTTCTGTACTGTTGGAATTTCCCCCAAGAGAAGGCCATAATATAACTGGGATGGGGTAAGGGCCAGGGGTTGGGGAAATGTCCCCAGCTGCTAGCAGTAGAAAGGAGAAATAGACTAAGTGAGAGCAGGATTTGTAAGTTCTTAGTTTGTATGAAAAGGAGGAGTTTCCTGGAATAGTTAAACAGAGTACTTTGTATACTTCATGTGTGGAGGTGGAAGGAGAAGAAATTAGAGTGGCCGAGATTTGTATAGAGTGGGGACTTAATGGGGGAGGCAAATAGAATTTTTTTTTGAAGCATGAGAGTGAAAGGAGGAGAAATACAGGATAAAGCATTTTTGAGTAAAAAGTAACAAACTGGTAGGTAAAAACAAATCTGTTTTCTTCTTATCCCAGCCAGTTCAAAGTTGATGGTTCAAGTTTGATGGAGGATAATCTGGTTCCTTTTTCCTTGTCAATGCCTTGTCCAACTGCCTTGTGTAACTGCCATTTCTAAGCACTTGTGAAATATTAGCACTAGAAATGTTAGCACTAGTGCCATGCCCCCAGACACGAGTGCCATCCCCAATACTGGGCCTGAATTTATATGTAGCTGATTGGAAAAAACAGAGCCTAATTGACTAATTAATCAATTAACCAGCTATCAAAGGGCTGAGTTTAACAGACACCAGAACCAAGTTGGGGCTATAAAAATATCTCTTGTTCACTGAGGAGTAGACACAGATGTGAGTTTGAGATATTTATCAGAAGCACTAAAGCAGAGTAGGCCTAACAGGGTTCTTTATTCAGGAGAGGGAGGGCCTATCCCATTAGTACTGAAACGGAGAGGACCAGGAAAGCAAAATCACAGTAAGTATGACACAATTTTCCCTTTGCTCCCTTTTATAAGAGCACAAGTCACATGACCGTGGCAGCTGGAAAATTGACAAAATGTCTAGCGCCATGTCAGATTTCAAAACTGAATACAAAAAATCTGTTTGCCCTTTTGAGAAATGGATTTCAGTGCATTCAGTGCTCTACTGGAGCAGCACTATTAACTGATATGTTTTAAAAAAAACATGTTTTCCCCATTACAGTATACCTTTAAGCTTAAAATATAATGGAATGATGTCCATTCTGTAGATGGAATTGTGGGTCCAGTGGTGAGTGGCCACTGTCGGAAATCAGGTTGTTTAAAGGCTGACTGCTATACTATTCACGGTGTCCTGTCTGTACTACTTATTGTACTGCTGCAGTGTACAGGCTGCTATCTAGTGTGTCCTACAAATTACTTCAGTCCCAAGTATATCCACTGAGGTAAAAATGGGATGCTGCACTAATTTAATAAAAGGCCACATGTTTATTAAGGTTGCACATACATGACGTAGTAACATAGCTACATAGTAAGTTTGGTTGGAAAAAGACACAACACCCACTCAATTCAAATCACATCAAGTTCAACCTTTTAAGTCTATATATAACCTGCCTAACTGCTCGTTGATCCAGAGGAAGTAAAAAAAAACTCATTTCAAGAAACTCGAATTTTGGGGGAAAAAATCCTTCCTTGCTTGAAAGTCCCTGGATCAAATTTTACTGTTAGCAATATTTCATCACTCCCTCATATTCCCTCATGTGCTAAAAAGACATCCAACCCCTTCTTAAAGGACCAGTAACATCAAAAATAAAATTGATTTAAAGTAAAAAATATAATGCAGTGTTGCCATGCACTAGTAAAACTGCTGTGTTTGCTTCAGAAACACTAGCATTGTTTATATAAATAAGCTGCTGTGTAGCCATGGGGGCAGCTATTCAAAGGAGAAAAGGCTCAAGTTACACAGCAGATAGCAGATAAGCTCTGTAGAACATAATGTTATCTATTATCTACTATTTATCCTATGCCATATAGCCTTTTTTTCAATTTCCGCCATTGCTACTCAGCGGCTTGTTTATATGAACTATAGTAGTGTTTCTGAAGCTAACAGATGAGTTCTTCCAGTGCAGGGCAACAATACATGATATTTTCATTACTTTAAAACGCTTACAATTTTTGGTGTTATTGTTCCTTTAATGTAGCTTCTCCAAGCTCCATTTCAGGAGTGACATTGGGCTTGGATCAGGGGCACTTCCAAAGTTCAATACAAGCCATTTTGTCTGATAATAGATGTTTTACCCACACCATATGTTGATGTGTATTTAATAGGAAGGCAGTTGTTACATTATTATAACAAAGGGTTTCCTGTGGCTAGTAAGTCCTATGTCTGCTGTAGGGACCATAAATCGATTTACTGTATGAGAAAACCCGTTCAACAGGAATTGGGGAAGTTTGGGGATTTTGCCTCCCCCATCTTATCAGTTGGGATGTTTGCTGTGGGGGCAGGTGGCACAAACCAGGATAAAAGAACCCTGGACAGAAGTGAGGGGGGAGATTGAGGAGAGAGCAGCCTGGGAGAAGAGACAGAGGGGCCTGTGACAAGACAGCATCTGAGGACCGCAGACCAGAGGGAAGCCATAATTAATCTGACCTCTATTCCCCTGCCCTTTTGGTAACACTAATGTAGCTGTATCATAATGGTAACTGTAAATATTGTATTTATTGTTTTAGTCTCATTTTAATTGTTTAATTGGCATAACAATCCCTTGATTTACGATTCAATATATAATCATTTCACTATACACTTATGGTGTGGATTCTTTGCTTACTCAAAAGAACCAAAACCATAGTAAGAGGGGTGAGGTAATATATTCAAAATAGGGGGTATGTGAAAGCACTCTAAAGACAAAGTTATAGTGTATTTAAGTATAATGGAGGTGCTAGTTTTGAATGCACATTCCCTGTGCCCCTGTCTCCAAAGTAAGTTTGCAAAACAGGGGTTTTTAGTTACAAAGTTATGATCGTAAAGTTGAAAAGCCACCATACCACGTCAAGGTAAACCCCACATGGCGGTCCCTAACATATTTACCTTTTTGTCATAGTATAAAGAGTCTTTCTGCATAGTAGCATTATTTGTAATCAGTGTCAGTAGAACCTTGGTTTCAGTATAAAGGATTGATCCTCCCCCGCCAATATGCGGCTTTTAGGGCTCTTACACACGAGCGTTTTTACCTGTGCTCCCCTGCGTTCCGTTTTGCTGCGTTCAGCCGCAGGGGAGCACAGGTATAGACGCACTCAATGCTTTTCAATGGGGCTGTACTCACATGAACGCATGTAGGCGCGGAACTCAGGTTCAGACACAACATGCTGCATTTTTCCTGCGTTTGGCGCCTACATGCGTTCGTGTGAGTACAGCCCCATTGAAAAGCATTGAGTGTGTCTATACCTGCGCTCCCCTGTGATTGAACGCAGCAAAACGGAAAGCAGGGGAGCGCAGGTAAAAACGCTTGTGTGTAAGAGCCCTAAAAGCCGCATACTGGCGAGGGAGGATCAATCCTTTATACTGAAACCAAGGTTCTACGGAGGAATTGTCCAAACCAACGCCCATTTTTAAAAACATAGGGCCACATCTAGCTCAATATGGGGTATGGGTTGCTATTAAAAACCACATGAAGGTAATATAGTATTATTAATAAATTAGAATCTTACAGACTGTTAAATACTGTAAACCCATATGTGGGTATGAATATTCATTTACAGTCACTCTTTTTATCGGCTCCCTCTAGGAAACGGATAAAAAAAGTGATTGATACAAATATTATCTAAATATAGATAGGAGGGTGGAAAAAAAAGTTTAATTTTTTTTTCTAAGGCCGAAAAAACGCTGGCGTATTTTAGCATAGGAGGGTGATAGTCTGAAAAAGATTGATATTTTTTTGGGGGGTTACCCTCCTTCCTCCCTACATTTCCTAACATATGGCAACACAACTATACAGGGGGCAAATGTAGGGCAATAGGACAACTTTATTTAATTTATCAAAGGTTTCCTGGGCTTGTGTATTGGAATGTAGTGGATGTAACATACACCTCTATTATAACTTAAAGTTCCCACCGTATGCAAATTAGCAAAGCTAATTAGCAAATTAGCGAAGCTAACGCTAGCGACTTTTAAAATCTTAGTGAATTTGCCCCCCTGTGTGGTGTCTCCACTGGTTTCAGTTCAAGATAGAAAGGAATGATTTGAGTCAGGTTGGTTTTTAAAGGGTGGATATGTATTGGGTTGAGGCCCTATTTTTCCTACCTGCCCATCACTAAGAAGTCCTCCAAAGCCCTAGAATGTCTTAAAGCATTAATTGTGGTATTAAAAAGTGGCTTGCAGTGACACTATTCAGATTGACACATGAGGAATGATATTCATAGGCCGATAGTGGTTCTCATGTTTATTTCTGAGTAAGCAAAGTGACAATAAGATTTAATACCGTGTCAATTTATTTTCAGTCGTTAACTGATCACTGAGTGTTTGCATTCCAGACTAAAACCCATTAATTTTGAACTAAGGTCCAGGTTTGAGGGGGAACAAATACTAAATCCAACTGATTTTGTAGGTTAGGCCAATGATTACAAACCAAGAGAAGCAAGCTGGACAAGCAGTGCCCACCTATCATCATCAAACATTTAGCATTCTTTAATGTGGGAACTGGTGATTGTGTTTGGCCTATATGGTTCTTATGCAGCTATCAAAGCACCTTATGTGTCAATTCAAGATTTAGTTTTTTTCTCAGGGTAGCATCTGCCATAAGGCTCTAAATAAAGGGCAGGAGCAGCATATGTAAAGGATTTAAAAAAGAAAAAAAAAAAGCTTGGTACAGAACCTCCTCTTTCCTCCAAGAACAAGTTCTGGAATAAGAAGAACAGGGCTAGGAGTGGGATTTCAGGGATAGATTTCAGCAAAATGGAAGCTCATGGAGTCAGAATGCAAGACCCAATAGCTTTGAGTTTAGGAGATTTCATAAGCCCAGGTGTCATTTGAGACAGCAAGTGGGAATGAAATTAGTATCAGGTTTGTTTTCAGGCCAGGGAGGATTCAGTAAAATAAGTACATCATTAGTGGATTAGCCATCAAAGAATCATTCCAGACACTGTTATATGCAGTCAGGTCAGGCTAGCACCCTGGGTTAAGCCTTGGTCACATTTTTAATCATGGGGCTTACACAAAATTTTTATGTGGTTAATCCAATTCATTGTAGGCTGTTTGGTCTTTATTTTAGCAAGGAAACTTCAACATGCCTTTCTTAGTTTTTTTTATACAGATTATCAGATTAATTCACTGATATCTCCCATTGTGAACCCACCTGCTATTGTAAGACTTGGGTAGAATTGTGCCTGTTTCTGTTTTTAAGGTAACACTGTAGGTCTAACAGCATTGTCTGAATTAAGACCATTGTTACATATGTAATTGCATAGTGGCAAATATAATTCATTTTATGAAAGCATTTCTGGTGTATAATGTGCCAAATGTAACATCCCTGGTATTTTTTTTTGTCAGAAAAGAAACAACTTTTTCAGTAAGAGGTTTTATTACATATATTGCACAAACTATGAAATGTGTAATCTTTTGTTCACTGGAAATTGAACACTTATGTGGAAAGTAAAACATTTTTTACACAAGGTAAAATTGTTTGAATTCCATTAGCACCCCCATTGCCACCTCTGAAATTTTGAAATAATATTCTTATGCAATTAAAGTGATAATATACCAAATATTGCAGACTGTACTTTCACAATTAGATTGTGTGGCAGACTGGTATGTTTCAATGCCATCAATCATTAAAAAAAAACCTTAGGTCAAGACACTTTGCTAATTAAGTGCATCATATAGGAGTAGGAGCTGTAAATATGTGGTATTCTCTCCCTGATGTGGTTGTACTGGCAGATAAATAAGCTAGCTTCAAGAAGGAGTTGGATGGTGAGGGAATACATGGTTATGCAAGATAGCTCATGGTACAAGTTGATTCAGGGACTGGTCCAATTGCCATCTTGGAGTCAGGAAGAATTTTACCCCCTGTTTCATCCCCTATGAAAAATCTCAGCTATGAGGAAAGACTGGGCAAGTTGGGATTGTTCACACTTGAGAAGAGGCGCTTAAAGGACAAGGAAAGTCTAAAAAAGAATAAGGCTAGAAATGCTGTATTTTGTATACTAAACATAAACATGAACTTACTGCACCACAAGCCTAATCAAACAAAGGATTTATGCTTTCAAAATTGGCCACAGGGGGTTGTATTCTTGTAACTTTGTTAAACATCTTTGCAAGACAAAGACTGTGCACATGCTCAAGCCAATACAGCAAAACTGATTAATAATCAGAATATACAGAGTGCACTGGGTCCTGTGTTGTCATGTAATCTAATGTAGATTTTATAGTTTTTGTGTTGTTTAATACAAACTTTCTCAACTCTGCAGAACCATTGGCTGCAGTAAAATAATCCTCCAAATATAATCCCAGTTTATCTGTTTAAATTTGGCTCTATGATCTTTGTCCCTGTAGCTGGAAACTGATCATGGGACTGGTTTCATTAGACCAAAGCGTTAAACTTGATGGATGTGTGTCTTTTTTAACCCATGTATGTAACAGTTGTTTGTAATGAAGTTAACAGTTATAGAATATTTACAAATATTGTTTTCCATATACTACACTCTCTAACAGACATAACAATCTATGAAACACCAAGTTTATAAAGAAAGGTATAAAATGTAATCAGCATCAGGATCAACCTGCAATTTTAAACTTTGTGAAGTCAATACTTTTCCATGTAGCTAAAAGTAGCAAATGTAATACTATGTACAGTAATGCATAGTAAGATGGTAGAAGAGGTTTAAAAATGTCAATCAATAACATAACAATCGATTTAAACTTTTTGTCTAAGTAAAACTTTCATAATTGATCCAGAGGAAACATAAAATCCCCATCTGTGCTTCTGTCTCCCATCATATGTCTATATGTGTGGTGTATAATGTTATTAACACACAATCTTTCTTGCAGATCATCACTATTCTGAATAGGAATAAAAAAAAGTCTTTTAAATCCTCAATGTTTTTGTAGAAATCACCAGGTGGATAAATCCATTGAAGAAATTAGTAATCTGACAACACAGTACCCATGCACAAGATTGCCCTAACCGTCATTTCCAAACTGCATCACCGGGAACTTACCAAACAGAAGGTATTGCTTTTCCTGACTGAAAAATGTGTGTTGACAGCAGAGTTACTGATTGCCATCTTGCATTGCTCTGGTCCTCTTCACTGCAACCAATGACATGGAGCATGCATTATCAAAAGGGTTGTTTTCCTTTAACCAAAACTTTCTTTCTTATGCCAAGATTTTAGACATGAGTTGGGCTTTCTAAGCTCCCACTATAGTACCTTCCTATAGTGGGTGATACATGTAAGATTTCAGAAATTACCTTAGACAGCCTTTGCTTTAGCTTCACCCATTACAAGATTACAAGATCTTTAAGCAGCCAAAAGTGGCTGTAGTGGCTGTAGTACTAGGGTTCCTAGTTCCCACAGTGGCCTGCATAAAATAGATATATCAAACTTGCACCAAAATAATCTGACTCAAATGTCACTGGAGCAAAGACAGCATCACTGAATGCTATATGGATGAATTGTATTTTTTACACAACTGTGTACTCTCAGTAAGTAAACATCCCCTCTGAACTTTGATTTGAAATAGAAAAAATGATTCTTCATGTTGAGAGCAGTGT
This sequence comes from Xenopus borealis, assembly GCA_024363595.1. NCBI lineage: Eukaryota > Metazoa > Chordata > Amphibia > Anura > Pipidae > Xenopus > Xenopus borealis. The sequence goes on from CM044433.1 coordinate 66,700,319, forward strand.
GGTTGTGGAATATCCTGCTGGGTGATGTTATGTTGGCAAATTCTATCAATATAGCATATTCCCACACAGTTATTCATATAGACTAAACATGCTGATCTCTCATTATTTTAGTAATTTATATAAAGAATGTATAATACATTTGCAATAACTGGTAATTATGAACTCTGGTTTATGACTGTTGGGTGTCAGTAAATGTGATTGGGGAGGGAGTTTTCCATCTATATCTGTCCAAACTAATGTAAGCTTTTTTTTCTTTATTTCTTGTTTCAATCTCAACAGGTCAGGCATGGAAGATCTTGGCCCTTTGAAAGGTTTTGCAGCACTGATCATGGGAGGTCTGAACATTTTCCTGTATGGAGCCCCTAAGATTTCTGGTGTCAGCCCTAAACACATATTTATCTGATAAAGAAAAGGATGACTTGATCAACCATATGCAGGTGTCAAAAGCTTGTAGCCCTAAACCATTTTGAATGGCAGCAGCTGACTCTTCCCTTGTTCGTTAGGATGATTCTCTGCTGATTCAAGTAATAGATGACACAGAATGGTGTGATTCCTGCATTTTTGTGCATTGGTTATAAAATTTGAATCTTCTGCAAACTGTCCAATGAGGCCATATGCTGATCTTCACATTTAGAAAAGTATATTGTTTTAACTCAGATACTTCCTAATTTATGGACCAGAAAGCTAAACACAGTACCTTGTGCCGAGCTGACAAGTAGGGAGGCAATATATGGATAGCATTTATGGCAAAACTAGAAGATAACTGAAAATAATAAATAGTAAGTAAACCATACCTTCCAACATTTTGGAAATATAAAGAGGGACAAAAAGATTTGACACTCAGCAACATTTTTTGACCATGTCCATTTTTTGTGGCCACATCCCCTAATTACCATGTCCCTTTTACAAAATTTGGCAGGTTATGAAAGTTTAAACACATTTCTGTGGTTTTTATGTGTTTTGCTAATAAAGGTGAATTGCCCTTTAAGCTGTAAATCAGTTTCCCCATGAGACCTGCTTATTTTAAATAGTTACAATTGTTTCTTTGCTTACCTTAAATTGTTACATCTAAGTGTCTATGTCTATTTCTGCCAAAAGCCAATTAAGTTAGAAACTATGTATGTTTTACTCAATGCAGGAGATCAAAGAGAAAGTCAGGACATTTCAATAACAAACCAGGGACTGCGGGTTGAACTGTCAAAATCAGGACTGTTGGGAGATATGAGTAAACATATGCTATAAAACTATAAACAGAAAAAAGTAAAAAGGAAAGTGACTGAAGGAGTGAGAAAAAAATCAAAAAGGGAAAGAATTTTCCTTCTATCGTTCAGGAGAAAACTATAGAAGGGGAAAGCAAATTAAAACATTAGAACAAGAAATCAAAATATGTGGGAAAATGGGGAAAATTCAGTGTGACATTTTATTATCTACCTAGATTTTACCTAGCTTGAAGTTCACCCTTCTGCCTATATATATATATATATATATATATATATATATATATATATATATATATATATATATATCCTCATGGCTGAGCTCTGGATAAAACTCTTAGTAGCCCATTAAGTATAACTAATTTATGCGAGGAGCCAGTACCTGCTGCCTTTTACTTTTTAACACACATGGGGTGCATAATGGGTTTTTCTAGCCCAATTGCCAGTTGCTGTAAATAGTTCTTTGGAAGTATATTCCCACTGACCTCCCTTGTACAATGTCATGGTAATATTTCTCACAGTGTAATGTGCTGGAAATGCCATTAACAGTGTGCATCAGCGTTCTGCCAGGGTTTAAACCAGGGCTGGACTGGGAGGAAAAAGCAGCCCTGGCAAAAGTATCAAAGCAGCCCATGTATTCCCATGCATGCAAAGCATGATATATATATTTCCAAACCCAAAATTAACTAGAACTAGTATTGTTTCATAGATATTTTAAGTGTCCATTACCATATAATCCCCACCAATATTATACACCCTATGTGCGCGAAATGGCCCTTACAACAAATATCTCACCCTAGTTTCTATCACAACTATTTTATCAGGTGGATTAGTGGCCCTATACTTACAGTATATTCTAAATTTTCCTTTGTGTGCTCCCAGCTAGATCATGAACCCTGGCAGATAAGAGGACTATAATTACGATGTGTGTCACAGGGCCAAAGTGTGGTATACTTGAATAGACTAGGCTGGCTCATGCAATTAATGCTACATATCACAGTGTAACAAATACAGGCTGAAGTGATTGTTCTAAGCATAGATCATCGTGTTGCCAACATACCTATCATAAGGGATTGGGTATATAGCAAGCAACTCTAATATTACTAACTGAAGTTGGCATGTGCACTAACAAATGCAGACATCGGCTTAGCTGGCTATTATGGACAGCTCATTTACATTTCTAAAGTGATTAGGCTCATTTACATATTAAAGACATAACTAATTAGCATTTTTACGTCAGCAGACCATTTACATCTTAAAGCAAGCAGCCCATCAGGCATTTGCCCAAACACACAGATTGCCAGTCAGGGCAAACTATATCATGGTAAAGAGGACAGCTTTTTCAAATTTTCAATCTAAAATCTTTTCCTTTCCTATGTCTTAGTACTAGACTACATATTCTACATCTATCCTATCTATATTTATCTAGACATAACTAGTGATGAACGAAGTCTTTCTCCATGAAAATGATGTCCATAGACTGTAATGGGTGAAAACATTTGTTACGTGTCAAAAAATGTAGTCGCCCATAGACTTCATTGCATTTCGGCAAATTTTTTTTCGTCCCAACATTATTGCCACATAACCAACTAATGCATAAACTAATGCATAAACTAGCCATCTATTGTTCTATTTCACAATATAAATACCCTGATTTTGCAAGCTTTCACCTGCTGCAATACTTTCCTTCTTAAATCTATTTAAATAATTGTTATGGTCGGTGGGTTTTAAACAGATTTGTCCTTAAGGTGACGTCCTTAGATGTGGTTTAATTTTCAGCACAGAGGGCATGGTTAATATTCCACAAGTGGACATGGCTTACATTTTAGCACAGCATCCTACACAATCTTTTGTTGCCTTTGGACTGTTTGCATTGCTTTCCAGATGGAGCTTTAAGTTTTCAGGGAATGTCTAAAACGTGATTAGGTGGTAAGTACAGGGCGAATATTGGCTTCCTGCTCCGCCGTACTTTGGGTCTTAGAATAACGCTCAAAGTACAGGGAGTGTACAGATTAGGAAGGGTGACCACTACATGCCTTCCATACTTTTCTAGTACAGTGATGACTAAACCAGTCAGTGCTGTATAGGGCCACCATTAGAAATCACGGGGCCCAGTACATCATTTTTGGGGCCCCTGCCCACCCTGGTGCCCAAGCCCCAACCCTGATCCCGCTCACTCCACATCACAGATAAAAGACCACACACACACACACATCAGCGCCCCCTTATAAGTTAAAAAACCCTTATAAGTTAAAAAAAACATTGGTGCCAGGACCCCCCTTACAAGTTAAAAAAAAATTGGGACCCAAAATATTTGTTGGTAGGGGCCTATAGAGTATTAAAATAAATCATTGGTGGCCAGGGGATTAAAAAAAAAAAACACATTGGTGCCAGTAGAATTGAACTCGTGACTTCAGTGTCGGCTCCTTTCCTGACTTTGGGTTTTTCCTTTGCTTCAGAACTTTCAGGCACCAGTGTCGGACTGGCACACCAGAATACCACGAAAACTACCGGTGGGCCAAGGTGTCAGTGGGCCCTCATACTGCTAAACTTTTGGCCTATTTCATGGCCATTCCCTATTTATATGAGATCAAAGAGGCTAAATAGATGCAACTATTGATTATAGTATGTAAATAAAACAAACTAGGAGAGTAGAGGTTGATTGAGGAGATGAAGGACATTAGTACTGAGAGTGGGCCTTTGGTCTAAGGTTTTATGGTGGGCCCCGGCCTAAGGTTTTTGGGTGGGCCCCTGGTGTCCCAGTCCGACACTGTCAGGCACTTTCGCATTCTGCCTCTTCTGGACTTCGTGAGGAAAGGCTTCGGAGTGGTCGAGGGGGGCCCGGCTCTTTGAAAAGTGCAGCCCTGCCGGGCCCCCCCTTCAGCCCGGGACACTTGTCCCCCCCGTCTCCCCCTGATGGCGGCCCTGGTGCCGCAGGTCTCTGCACTCTGATTGCAGCCTTCTTTTGCACTTTGCGCACTGTGTGGGTCATTGTAAATGAGGCAGGGGCCACACTAAAAATTAATATCCTTCCAAGACTATAATACAGTACATCTTCTGACTTCCGGCCTTCCACTAAAGCCTCCAAAAAAATTAACTGAAACATGAAATGCTACAATTACAAAAAGCAATATTAACACATTCCTATAAAATGCTATATGAAGAAAGAACATATGCTATGGGAAGAGTTTGGGCATCAACTGTTTTTCTCTCCCTGAGGAACCGCCCCCCCAGCTCAGAATTATTTACCTCAGGTGACAATCTAACACAGTTTAGAGTCATGTCAGTCACAACGGACTGTATTCCATAGGCTACAGCAGTGTTTTTTTTTTATTTCTAAGTGCCTAAGAAAGGATTTCCTTACCTCCAGCCCAGTATGGTTGAAGAAAATATTGTGGTGTCTGCTCCTCTATTTCCCATTAACAAACTGTGGGTATCGTTGGGTAGGGGAAGTATTATTGACACGTTCCTATGGATTTTTATAGGAATGAGTCAGTATCACTTAAAGTATGTCTGGAATGCCAAAAATCCTAGTATTGAGCAAAATATTCTCAAAAGGACATAAAGCAAGTGGATAGATTTAAAAAGAAACATTTTGTGTATAATGATTAATTGGACACACAATTCATAAAGTGTTTTACGGCTACCCATGCTTTACAACCACATACATCACAATCCCTGAAACACTAACTTTGGCAATTCCTACAAAATCCACAAAGTTATTCCCCTTTACTTACTATATGCAAGCACTTACCATCTTGGACTCATTAAAAAGAGAAAGCACACCAGGTCTCTGAATTCTCCATCTTAACCTCCCATTCTATATAATTCAGGCTTACCCTGGTCAATAAAAAATATACCTCATCAATTGGCAAAAAATCTCTGATTTACCATTTATGACACAGAGGCAATCTACCTTCTTAGGAACATATAAAAAATAATGTGGCCTTTTACAACCATGTAATGTACCCATTACAAAATATTGTCCCAGTCTATAAAATTTTTGATGCTTCAACAAACTAATCTGATTCTGATTTGGTCCTAAACGTTGCAATACTAGAGAACAACTACAAAATCCTGACAGTGAAAATTTTTCTGGGAGTGTAAAGTTTTACAAAAGTTTGGGGATGGAATTCTCAACATTAGAACAGTATGAACAACAATTTGAAAACCCCAGCTTTAATTGTTCATCCTAATACAATTATCTCAACACCCTACTAAACAGCATGCTTTAAATGCTGTAAAAAATACTTTACAAATTGAATGCAGCACAACCACTCACACATGTAAAATGGATCATGGAACTAAAAGAAATGAGAAGATCTGAGGAAAATATATCCTTACTCTCACAACAGTATGTTTACACACTGGGCCACACAGCATACCTTGACTATACCTGGAAAAATATCTAAAAACATTTAAATTTTGACTAGGCTTATCTGGAAGTAATATTTGCTCTAAAGTGTATCTTGCCAAACCACACAAGAATAAATGTAAAAAAATCTGTTACCTTTACTTGTGGTAGTTTATATACAAATGATTTGTTTCAGGCAAATTATCCCGTTACAGTACCACTTGCGCATACTTGTATCCTAGCTTTAGTGTAACTTCAGCAATTTGTAATACATCTGGTATTTAGCAGACCTTCTATAACTTTATTTTTTCCATCATTTCCATTAAAATCAACTCTGTTTCTATGCTTTCTGTGTTTGTGTAAATTACACTTGAAAAGGGGAAAGGTTTCCTACCATTTTGATTACATAAAACATGTGCCATAAGTTGTATTATCTGCATCATTATTGCTTACAGAAAATATTTAAATAAACATTTTAAAAAAACTATATAAAATGAGGTAGCAGGGGGTTGCCCAAAAAATTACCCCCATATTTCCTTCTTGTCTATCATCAGGTCTAGTGATCTGAGTGGATGAGAGCCCGCCGTATTGGTTAGCTGCAGAGGTGGTGATGTATGTATGCTTATGTGTGAATATGCAAGTCCTAAACTAAACATAATTAGCATAATATCTGGTTTTCTGGCTTGTATATTTGGCCTATGGAGCTATACTGATGTTTAGCATGTATTGCGTCTTATGGCTTAGTACCACATATCAGATGTATCAAGGTCTAAGCTTATTACCATACAAGTTTCAATATAGTTTAGACAGCATCATTCAGACAATTTGCAGCTGGTCCAACTTTATTCTCTGTGTGTTTATTTTTTCTGCAGCTTTCAAACGCTACTTTTAACCAAGGGATCCCATTGCCTTCCTGGAGTCACACTCTACATGTGATGTGGCGAAAGATAGTGGCCACCAACCATGCTATGTGACAGGGGGCCTTTGGCATGGGCAACTAGTTAAAAACAGACCATGGGAATAATGTTTTTTTTTTTAATGTGGCAGTCAATCAGATTAACAACCAGGTAACATTTTGAGATGTAGCGTAAAAATAGGAAGAATAATACGGCTCATAAATGAAAACACAGATTAAATAACAATGAATACAAATAGCAACGTTTCTCAGAATAGTCCATAACCTATTTAAAAAATAATCTAATGATACACTTCCCCTTTAATGTAACAAGTTTAGAGAAGATTAATTCAGCATTGTGCTTAGTTGGTAGGGAATCGCTCTAGATCTGATAAAAACTATTTTGTAATAGCTTTGTTCTTTCTCTCTTAGTGCAAATCATGCATGTGACTGACCTTACAGCCTGTTTCCACAGATCAAGGGTGTCACCTGAAGTTTGTTGAACTACTAGTAGATGACCATTGTACAAAACAAAGACAAGTATTTACTTTAGTACTAACACATCTCAGTTTGTGTGGTCCATTAATTTAGTGTCTTTATGTGCTTTATTTTCCTTTGCTTACTGTATGCAAGCACTTAACATCTTGTTAACACCTCGTTTAAAGAATAAAGCACACCAAATCTCTAAATTCTCCATCTGAACCTTCCATTCTATATAATCCAGGCTTAACCTGGCCAATAAAAAAAATATACCTCAGTAATTGGCAAAAAGGCAACATATCTTTGATTTACCATTTATGACACATCTGCCTTCTTAGGAACATATAAAAAAAGAACGCAGCCTTTTACAACCCTGTTTCAAAATATTGTCTCAGTCTAATAATTTGTAATCCATCTGGTATTTTGCGGACCTTCTTTAACTTTACTTTTTACATTTTTATTAAAATCAACTCTGTTTCTATGCCTTCTGTCTTTGTGTAGATTACACTTAAAAAGGGGGAAAGGTTTGCTACCATTTTGATTATGTAATGTTCTACCTGCATGATTGCTTACAGAAAAAAAAACTAAAATAATTTTTTTTTAAAAAAACTATATAAAATGAGGTAGCAGGGCTTTGTCCAAGAAATTACTCCCATATTTCCTACTTGCCAGGTCTAGTGATGTGAGTGGATGAGAGCCCACAGTATTGGATTACTGCAGAGGTGGTGATGAATGTTTATGAGAGAATATGTATGGCCTAAACTAAGCATAATTAGCAGATTATCTGGTTTTCTGTCTTGTATACTTGGTTTATGGAGCTATACTGATGTTTAGCATGTACTGCTTCTCATAGCTCAGTGCCACATATTATTAGATGTATCAAGGTCTAAGCTGATTACCATACAATTAAGTTTCAATATAGTGTAGACAACATCATTCAGACAATTTGCAGTTGGTCCAATTTTATTCTTTGTGTGCTTGCTTTTTTTCTGCAACTTTCAAGCTTGATAAAAGTGGAATTCAACCCCCGCCCACTAAATTTAACCAGGAGTTCCCAGTCCCTTCCTGGAGTCACACTCAACATGTGATGTGGCCAAAGATAGTGGCCACAACCATGCTATGGACAGGAGCCCTGCAGTGTGGGCATCTAGTTAAAAACAGACTGTGGGACTATGGCAGTCACATTAAAAACTTACATTTTGAGATGTAGTCTAAAAATAAATGAAACCCGAGTTTAAATAACAATGAATACAAACGGCAACATTTCTCAGAATAGTCCATAACATATTTAAAAAATAATCTAATGGTGCTTCCCCTTTAATATAACAAGTTTTGAGAAGATTGAAACAGCATTGTGCTTGGTTGGTACGGAATCGCTCTAGATCTGATAAAAACTATTTTGTAATAGGTAGCTTTGTGCAAATCATGTATGTGATTGACTTTACAGCCTGTTCCCACAGATCAAGGGTGTTGCCTGAAGTTTGTTGAACTACTAGTAGATGACCATTGTACATATCATTTAAACAAAGACAAGTATTTACTTCATTATTAACTCATCTGAATGTATTGTGTGATCCATTTATTTAGTGTCTTAATGTGCTTTATGAATTAGGACAGAGGAACAAAACTTTTATGTTGGATTGAAACAAGGCACTTGTCCATCAAGTTCAACCCATCTGTGGATGACACAGATCCAAGGATATAGTAAGCAAAGTAACCTTTATGACACTGAATGTAGCTGCTCAGTGATGGGTATACAGGGGTGCCCAACCTTTTGGTTTCCCTGGGCCACATTGGAAAAAAAATTGTCTAGGACCACACATGAAATACACAAACACTTTTGATAAAAGTAAAGAAAATTAACAGAAAAAAACTACAATATCAATTGGATAACTAGATGGAACTATACACTGGAATATAGGACACATGGATATTAAATAGACAGATCATTATGACGTTTCCTCGGTAACCAAGCATTTCAAGCTGGGCCTCATGCATATCCATCCTGGGCCACAGGTTGGACACCCTGGTGTACTGCAATATCTAGCCTGCCAAAAGTTACCCATCTGTGACACTGAAAGGAAGAATATATTAGCACTACAACGACAATGTAGTTTTGATCGATTTGAATCCTTTGTAAATTTAACTGTTGTTATTTCCCTGTAATAAAGAACAGATAAAGACCAAGAAGACACTGTACCTCTAGTGTATAGGTTTTAGCCCACGTCGAGGGCTGAACCTTGACCTGAAGACATTTGTATCCATATCCATTATTCTGCCCTATTTAGCAGGATTCGGACGAATCCTTGTGCTTGATCGAACAGAATTCTTAAAATCACATTGTCACAAAACAAACAAGTAAAAAAAATTGTAACCACATGCTGCATACTCAGTTCTCTTATTTCTTACCTGACCCCCGATATGCATATCCAAATTAGGATTTGGTTCAGTATTCGGCCAAATCTTTCACAAAGTGGGGGGGGGGGGGGGGGGGGGGGGGTTGGCCAAATGTCATGGATCTGTCTTCCATAAACCTTCCTGTCTTCCGTCACTTGCTAAAAAGCCATCCAACCCCTTCAAGCTATCTAATGTCAGACTGTAAGACTGATTCAGGAGAGAATTCTACATCTTCCCACATCTTTCACTGTAAAAAAAACCCTTTCCAAATATTTAGGTGGAACCTCCTTTCTTTTAATTGGAATGGGTGACCTTGCATCATCTGGAAAGACCTACTGGCAAATAAAGGCATTAGAGACATGATAACTGTATAAACTCTATAAATATATAAGGGGATCATATAATTATATCACCCCTTAAAAGGGAATTCAACACCCCCCCAGGCGCTAACCCCTCCCTCCCAGGCCTACCGGCTAGCGCCATGGGTTTGAATTTCCCTTTAAGGCCCTCTTCTCCTGGGTGAACAACCCCAATTTGGCCAGTCTTTCCACATAGCAAAGATTTTTGCCTAGTGCAGTCCCATTAAAAGGTATAAGTGTCTTGCATATGTTTACATCCCATGTGCATGACTACATTTATCAACATTGAATCTCATTTGCCATCCTAGATGGAATTAATTGGGCTGAATAGTTTTGTCATCTGAAAACACGTTTATAAATGACCTAGGGAAGAGTATGCAATGTATCCAAGTTAAATAAAAGTGGACCCAATACAGAGCCCTGACGGACCCCAGGAAGAAGTTACTCCAGCTTCAGTCGTTTGTGGGGTACTGTATCAAGCAGTTTGGCAAAATCCAAATGGATAAATCGATACAGGCTCCCACACACCCTCAGATAAGTAAAAAATCGATACCCGGTGCACAAAGGTAGAGGCTTGGCTTCACAACCAATTTACAACAAATAAAATACATGTTTATTGCGCGAGAAAGGGGTGTGACCCCAAAACGCACAATAAACACGCATAGCCAATTGCTTGCACTTATCCTCTATGCCGTTGTATTTTTTCTGTTGAAAATCCAAATAGATCACATCTACTGCTCCCAATATTCTTCACTGTCTAATTGCACAGTTTGAACAGATCTATCTTATTATCAGAGATGCATGAGGCAGATGTGGATAAAATATTGCAGAATGAATGAAGCCATGGGATGAATAAGTCTCATAAAACTGTAATGAATGAAGCCACAAGTAATATGTTTCATAAAACATTCTAAAGCTTCTGCCAGAGACTGAAGTGTTTTATAGGTTTATGAACATTGTCCCTGCACCAAACATATGTATTTTTCTGAAGTATGGCCAACTTACTTTACATGTACATTACATAAAGGCAGACTGTAGTCACACTACACAGCTTGGCACCATTGCCAAACATATATTGTGGCATTATTGTTTAAGGTACTGTGTTTACTGCATGTAAATAGGGGGCTCATCTGCAAATCAGCCTTAATACAGTTATTATAAGGGGAGGTGTTTTCAGCCCAGAGACAGAGGTACCCTAATACTGAAGGGGTTACATTTCTTGTAGAAAAGGAGTTTCTTGAAATGGTAGTTTCCCAGCAATTGCACATTAGCACAATACCCATGCATCCCTATCACTGAATCCATTGCATTCAGGGCCCACAAACACCATGCATGAATTGGAAGTGAATGCACACATCTTAGCTCCCCTGCCTCTTTCCAATGTTACTAGCTCTCTCTGGAGTAATTACCAAATATCCCTGCACTCCCTGTATCTTGCTGGCTGTCTGACTGACTGCTTAGTGATCAGCACAAAAAACTTGAGAAGGACAAGTAGATGGAACAACCAGGAAAGTATGCAGGTCTGTCAGTTTGCAGCACTGCTTTATAAGAAGCAAATCAGAAATGATGGTTACTGGTGCAAACCAACTGAGCCCAATTGTTTTCCAAGCACCAGTTTATAGCATAAACATTTGTTCAGAGCCCCTTTACCTAGGAAGAATACCAAGGAAGAGCTGTTTTTTTTATTTTTTTTATTAATTTGAAAGCAATCAACCGAAGGCATGAATTGGCATTCAGACCACATCCCTAGCATTTCAGCCAAATTACCATATCTTATAGGCCTTATAATACGGCTTACCTGAAATATGGACAAATGCTAGATAAGTCATGTCGAGTATTCCAGTATCTGCAAAAGTGTAGTTATTAGGAATACCGTTTGATTAGAAAATAATGGTCTAGAATGTTTTGGAAGGAAAATAAATTTATTTACGTCAACAAAAATGAACAGCATTTAAGCAGTGCCTTTATGTCATAAACCTGTGTCCATATTCAAGGATCATTTACATGTGCTGTGTAAACATATAAATTATAAATAAAGCTTATTAAAAAGTCAATGGGATTGTTTTAGGTAGATATGTTTTAAAACGCTTTTGGCTAATTAGATTGCTGGTTCTCCCAGTTCTGAAAGATGTTCTCTCTGTAGTTAACCCATCATGAAGGACAGTTTTTCCCATAGGCTGACCAAAATTCTGCAAGCTCTAGTATGTGCTAGATGTGACACTGATGGTGTATTTCTAAATAAATCACGTTCCAGATATGGCAGAGCCTTTGTTTAAATCAGCTGGAATGGCTCTAAACAACGGTGCAATTAAATAAAAAATTAATTTTCATTTAAGTGGTAGCAAGTGCTGTAAAAATTAGCCAGACACACACCAGGTTTTACAGGTAGCTTGTTTTTACATAGTATACATAAAATCAGTGCGAAAGCAAATGTTTTGGTAAACTAGTACATTGTTCACTGTCCAGAACCCCACACAAAAAAGGCAGATTTCTATGCAATGGTTTTGCCAATTACTTTTTCACTTGTTGTTTTTACATCATATGTAAATAGCCAAGTAATTTTTTAGCAGCCAGTTTGACATATTCAAGTAATTTAATATTACACCACAAATGACTAAAAGAGAATATTTACCCACATAAATTGTCAATAAAATTTAAGTGTAAAAGTACTTAAATGGTAGATTTACTTGTATAGACCAGGGCTGTCCAACGGGGGTAGCACCCTCCAAGGTACTTTTTATTCCCCCCTCCTTCCTAGGGGTTGCATAGACTGCTGTGTATGACATAATTTTCATATTACCCATCCCAATAAACATTGTATCTCAGCTATTCGACCACTGCATGATAAATGTTGGACTGCAAGGGTATTTTTAAGTATTTTTGGAAATATCGTGGTAAATGGATTCTTCACAGTTTCCTAAATATGCCAAGGTTGATGGTAAACAAAGAAAATATACTTTTCCAGTGGTTTTCAGACTGATGTCATTGGCTGTAAAATATATCACTTTCCTCCAAAAACTGTACAAAAAAAGTATTCAAGTATTTCTTCGCTAGGTGAAAAACACTGATTAAAAATATGCCACAAGTGCAATTAACCTAAAACTACCAAGCAAGCATTCTGTTTAAGAACAAAATAATTACTTTGCCTGCTCACATAGCTTTTGTAACATTTCAAGACTTCTGGGTTGACCCTTCAAATGCTGGCAAGCATTGACTTCACAACACATTGTAGGCAATGTTTTTTTTTTTCCCATAGGGTGCAGTTTATCCTGGAAAAGCAGAATGTAAGACTTTGGCACACGGATAGCTCTATGTGCAAGCCACAAATTGAATTTGTGCCATTTAACGGGTTAAACAGAAAAAACGTAAGTAAATTAAAGTAAGCCATTTTGTAAACATGCTTTCCAAAAAGTGCCTGGTTTGTGATTATTCCCACCAGTTTGGAAATATTTCTCAGTCCATGATATACAAAAAGCAGCTCTGTCTTTTTCTTTATACCTTAACTGCTATTTGAACATGGAATACAGTACCAGTTCTAGCAAGTTCTCCAGTCAAAAGTGTAAGGTTAAAGATAGACAATAGCATCAATGGAACCGAGAGACTTCTAAACAGTTTTGTAGCTTATTCAGACGAGAAAGAAGTTATTATTTTCAATAATAGCTTCTAAAAGGAATATCTCAAAACAATTTCATAACAGACAAACATATTACTGCAACTCCCATCACCCTTCATCTAGTAAAGAATTTTAAGGAGGATATAGTACAGAAGAGCAGTGCTACTACTTGTAGAAAGTGTAACAACAGAATTATTAAAGAGCAAGTAACAAAACAATGAAAAGGCTTCATATACATTTAAATATAATGAACTGTAAAAATATTTTTAAATCTGTAGAGCTTTCATTGTGATAGGTATATACAAAGCCATAAATACCCAACGAATGAAAACTGAATTAATAACAAATAGATAAACCAATTTAATACAAAAAAGAACTGTTGCTGCGAATATTGAATTATAGCTGCCGGCATTGAGAGATATACATCTATAAATGTATATTTATTTTTTTGTTTACTGGTTATTTAAAGGGGACATGTTAAAATGTGCACACTACCAAAAACAATTAAAGGTATGGGATCCCTTATCCGGAAACCCATTATCCAGAAACTCCAAAATTACGGAATGGCCGGCTGCCATAGATTCCACTGAAATGAAATTATGCAAATTTAAAAAAAAAAAAAAAATTCCTTTTTCTCTATAATAATCAAACAGTACCTTGTACTTGACCCAAACTAAGATATAATTAATCCTTATTGGAAGTAAAACCAGCCTATTGGGTTTATTTTTGTTTACATGATTTTCTAGTAGACTTAAGGCATGAAGATCCATTATCCTGCAAATACCAGGTCCCGAGCATTCTGGATAATAGGTCCCATACAAGGAAAACTGAAAACATTTCTAATTGCATAGTTAGCAGGGGATACATCTGACCTTAAAATTGTAAACAATTTCATGCCACTATGTTATTAGTGTAGCTATACATTGAATTTGCAGTGAACACTTATCTTAAAGGGATCCTGTCATGGGAAAAAATAATTTTTCAAAATGCATCAGTTAATAGTGCTGTTCCAGAAGAATTCTACACTGAAATCCATCAAAAGAGCAAACAGATTTTTTTTATATTTCATTTTGAAATCTGACATGGGGCTAGACATTTTGTCAATTTCCCAGCTGCCCCAAGTCATGTGACTTGTGCTCTGATAAACTTCAATCACTCTGTACTGCAAGTTAGAGAGATATCACCCCCTCCCTTTCCTCCACCCAGCAGCCTAACAGAACAATGGGAAGGAACCAGATAACAGCTCCCTAACACAAGATAACAGCTGACTCAATAGTAAAAACCCATGTCCACTGCATACTATTCAGTTACATTGAGAAGGAAAAACAACAGCCTGCCAGAAAGCAGTTCCCTCCTAAAGTGCTGCAAAAGAATGTCAAAAAAGTTTTGGGACACATCATGGCTCTCCCTACAAGGCAAGATTTTTGTAACCTTAATGTTACAGACAGAGAATGTCCTTGGGGATGTAAAGTAGAGGAGACTCAGCAGCATTTTTTAATAGATTGTCCAGTCTCTAAATCTCTAAGGGAAAGTGTTGCAAAACATCTAAAACTAAACCTAATAAAAAATCTAGACTTTTCAGAATTATCTTATGGAATAGTAAAAACCAGAGAATTGGAAAAAGAAACAAAGCTACTTTATTTATCATTATTGCAGTAATAAGTTATGGCAAATGAGATGTAGATTGACCATCGGACAGATACAAGTATCAGTGAAAACAGTCACAGAAGCAATTTGCAGAGATATTGCTTTTATAAAAACCAGAGAATCTGAATTTTCAGAAGCTCAAAAGAAAATGTGGGAAAACAATTTAATTTGTTTATGCCTTGTTTTGACTTAATCATGTAATTGATTGAAATAAATTATTTGTATATCTTTGTTTGAAATTTATGATATGTTTATTGTATTATGAATATTTTAAATAAAATACCCTCCTAAAGTGCTGGCACAAGACAAGGGGCAGCTGGGAAATTGACAAAGTGTCTAGCCCCATATCAGATTTCAAAACTGAATATAAAAAAAATCAGTTTGCTCTTTTGAGAAATGGATTTCAGTGCAGAACTCTACTGCAGTAGCACTATTAACTGATGCATTTAAAAAAAAAAAAAAAAAAAAACATGTTTTCTCATGACAGTTTCCCTTTAATTATTACTTGGCTAAAAAGATAAAACTGCAGGGTTGGGGCCGGAGCCGTTATTTTCACATTGCTTAAGCCCCTATGATTTCTACTTACCTGCTAATGGCATTGAGTGTTTCCAAACCACTATCTGATAAACAGGAACAATATTCACTTATCAGTGAGGGAAACACAGGGCAACCTTGTTCATACTAGGACTACACACTTAGCAGCACTAGCAACTGGAGAACCACAATCCTGAGTTCAGATACAGCTTTAAAACTCTGAGGATTAATCTACTCTGCTTTTCAAATAAATTATGGAAAACATGGCAAATAAAGGACATAGTAAATGGATAAAATAAGTAGAGGTATGGGATCAGTTATGTGGAAAACCATTATCCAGAAAGTTCCAAATTACAGAAAGGCCAACTCCCACAGACTCCATTTTATCCAAATATATTTTTTTAATGATTTCCTTTTTCTGTGTATTAATAAAAAACTTAATCCAAAACGAAGATATAATGAATCCTTATTAGAAGAAAAAAACAACCTATTGGATTTATTTTATGTTTACATGATTTTCTAGTAGACTTAAGGTGTGAATATCCAAATTACAGAAAGATCAGTTATGCGGAAAACCCCAGGTCCCGAGCATTCTGTATAAAAGGTCCCATACCTGTACCATAATTAATTTCAAAAACCACAACAGTCCCCTAAAAATGTAACAGTTAAATAATGCAACCTTAAATAAAGTACAGCATGTTGGATAAACAATCAATACAGCTTCTGTAACTTTGTTAATTAAAATTAGCTTCATAATGAAGATAGGCAACATTCCTTGTGATGGCATAACAAATAAGCATTAGGACTGCAATTAGTGACCTTTCAGTTTTATAGTATCAACATGCAGACTACTTTCTCTGTTAAATATATGTATATGGGGGTGTGTTAGGAGATATTTCAAGGAGTTCGAAAGTAGTTACAATGCAGGTTGGTTGTATTTATTTACAGTACTTCTCATTTTGGAAACTTTGTATTATTATTAGCATTTCCAATTGCACACAGATGCTAAAATACCCAAGGTATACTAAAGCAGAAATTGTAAATGTAATTTGACCTATGCTGTGTTGTGGTATAAGTACTTGAGAATCATGCAAATATGATAAGAGGTGGTACTTTTTTGTCTCTATGGAACAAAAACTCAGCTACAAAATCAAACACAAATACCATAAACCAGTTTACTACCATGCTATCTGCCAATGTGAAAAAGCCATATCAAAGCACTGCTGCTTGACTGCAGCCACAATCACTTTCCTGTTTTTCTTATAAACTTTTAGGTTTTAGTTTGTGTGAGGTAGTTGACATTGACTCAGTCATAAGCAGTGTGAGAAAAATGTTACACCTCACCAAAATTGGTATGCCCTGTCTCCTTAGCATGATCCCTTGCAGCCGACTGCCCAGTCAACCCTTTCTGACACACCATGCAACGCAGAGCAAATTGGTTTACATCCGTAAATTGCCTTTTCTTTCTAGCATCATCTGCAAGCTCCATAGCCTGTACAAGAGCTTCATCATCTGTTGTGGAAAAGACAGTCATTGGAGGCATGTCAGGATCTACAAACTGACGTTGTAAGGGATCATAGTGTATACCATCATAAATTAGTAAAACACGTTTAGTATAACCAGAATCTTCCCCAAATCTATCTATCCGTACAGTCTGAGTGTCTACCACACAAATTTCACACTGGTAGAATTTGGAGAGAATGGAAACTTCAATAGCACCTCCCCATGTGTCTTCTCTTCTTATCCATGAGCAATATTCCTCATTACTTTTCCCAAGAACAGCCTCACAGTAAGCAGACTGGTCACTGGCCACAATCTCTGCAATAAGGCTGCGCATTTCCAGGGCACATGCTGGGTCATAAACACCCCCTTCTACCACATAGTAAATGCTTGTGAACAGACAGGAGTTATCTGCTGGAACTACTCTCCTGACAATTGTTGGCTGTACAGGTGCATTCCAATTACTGAGGTCTGTTTTGCAAACTGGAGGAATTCCTGATTTCAGCTTACTTTTATCTTCTTCCACAATAAGTGTGTCTCCTGTAATGCACAGAAAAGAAAACATCTAATCCGTGAAAAGAGAACGTATGTTTATTTTGAGAATTGAAGTCTTTCAATTTCTTCCACACAATCTTTCAAAATTATCATTAATTAATAGAAGAAAACATATCCTATAACAGTCTAAATGTAAAAACAAACAGGACTCGTACAATTTAGATCAAACTTTAACATCTGCAAACGTAATAACCCCAACCTCGTTTAACTACAAATCAACTATGCGACAGGTTGCAACCAAGCCTGCCCCCCACCCCCATCTATAAAAACAAAATACTTCCACGCCAGCAAGATCACCGACTATTTAGTGCCCTCACCAGATTTGATGGGCAGGTTCTTTAAAGTGGCTTCTTCGTCGCTTAAATCCAGGGATAGAGGGGGGAACCCCACCATTACGCGCTGCAGGGGCCCTGAAATACCAGTAACACCAGCTATACGCTCTTGCAACTCTCGAATATTGGAGCTGTCTGTGAGGCCTTGAAGAAGTTGCGTGCCTTCTCGGGTTTTACATCTGAGCCGCAACATAATGCACCCGTCTATACAAGCACAAAAAATAGAAAAACTATTGTTGGTGATAACTACAGGAAAGGCACTAACTTATTTCCGGCGTTACTTGAAATCTCTCTCGTACGTGGTCAACGAGCTCTCGCGGTATTTACTCCGAAAAGCGCACCCTTCTTAATTACAGCACCACTGCAGGGAACGCAAGCTTCTGGGAGTTATTATGATTTTAGACTGAGCATTGAGAAATATCACTCAAACAGTACCACTTTTCTAACAGGCCACAGTCTATATCGCATTTTAACATACCTCCCAATATTTGAAAACTAGAAAGAGGGGAAAAAAAATCTGCGGACAAAAAGATGTATTTGACCTCACCCGTCTTATGACCCACCCCTAAATACTACATATATTTTCAGTGTCGGACTGGCCCACAGGGATACCTGGAAAACTCCCAGTGGGCCAAGGTGTCAGTGAGCCCTCATGCTGCTAAACTTTTGGCCTATTTCATGGCCATTCCCTAGTTCTATGAGAACAGAGGCTAAATAGATGGAATAATTGATTATAGGTTGATTGAGTAGATGAAAAATATTAGT
>CM044433.1:66727598-66750677 GCA_024363595.1 Xenopus borealis
CATTTACACTCAATCCAAGTATGCATTTGTTTGTACATAATCATTACCTTTTAATTTTTTAACAGTTTCAGTCAACCTCTCCCAATCCGGAAATACATCCCTACATATATCTAGCCATGCTAGCCTGCGTTTATAGCGATCATGATAGCTTGATAAGCTGGAGTCGTACACCTCTGGATGTTTTTCAACTGCATGTATTAATTCTTCAAGGCCCATTTTGGCACAACAAAAAGGGATCACAGTCTTTACATAAAATCACCTGGTCAAAAAACAAACAATATGAATGAACAAAACAAAAAATAAAGGAAATGGAAAAAAAAACACAGAGCTGCACACAAAACATGCACCTTGCTAAAACATACCCAAATTGTGTAGGATGTCAGAAGAAGATTCCAATGGCACTTCAATATCTCCACACACTGTAGCATCCACTTCAGCCTCCAGCACTCAAATGACTGCGCAGAAAATGAAGTCGAAAATTAAACTAAAGTTGTTGAAACTGCGTGTAGATTTACTCATGCGCCACTTCCTGTTTTTTCTACTTCCGGATCGCACTCAAATAAACGCATGTAAGAATTTTTACAAAACGCTTAAAAACGTACGTTTATGCGTTTATTTGCGTCCCCATAGACTTATATCATGTTCCAAACGAGCGCGAACCGCAAATAAATGCAACATGTTGCGTCTCAAAAAACGCAAAGAAACGCAAATGGAGTAAAACGCAACTATGAACGCTCATGAGTACAACCAGGCAGAAAATAATGGAATCAATTAGCGAATGCGTTCAGATGCGCTCAGATATGCGTCTCAAACGCGCATCAAATGCAGGTAAAAACGCCCGTGTGTACGGGCCCTTAACCATCGGGTCTTCTTCCAGCGCTTCTGTAATTTTCATCACTTTCGGTTAGGGTTGCCACCTTTTCTTGAAAAAAATACCGGCCTTCCTATTTATTTAGCTTTTTTTCCTATTAATAACATTGGGGTCAACTATCAAAAATACCGGCCAGGCCGGTAAAATACCGGCCAGGTGGCAACCCTACTTTCGGTGCATGCGCAGTTGTAGCAAACCTGGGGGAATGCTCCATTTGCGTATATATGCTGATATGGCACTTCCTTACTGAGATTACCAAAGCGGCCCCCATGAGCTCCGCTGCGCTGACTCTGCAACAAGGGGTAATTACTGGCTGAGGAATAACAATGCATATCAGTGTAGCTGTGTAGCCTGTGCTTGGTATAGCTCACTAGACTGTAGGGTCGCCATCTGTCTGGTTTTGACACAAAGCTTCTACTTGTGCCAAGGAAGAAAAAAAAAAAAACAATTTATGGCTAAACTACACAGGAAATTTTGATCAGATTTTGTGGGTCAGGTTTTACCAGTCTGATCCTTATAGCTATAGTGTAAAGCCAAATCAGATATAGTCGGATTGTGTGGTATATTCATCTATCATATTTTATCTCTAATGAAGATGAAGTATGCAGCATTCCTTCCAAAAGGTCACATTGGATGGCAAATCTATGTAGTTTACACAGATTTTTGTATCAGTCCCATTATATTTTGACTCATGCAATAACATCCAGTTTGTAGAATGCAATCTGTTCACCCGACACCATCCTACAAAATCTCTTTTATAGCTTGCCCTTATTCTCTTTGCAGTTGCAAACAATACTTGCCACCACCAGAGTATCTCTCTGCTCATGTACAATTCATTTTGTCTTTGCTTTGGGCCAGGGGTGTCCAAACTTTTTGCAATGAGGGCCAGATTTGGTGAGGTGAAAATGTGTGGGGGCGACTATTCAGAGCTGAATTCCACTGACAATTTCTCAGTGGAGTTCAGCCCTTACCTGACATGCTTTGAACCATTATTATTTAATTGGCATGCTGCTGTTAATCAGCTGTGTTGGGCTATGGTGAGTAAAATATATGTGCCCTTATCACCTCATGTGTTGCCCTCATTCGTAATTAATGAGGAAAAACAATACTGAAGGTAAATTAATATATCTGGAGCCCTGGAATCTAGGTTGAGACAAATACAGTTTTAATCTGGCATTTTATCTAAAACTAAAAATGTTATGCAAAATGTCCCCTTTAAATAGACTTATTATTATATTACTATTACTAACTGGGCAATGGGCAGAGTCCCCCCTCCTCCTATATCCTTTGTGAGATGACATTTCCTCGGGAACTGAGCATTTCAAGCTGGACCACATTCATATCCATCCTGGGCCACATTTTGAGGAACAAAAAATTACAAAACCCGCTGCCTTTCAAGCCTCTCTCCCAATTTTTCCAAAAAGGATATAGATTTTGTGCAAACACTATCTAGTTTGAGAGTTGGGCTCTTTGTATCATGGGGGCATAGGAAGGTCAGGTTTTTCACAATTGTAGCACAAAACATTGGGTAATTTAGAAGAGGATAACAGATGAAATTGTCAAAAAGTTATGTTGAGTTTTTATGCTTCCTAATTCTGGCATTAGCAGGGTCCCAGTCAGTGGCGTAACTACCGGGAGAGCACAGAGTCCACAACCCGCTCCCCCTCTGGGCCCTCCGTGAACGCAGGTGCTGCGCAACAGTAAGGAAACCTGGCGAGGGGCCCAAGTGCACATCCTGCGTCTGGAGGCTGCAAGTTACATTATTGGTCCCAGTGTTATTTTGACAATTTGAGGGGAAAAAAAGTATGGGGTGTAAATTAATGCATGTAATCATTAAATCGTTACACATTTTTCAATTTTGGGGGCTATTAGATGGGGACTCTCTCTTAGGGAAGTTTAATTATCCCTTAAGGGACAAAGCATGGGCTTCTTCTTCTTATTATTATTATTAAAGGGGTTGTTCACCTTACAAACTCTTTTTTCTGTTCAGTTGTTTTCAAACAACAACAACAACAACAATTTAACATGTATTTATATAGCTCCAACAGAGCCTACATTTAAAGAACACCACCCGTTACCCCAAAGAACACTCATGGGGCAAAATAAAGCTCAAAGACGGGTGTCTGAAGCTGCAAATAAGCTTGGAAAGTTTGCTTGCGAAGAGAAACAAATGGCGTGCACCACAGATGCACAGCAAGCTGAAACCCTGAGGGAAAGTGACGCCACTCCACCTTCCCGAGCCATTGCTGACGGACCTTGTGCAAGAAATTAAATCCTCCAGAGAAGTATGCACTACTATTATTTCCTCGAAGGTAGATGAGGTAAAAGAACTTATTATCACAAGGCACAATTTGCAAAAAAATCCACGAAAAGGCCGCTGCTGCAAGTAGGCCGCTCCCTGCCCAGATGCGTGATATCCAGACAGCAGTGCAAAACTGGCAGAATAAAGCCGATGACCTGGAAAACCGTCTGCGGCGCAACAATATAAGGCTGTTGGGTTTTCCTGAACGCTGAGAGGGTGAGTCTCCTGAACTATTTACTCAACAATGGCTTTTAACTATGTTTGGGAAAGAGGCCTTTACATCCACATTTTCTATAGAAAGAGCCCACCGTGTTCCCATGCGCCCACCATCACCTGGCGCACCCGCAAGGCCCCTAATTGCCAGAATGCTTAATGCCAGAGATAGAGATAAGGTCCTAACTATGGCTCAGAATAAAGGGCAGCTGGCATTTGAAAATGTAAACATCTGGATTACTCGCAGGAAGTACAAAAGCAGCAAGCAAAGTTCCTTGATATTAAAAAAGCTTTCTGTGGAGCTAACATATCGTACGCTATGCTGTACCCTGCTAAACTACGCATCATATCAGAAGGTAAAGCTCTTTTTTCACCTCCTGCTACTGATACCACGATTTTTTCCATCTCGGCAACAGTTACCAACGTTAACTCAGTTCTACCTTCTACTAGAATTTGTTTTTGATTACTGCATTATAAAAAAGGTCTGGTCAGGGCAACAACATCTTTCCATATGACGCCCGTTCCAAGAGATATTATTGTCCTGCTTTTGAATTTCTCGGCAAACAGCTGATTGCTATCTTGTCAGTAGCAAAGTGTACCTAACGGGACTTTCCTTTTCCCCTAGTCATTCGTCTGACAACTTTGATGTAATAAAAGATTTAAATCTTTTTGGGAGAAAACTACTTTTAAAAATTTTTTTTAGAGGTGGCGATGACACTATTAATCCATTCACCTCAGAGCAGGAACTAAAGGCTCTAAATGACTTAGAAGAATTGTTAAATGAGAATGGAGGAAGGGAGGAACCAATGAGGCAATCCATAACTAATGCATAAAAGGGTTCCAAAGAATTAAAGACCAAATCCTCCTTTACTCCAGCACCCAATACCTGTCCGAACGTAGGGATCTTCCTAAATCTAGTAATGGAAGATCTACACAGTTCCACACCTCCGATATATGAAACTAACTTAACTAAAGAGGAATTAAGAGCTTTAAAGGAGATGAAAGGGTGGAATGACATACAAATAAAGGTGGAAATATTGTCCTCTGGCCTAATAGTATGTATATAGAAGAAGTAGAGAGACAGCTGACATCGGGAAGCTATAAACGGATCTTGGGAGACCCCACCTCTGATTTCCAAGGGACCCTCGATAAAATAATACAAGATGCTTTTAAAGACAATTTGATTACATTGAAAGAGAAACAATATTTACAGATAGAGAATCCTAGAATAGCAACTTTTTATCTTTTACCAAAGATACACAAGAGTATAACACAACCACCGGGCAGACCCATTGTATCGGGCAACGGTAACTTAACAGAAAGAGCCAGTAAATATCTCGATTCTAAAATCAGACCACTTGTTGAAGGTCTGGAATCGTATGCCCGAGATACTATGGATGTCCTGGAGAAATTGGAAAATATTGTAGTAACAACAGATACCATACTCATAACACTAGATGTGGAATCCTTATACACATCGATAAAACATGATCTAGGTATTTCAGCTCTAAAATATTTTTTAAATTCATACACTAATGAAACAGATGACATGGTACAATTCCTCTGCAATTTAATGTATTTCATCTTGAGCTCCAATTATTTTATTTTCAATGGCAAATTCTATTTACAGACCCAAGGGACAGCCATGGGAACTTCGGTTGCCCCTTCATATGCAAATCTTTTTTTGGGACACTGGGAGGAAAAGACAGTGAAAAGTGACCAACTATCTGGGTGGCACAATAGGATAGTACAATGGATAAGATATATCGATGATATCTTGATTATCTGGAAAGGAACCAGTCAGGAGGCCACAGAGTTCGTTAACATACTAAATGACAATACCCAGAACATTAAATTAACCATGGAAATGTCGAAAAGCTCTATCTTGTATTTAGATCTGTGCATTATGAAGGACAATCAAGGGGGATTAATAACCCAAAATTACAGGAAGAAAACTGCCACCAATTCCCTGCTGTCCCAGAATAGCTTTCACCCTCAAGAGGTTAAACGGTCCATACCAATGGGAGAATTTTTACGACTAAGAAGAAACTGCTCTTCGATTGAACTCTTCAAAGAGCAAGCTACGGAATTAAAATGTCGATTAAGAAATAGAGGTTATTCGGGGAAACTAGTGAAAAAAGCCTATAGTAGAGCCCTCCACACAGAAAGAATGACATTACTGTCTAAAAAGGACAAAACAACTAAGGATGACACCATAAGATTTATCACCACATATAGTAAGAACAGTATTCAATTACAAAACATAATGAACAAACATTGGCCCATTTTATTGGAAGACTCAACATTAAGATCAGTATTAGATGCTAAGGTGGCAATGTGTTACAGGAGAAGTCTGAATTTGAAGGACATGTTATCCAAAAGTCATTTCCAACCAGATAAAAAAACACCCAAGATCAGGGGCTGTTTTAAATGTGGTGAATGCAATGTCTGTGAAAAAATCGTGAACATCAATTCCTTTAAAGATAGATTCGGAGTCATACACAATGTGAATGACTACATAAACTGTAAAAGCCAAGGTGTTATTTACTGTATAGAGTGCCCTTGTCCTCTACGCTATATAGGAATGACCACACAGAAAGTAAAAACTAGGATCCAACAACATTGTAGTTCAATCAGGACAGCCAATAATTAAAAAAAAACCAGAACACACATTATCAACGGTAGCACAACATTTTAAAAAATTTCATGCAATGGATCCATCAAGAATAAAAGTATGGATGCTAGAAAAGATCAACCTAGGAATTAGAAAAGGGAATCTTGAACAAGCACTATTGAAAAGGGAAAGCTATTGGATTTACAAAATGGACACAGTCTCCCCAAATGGAATCAATGAAAACAATCTTTTTACACATTTTTTATGAATTTTAAAAATATTTATCAGAGTTTATTTAATTCCTAACAAGCGCAAGGCAATATTAAATCAAGTTAAAAAATAATTAATTGAGCCCTATTTTTTATATCAATTTATTAATAAAAGTAAATTTTTAACAGCATTTATAATTCATTGTTTGAGGAAATTAAATTGATTTACGCAGTGCAAATTACAAGGATGAATTCATTCAGGAAATTAAATTGTTAATTAATATGTACGGGTAACAAACATTCTGAGGTCCGCAGAGCACACTTTAAAGATAAGTATAGATCGCGATAACCAAATGCTAATGTGGCCGCAATATGTAGAAGTAAAACATCAGAGGGATGTGAAGCGATAGAGCGCAATTAAAAGCTCTGATGCGACTGTGACGGCTAGAGTGTAGAAGGTTGAACCGCGGCTATGAGTGGCTGTGACATCAAGACTTCAAGATTGACAGATAGGCGGTAACATTCTAGCAAATACGCAATTACGTGGATGCGCAGTTGATACTTTGTAACTAAAGGAAATTACGCAGACACATTAGCCAATTACTAACAGTGAACGAGTCTATTTAAAGCATGCGTCCTCGTGGCGCGGCACTTTGCCTTGATAAAGCTTCACAGCGAAACGCGCGTCGGCATAACTGAGGGATTTTAGAACTGATCCATATTTTCTACGGCATAACTGAGTGATTTTAGAACTGATCCATATTCTCCACGAGATTTTTAGAAGTTGTTTCCTTTCTATTGTCTTACCTCCGTGCCTGAGCGCACTGTGATTTGTGGTTTTTTAGAATAGCTAAAAATCTTTCCAGTATAGAAATAGTTAAAATCTGAGACCACAGTCCCAGTGCTGCTGACTGCTCCAGCTTTGTGGGGTTCCGCAGATAGCAAAAAAATCAAGATAGCCTTTACGGAACTTCTCCACCTCTCTATCCCTATTTCAAGTTTCATTCTTTTTTTCTTCATGAACACACGATCAAATTGATATTATTTATTGAATGATACTTATTTATTAGCAAATATTTTTAATCTTGATAAATTATTGTTTTGATGAATTAACTTTATTGATTAGCTCATACTTTTATCATCTAATCTTATGTTAAATTAATCGTCTTTCACAAGGGTAGTATTTAATAGTATTGTGCCTGAGGCACTCTGCTTTGGGAATCACTAAGAAGTCTCAATTCACAATCTATACACCAAGCACAAGCACTTTAAGTAGTAAGCATCTTATACGTAACACTGGTATTGTAGTAGACAGGATCAAGATTATTAGTGCTCAAAGGGGTCATTCTTTTTCTTCTTTTTTGTAGTACAACTGTTTTGCTATGTTAACTTTGGATGCCAGAGCAATGCTGCCTTGGCATGACAGCTTGTCTCTATTTTTCCATTTTCTATTTTTATAATTAAGTCAAGAAAATGTATATGACTTTTACTGTAGGTACTTGTTAGATTGATACCATAATTATTGAGATTTAGTTGAAATTAAGGATATACAGGACAAATTAGAACCTATTAGACATATGGGAATATAAAGAACAAGCTAATTCAATACAAACCAAATTAGTAAAATTAGAAAGATATATCATAGAGAGAAAAAAAAAATCAAAATTTTGGAGAGATAAACATAGACCAAATAGGGAGCATAATAAAAAAGAGAACCTTTTAAAAATTCAGAGACATATAAAAAGACTAAATATAATAATTCAAATTATAATAAAAAAAAATTTCGGAATCATAATTATTATGCTGATCAGAGGACACCGAGAAAAAAATCCCCATATATATTATAGAAACAATAAATATCCTGGTAATCAGAATCAGGAATATAGAAAATCTCCTCATAAAGAAACATTTAATAATAGGAAAAATAACCAAAAGGATTTTCAAGACAGGAGGGAGAGAGACAAAGGGAGGGGACCACAAAACCGGTACGCGACACAAAAAACGGAAAATATTAAGAAGCGAAAGCGAGGAAAGAGAGGGGGGAGAAGATCTTTGGATCTATTCGACAGGAGAAAAATGTGGATTCCGTTTTAGGCATACATATAATCTAACTCCAAAAATTCTCAATCCTTATCATATTAGAGTTTTACAAAAAGGTCTAAAGTATGCTCCCACTAATCAGTTAAATACATTTCAAACATATATAGTTATACACAAATTTATTCGGAAATTAAGTCTAAAAAAATATTTTCCCAAAAGAAAACTTATAGCAAACGCTGAAAGCTCATTTCAACCACATATAAAATTTGAAACCAAAATCTACATTCAATCCGACATATGTTAATAGTCATTTCATCAATACATTTAAATAATTAGTCCTACATGATTTGGAAACTTTGGACACTAAAAAACCTAATAAACAAAACTTAACCCGTGAGGAGAAAAACGCCTTGAAAGACTTAAAACAGGATTCCTCAATAGTCATTAAACCAGCTGACAAGGGAGGAAGTATAGTAATAATGACAAGAGTAAATTATATAAACTCGAAGATAATGAAACATACAAAAAGCTCAAAACCAACCTGACTGAAGAGTACAAGAAACAACTTTACCTCCTCTTAGAAAAAGCAAAACAAGATAATATTCTCGGTAAAAATTAATATGACTATCTGCATGTAAATTATCCAAAAATACCAATCATATACATCCTACCGAAAATTCATAAAGATGTAGAGAACCCACCAGAACGACCAATCATATCCGGATGTGGTTCTCTAACTAGTAATTTGTCCCAATATATAGACTTATGTCTTCAGAAATACATTGTACGATACCATCATATTTGAAAGATACCATTGATACAATCAATTTCATAAATACCATCCAGTGGAAACCAAGTTACATTTTAGGAACATGCAATGTAACTTCATTATATACCATTATTAAACATGATCAAGGAATCAGTGCAATAAAACATTTCCTAGAAGAAGATACCTCCGTAGAAGTGAAACAGAAAGAATTTTTAATTCGAAGTATTGAGTTTATACTTACCAAAAATTATTTTTGGTTTGAAGGCGAATATTTTTTACAAACAAAGGGGACTGCTATGGGTACAAGATTTGCCCCCAGTTACGCCAATTTATTTATGGGCTATTGGGAAAGAGAATGTATTCAACCCCTACAGATGAAAAACAACCATCTAGTAGCATGGAAATGCTATATAGATGATTGTGTATTCATCTGGGATGGCCCTGAAAATGAACTCACTTCATTTTTGGAACAACTAAATCTCAATAATTATGTTATCAATCTGACAAGTACCTACAGTAAAAGTCATATAAATTTTCTTGACTTAATTATAAAAATAGAAAATGGAAAAATAGAGACAAGCCTTTACCGAAAACCTACGGACTGTAATGGGTTTATTTTAAATAGCAGTTGTCACCACAAAAAATGGCTAAATAATATTCCATTTGGTCAGTTTAATCGAATAAAAAGAAATTGTAGTCGCCAAATGGATTATGAGAATGAGAGTCAAGTATTAAAAAATCATCTCAAAGAGAAGGGATACAAAGAAGAATTAATAAATTCAGCGAAACAAAGATGTGACATTAGAAAATGTGAAGATCATTTAATAAATAAAAAACAAGAGGACAATAAACAATTGAAGTGTATCCCTTTTATTACTACTTTCAATAGTTCAAATAAAAAACTTGAAAACATAGTGAAGAAACATTGGCATATATTAAAAGAAGACAATGATTTAACTGAACATTTAACACAATATCCACGCATGATATATAAAAAACCGACTACAATCAAACAACTGCTGACACCAAGCTGTTTACCAATTCAATTTAAAGAAAATGGAGGGAAAACGTTCTTGAATACTGAAAAAGGTTTTTTTACCTGTAGGAAATGTCAAGGTTGCAAAGTATGTATCAAGAATCAAAGAAAGGTAATTGATTTTAAATCAAATGTAACAAATGAGAAGCTGACGATTAAAGATACAATAACCTGTAACAGTAAGAATGTAAACTATTTGCTGGAATGTCCATGCAGGTTACAATACGTGGGTAGAACAAGTAGAAATTTAAAAACAAGAATTGGAGAACATCTAAATAATATTCGAAAAGGCTAACTTACACACAGTGTTTCAGCACATTTTAAATCACACCATAATTGCGACCCTTCATTGCTAACTTTTGCAGGAATTGTCCAAAAGAAAGCTCATTGGTGTGGAGGAAATATGATACAACTGATATCTAGAGAAGAGACTGCGTGGATTCATAGATTAAAAACCTTAGTCCCAAATGGTCTCAACATAGAAATTGATTTGAAATGTTTTTTAAACGATTGCTTCCCAGCTTTATCTCATTGGAATTAGCATAAGACTATATTACACCTCATAGCATAATTTCCTTTTATAGGCATTTGGCAAGAACGGCAGCGGGACCAATAGCGCACAAGACCATTGGACATAATTTTCTCTTATTTGGATAATAGGACACGTGGATCCTATCTTTAGTCAGTGCTACTTATTGGGCAAAGGACTAAGCGCGAAGTTATATGCATATTTATTTTCTGAACTTACCAAATACCAATAGAAGCCTATGGGAACCCTCCCATAGGCTTCTTTTGCTAAGTCCTGCTTGAACACCATTTGTACAATCGAACAACTGGATCGTACGAATCGTACAAATTTTTTGGTGGCTTGAAGGAAATTTCACGATTTTTTTGTAAAATTGAACGATCGTTATTCGATCATGCGATTTCATCGAGAAATCGAATATCGAGCAAAATGAAAGCCTAAAACTATTCTATAAGCATTCGATAGTTGAATGCTTATCAAATTTCAAATAGATCCATAGGATTTTAGGTGAATTTTAATAAATTTGCCCCATTTGGTGGGAGGTAAACTAACAACACTACACTACGGAAGTTTAGGGTGGGCTGGTGCTTTCACTCTGCTGGTACCTCAATACTAATTAAAAAAACAACACCTTTCCAACTATTAACAAGTAAAATGGACCCAAACGGCAAATATGTTTTCATACATTGCCTAATTAACGCAAACATATATATCCCTCCCCCCATATTCGGACCACTGCCTTAAAAAGCTCTTGGCATTCATGCTACTTTATACCCATGCTCAAGTTATATGCGCAGGAGACTTTAACTCAACACTCAACCCACTAAAAGATAGGGTAAGTTGAAATCAGCATAGCGCTGTCTCTCCTTCCACCAACTTATCAGCGTTAACAAAATGGGCCTTACTGAGGGTTGGAGACACCTACACCCCAATGACTCACAATACTCCTGTTTCTCTACCTCTGACCTTTCCCTTTCACGAATTGATTTAATTTTTATGTCCAGCGAACTTTTGGTGGGTCTAGGATCCACAGAATACTTGCCGAGAGGAATACCCGATCATGCTCCTTTACTCACTAAATAGGATTTAAACACTACTAGAGCCGTAGAAGATGGTCACTAAACCTGGTATGGTTAGATATTCTAGATACAGATGAGCAAATTGCAAATGAAATATCTGAATTTTTCTCT
Organism: Xenopus borealis; assembly: GCA_024363595.1. Classification (NCBI taxonomy): domain Eukaryota; kingdom Metazoa; phylum Chordata; class Amphibia; order Anura; family Pipidae; genus Xenopus; species Xenopus borealis. The sequence goes on from CM044433.1 coordinate 66,739,369, forward strand.
GATAATGTTGATACTGCTAACACCTTGGTGGTCTGGGACACATTTAAAGCTTATATTCGAGGTATTCTAAACTCTAAGATTACAGCAACAAAGCGCAACTCAGCTAGGGAAGAGGCTGAATTGGCAAGCGAAGTACAAATGTGTGAAACCAGAGCCATACAAAACCCGTTTCCTCTAAATTTACGCAATCTGCAATTAGCACAGCATAAATATGCTATCAACAAATTAAAGCTAGTAGGAAACAGCTTTTTTCCAAGGCTGCCTTTTTTTCGAAGGGGAGTGATCAGGGAAACTCTTAGCATACCTGACCAAAAAAACACTCCTCCCCGCCAGTAATAACTGAAATAACTGATTCAAATGGTCAGCGATACACAAACCCTGAATTAATAGCTACTAGCCTAACCAAATACTATAGTACACTTTACCAATACAAAATAAATGCCACTGAGATAGAAATAGAAGATTACCTAAATGCGCTAAATCTCATTCAACTCCCAGAGAAGTTTAAAACTCAGCTGAACACTGAAATAACCCTCAGTGAAGTAGTAGAAGCTATTGATTCTTTCCCAACAAAAAAAAAAGCGTCAGGCCCAGATGGCCTCCCTGTAGACCTATACAAATGCTATAAGGAAGTATTAGCCCCACATCTCCTGAAGGTTATTCAACATGTACAGCTGGAAGGTTCTCTTCCTGCGTCTATGTATGAAGCCTCTATAATACTACTCCACAAACCCGGTAAAAATACCACACAAATGGACACCTATCATCCCATTTCACTGCTTTCGGCAAATATTAAGATATTGGCTAAGGTTCTTTCTACTAGAATGAATAAGTCCCTAAGTGCAATTATCTCTGATGACCAATCTGGTTTTATGCTATGCAAATCCACTGCTTTAACCTAGCTACCCCACATGACAATAAAGGTCAAAGATCAATTGCTGCAATAGACATAACCAAAGCATTTGATACAGTGGAGTGGCCATATATGTGGGCAGTGCTTAAACAATTTAACTTGAAAAATTCACAAACTGGGTCAAGCTCTTGTATCTCTCCTCCAAAGCTTCTCTAATAGTAAATGGAATGGAATCAGCCCCTTTTTTACTAAAAAGAGGCATGTGCCAGGGCTGCCCTCTCTCACCCTTGCTATTTGCATTAGCTATGGAACCTTTTGCACAGGGGGTAAGGTCTCATCCCGCAATCCAGGGCTGGCGTATAGGGCAAAGGTAAGAAAATATACAACTATATGCTGAGGACATCTTGTTATACTTAGGAGACTGGGATGTAACACCCCAGGCTATACTCTACCTGACCACTAAATTTGCTTATATCTCGGGCCTGGTTACTAGTCCCACTAAGTCAGTAATTTTCCCCGTGGATCCGCTTGTTGACCCAAACACCATCCACATCCATATTTCCAATAGTCCAGCAGTTTACATACTTGGGTGTAGTGGTTAAACTTCCACTTACGGACTATTACAAAATGAATGTTCATCAATTGTGGGAGACCATTGTGAGTAGGATCAAGGCGTGGGAAACACTTCTTCTGGGCCCAATGGGACGCATTCAGCTTTTGAAGATGTTCCTTCTTCCCAAACTTATATATGTGTTACTCCAAGCTCCCTTGAGCCTAAATAAGGGATTCTTTACTAAGCTAGATTCTCTCATTAGACAACTAATATAGGCATCAGGCAGACCCAGAGTGGCCCTGGCAATTTTGACCAGAGACAGAGACAAAGGGGGAGTAGCACTTCCAAATGTATACTTGTATTACCTTGCAGCCCAAATGAGTCACTTCGCCACATGGGTAAAAAACTCAAATCATCAATCCCTATTTCAAGTACATAAACTAATAATTGCCACTTCTTACACTCCAATCCACTGGCTGTTTACAGGAAAACCTGCTAAAATGGCATACCACAACATTGCCATACAACATGCTCGCCAAATTTGGCTTAAAGTAGCCAATATTTTCCAATTTACAGTTTTTTTCCCCGCAAACCCCATTATGGGATAACAGCTGGTTCCCTAGGGTGGCAAAACTGGAGGTAAACCAGGTATGGGGAAACTGCGGTATTTACACAATTGGTGATGTTTGGCAACAAGGTGAAATGGTCAGTTTCCATAACCTTAAACAAGACTTCTCACTCCCTAACAACCAATGGTTATATTATATGCAAATTCAGAGATCTCTGTCTGCGCAGCATAAAAACCATCCTATTCAGATTTCTCACAACTCAGTGCTAGACAATGTTATGTCAGACTCCTCTAAGGGTTTAATTTCCAACCTATGTGCTGCCCTTCATCGGAAATCAGTCAATAAACCACTCGAGAAACTGAGAGGAAAATGGGTAGCTGCTCTTGGTCCTATTGATGATGAGGAATGGGACGAACTGTTGGAATCCCCCTCCCTGGCCTCTCTTAACTACAGAGATAGAATGCTACAAGTATATTTTGTACATATGGCATATTATACGCCTGCTAATCTACATCAAATCTTCCCAGGAACCCCACCAGATTGCCCCAGGTGCCACTCAAATAACGCTACATTACTCCACATGGTCTGGGACTGCCCTGCCCTATCCCGTTACTGGTCCAAAATTCTAAACAAACTTGATTCAGTTTTGGAGGGGGTGATTCCACGAACGCCCCACTCATGCTTGTTCTATTTGGGGCTGAAGGAAAAATTTAACCACGCTTCTTAGGAAATGTTTATATCTTGGGAAAAAACTAATTACTAGAAAGTGGAAAGACCCACTTCCACACTCATACACACAATGGTTTTCTGAAACTAAACACTTATGCACAATTGAAAACCTAATATATAAAGCAAGAGGCTCCAATTTAAAAAAAATATGGGGTCAATGGACTGAGTCGTTGGACTAGGTACCTGGTCTGTAACACTTGCAATATAAGGAAAATATATATGTTTGTACTGTGACGCTACACTTAAGGGTTGTTGTTTAAGTGTGTTTATTGTAACTCTGTAGCAAAATATCAACTGCATAAGCATTCCCGACTCTCACTCTTCTCTTGTGAAGCTTGACATTTTGATGTTGTTTGTACCACTTAATGAATCTTGTATGTGCTGACGTTAATAAACTTGCCTGAAGGAAAAAAAAATATTGCCCTTTTACATCTCTTGCCTTGAACCACCATTTAATGATGGTCTGTGTGCTGCCTCAGAGATCACCTGACCAGAAATATTTAAACTCTAACTGTAAAGGGAAGAAGTGTTGAAGCAAAAGACAGAACTTTGTCTGTTAATTGGCTCGTGTGACCTAACTTTATAGTTTGTGTGCACCGTTGGATCCTAGGATCCCAGGATGCTGTCCTTATTTTTTAAAGTGGCTATTTTCTATTTATGATTACCCAGTCGCACATGCTATTAAAAAAGTGTATTATTATGAAAATGGTTTATTTACTTGAAGCAGGGTTTTTTTTACGAGTTGTTTTATGAAATATCTGTTTATAGAGACCTACATTGTTCGGGCGGTATAGTTTTCCTTTAAATAATAAACTTTCTAAATGCAATCAGTTAAAAATTCTGTCTTCGTGCAGGAGTTGGGTTTCATTGACAGATCCAATATATCTTATAGGCGGCTCCTTTTCCTAGTTAGAGCTCACTCAAATAAAGTATTCCAGTACATAAAAAAATCTAACAAAATAACTGACCTTGGCACAAAATCTGTATGTAGAGAGACAGGATTTGCGGTGATTTTAATAATAATAATGAGTTCTAACACATATTCTAGGCAATATGTGGATGATTTGTTACTTTGTTGTGACACTCAATTTGAGTGTGAAAATGACACTATAGGATTGCTTTGTTTTTTAGCGCAGACCGGAAACAAAGTAAGCAAAGACAAATTACAGGTTTGTAAACAAACAGTAACCTTTCTGGGACACTGTATTTCACAGGGGGTGAAACACTTAACACCTGACAGACTGAACCTCATAAGGAGCTACCCTGTGCCTAAGAACATAAGACAACTACGGGCTTTCCTTGGTCTAGTCACATACTGCAGATCTTGGATTCCCAATGCATCAGAATTAATGGCACCTCTTTGCACTTTAACCACCAAAGAGCAGTTCAGTTTAGATGCTGAACACATTGATGCAATTAATACACTTAAAGATATACTAACCCAAGCACCAGCTTTGGCCCTACCAGACTATGATAAGCCATTCCAACTTTTCTGTCATGAGACTAACGGACATGCAACAGGGGTTCTGTGTCAGAACCACAGTGGGAAACCGAAACCTGTTGCCTAATATGCATGCCAACTTGACCCAGTAATAAAGGGGTCACCCACTTGTGTAAGGGCTGTTGCTGCTTGTGCATTGTTACTTGACAAGGTTGCTGACATAGTTTTGGACCACAAACTCACACTAATGGTCCGACATTCTATAACTGAAATACTAAATCGAGTTCAAACCAAACATTTGTCGTCTGCCAAATGATATATTGGACCCAACTGGCATTCAAAATCCAACTCCTGCATGAAGTGAGATGGGTGCTGAGAGGGGGATAGTGAAGAGTAACTTGAATATTTCAGAAACAGTTCAGAATTTTTAATTGATTATATAATTTTAAATTTTCAAGATAGTTCTTATGGAATTTTAAAATATTAACTATTGTTTAATCTGGCTGTTAATAACTTAACCTGATGTGTCAACTGGGCATTATGTTTCGTAATACCTGGCTTAGATTATCACTGCTGTTGCTTTTGACAGCTGTTGCTAGGTCAAATGGCCTACTGTAACCATACCCGCTGGTCACGCACCCCGTGTCGGAATTGTCTGTACTTCGACTCTTGCTCCTTTGCCCTCTCCGCCGCAGAAAGAAGGGGGCCCCAAAAGGGCGTTGGTGAAGACCGGAGCTGTAAAGGAGCACCAGTTACCACCTGTCTTCCTTGCACCAGTGACTCTCCATCGGGATCCAAGCATTCCATCGGGATTCAAGGTAACAGATTGTTACACCTACATAGTAAAAACCCCCTCCCACCTTGGGAGCAGGGCCGCCATCAGGGGGGGACTGGGGGGACAAGTGTCCCGGGCCCGGGGCTGAATGGGGGCCCAGCAGCGCTGCATTTTCCAAAGGGCCCCCCTTACCAGCGCCGAGCAGACGGGAAGGAGCCGACATGCGGAAGTGCCGAACAGAAGCAAAGGAGCCGACACTTAAAGTCCTGAAGTCACGGAAATACCGGATGTCACGAGGAGCCAGCACTAAAGAAAATACCTGAAGTCCAGCAAGTATACTGAAGTCCTGCAGCCATGAGTTCAATTCCACCAACACCAATGTGGGGTTTTTTTTTTTTTTTAATCCCCTGGCCTCAAATGTTTTCTTTTAATACTCTATAGGCCCCTGTCACCAATTTTTTATTTTATGGGGCTCGAATAATTTTTTTTTTTTAACTTGTTAACGGGGGCCCTGCCACCAATGTTTAAAAAAAAAAAATTTTTGGGGCCCCAATTTTTTTAACTTGCAAGGGGGGCCCTGTCGCCAATGTTTTATTAAAAAAAATATTTTTGGGGCCCCAATTTTTTTAAACTTGTATGAGGGGCTCTGGCACCAATGCTTTAAAAATGCTTTTATGGGGGGGGGCTTGCACCAATTTTTTTTTAACTTATAAGTGAGCCCTGGGGGGGTTTACTTTTTTAGCGCTGATGTCTGTTTGGTCTTTTTAACTTTGATGTGGATTCGGCGGGGATTGGGGAGGAGCTTAGATGCCTGGGTGGGCGGAGCCCAGGGGGCCCCGACAATTTTGTTGTGCGGGGCCCCGTGATTTCTGATGGCGGCTCTGCTTGGGAGTGTTATCGATCCCAGGTCCAATAGCATGTGAACCAGAGCAGACATATGGAGCTGTATCTCCTGCTTCCTTAACTATCTTGAACTCCATACAGACTGCTAATCTATGAGATAAACATAGAGTGGCATAGCCAACTCTAGACTACTAAAATGCCCCCAAAAAGCACAGGGAAAACAAAGCCAGAGAGCATTCTGAATTTCTTTACCAGATCTCCCTCCCAAGATGTCGACATGACATAGGGCTCTATAGCAGGCACCGCAACGCATGCTAATCCTGTATCCCAACACTCTGAAGACTCATTAATGCAGTTTCTGGAACTTTCTCTACAATCCCTAATATAACTGAATTTAAGGCCTCTCTGACTGCCGAAATCTCTGACACTACAGCCACTGTGACGTCTAAAATTGACGATTCAATTGAAGCATGTGGAAATATTTATTGAGACATTGTTCAAAGATAAGCTAGACACAGAATGCTTTTCTGCACAGTTTGCAATAGAAAGAGCCCATCAGGTTCCTGCACGCAGGCCCCCACTAGGGGCTCCCCCGACACCAATAGTTTAAAAAGATTCTGAATTTCAGAGACAGAGATGCAGCACTTTGCACAGCCAGGATATTGTGCAAGGAAATGCAAGAGTTTCATTATACCCTGATTTTTACACCATGGCACAGAAAAAGAGCAACTCCTTCACTGAAGTCCATCACAGACTATGCTCACATAAAACTTAATATGCAATGCTCTTCCCAGCAAACCTCTGCATAACTACAAGTGACTTCTTTCTAGATCAGCCAGAGGCAGCTATGCAATGGATTGACACCCACCAGAATACTGATCAGGGACACCATTCTCCCCCACGTGAGGAAGGAAACCCCTAGAAACTATTGATACACAGGACAAGTATTGCCAAGCTAACACCAGGCTGTGAGTATAATCTACATAGATCTCTGCATGGCAAAAGACAGTAACACCTCAAGTAACTCATGTTATAACTGTAAGCAAGCTTTATTACCTGATACATAGACAATGTTAAGGTGGTACTTACAGCACACCCATAACTATTTACTCCCTTCTTAAGGTATATACTGTTCCACTAATAAGCTACAGACACATGGTGCTATGCATTTCTTCTATATCCTGACTTTCAGCCTATCACTCCTACAAGGGAATACATGTCCTTACTACTGACTCTCACAGGCTTTACTTACACTTTAGCAGGCGACAAAGCCACATGGATTACAGATTTATAAGGCTAGTGCTTACTGTGAGAGGACTAACTAACTTATGTGAAGCATACCGTCCCATTTCACTATTTAATACGGATGCCAAGATATTGGCTAAAGTCCTAGCCAATAGGCTGCTAAAGGTGATATGATAATACACCCAGATCTGGTTTTATGCCAAGCAATGTTTGATTTCGGACCTAAATTTATAACGGGTACAATTGCTATATGCTAATCCAACTGCCCACGTTCATATCAATCAATATCCATAACCAAGCTACATCAGGGAACATGTTAAGGTTGCCCATTACCACAAACATGTGAAGATGTTGCAGATTATATTCTGTTATTCCTTGCAGACCCAGGTCCCTCTCTTGAAAATGCTGTCTGTTATACAGAAGTTTGTTTCCTATTCTGGGCTTAAACTGGGATAAGTCCTCTAACCTACCAATAGATCACATTCCCCAAGAGCTTCAACCATCAAATGTACAACTAATAAGGTCCAACCAAATTAAATACTTGGGCATAACAATAATAATCAAAGAATCCAGTTTTGTAGATGATAACCTATACCTATTGTTAAACAAAGTCACTTCAACTATAGCTTCTTGGAAGGGCCTACATTTGACTCTATGGGGAAAATAAATTTATTTAAAACTATATTTTTGCCAAAATTTCTGCAATTCTCCCTCCAAAGACTATACTTCCAAAAGGTAAATGGCTCTTTACTCTCATATATATGGGTGGATAAACAACCTAGCTTCTCATGGAAATCTCTCACTGTTTCATTACAATGTGGAGGCCTAGGCCTCCCTAATTTGTGGTTCTACTACTTAGCAGCTCAATTGTCTCACATACATGATTGATTTGTGCTCAACCCAGATGATCCCAATATGCCATTGCAGTCTCTAATCTTAGGCTCTATTGAATCTCTTAATCTCTGCCCCAGGAGGAAACTGAAAGACTCCAATCAGCTACCTCCAGTCTTACGCGCATCTTATGATGCATGGCAAGTGATATTGTGAATACAACAGGGGTCTCCTCATTTACTATCCCCACACACTCCTCTCTGTGGTAACTCTCATCTGCTCCACTTCCGCTATATTCCAGATTTTATTTACTGGCCCAAATTTAAGATTAAAACCTTAGCAAAATCTACTGCCTTGTCTGTTTGATCATGACAAGTAATTCTGCCTGGGATCATTGATGCTATCTCGGAAGAGGCCACAGATACTCTGTACAGTTTCCTTATATCAATTAGGGACAGGTTAATACATTTCAAGAGCTTTCATCTTTATTATTTTACACCCAGCAGACTACATAAGATCTTCCCAAACAAATCTCCCACCTGCCCCTGATGTCGGCACCCAGCAGTGGATTTTCTATATCTAATCTTGACCTGTCTACAAATTCAAAAGTTCTGGCAGAAAGTGGTTAAATAACTGGCTCTGCCCCAAGTAATCTCTCCTGAAATGTGCCTGTTTGGTATTGTCGATGATTAAGTCCCCTATGCCCATTTATTGGACTCTCCTATTTTATGCAAAAAAACTATTATTTTACATTCATTCATTCATCTATTGGTTAAACTTATATAGCCCTCTTCTGCTACTGCATGAGATCTAGCACACATTTAGTTGCATGTGGCGCGTTTCGTATCACTTGGATACTTAATCATAAGCGAAGTGTTACCACATCCCATAGCATATTTAAATATGCAATGTGATGTGGTAACACTTCGCTTATGATTAAGTATCCAAGTGATACGAAACGCGTTAAGCTGTATTCTTGGGCACTGCAATAAAGTTTACTTGATGATTTGACTGAGCCTCCTGGAAGATTGGTCTTTTGAAGTGCTTGCCCTTTTTTTCTTCTAAACAAAAAAATATCTGACTGAATTTTACCTAGCCCTAGTTTGCCCAAAAACGTGTTCCTTTTTTGGTTCAATTGGGAAATTATTGCAACCAGAAAAAGAATGTTCATCTTTTTGTTCTCTGTCATACTGTAAATTCTTGCACTACACAACAAAAAAACTAATTGTACATTTGCTTTTGGTGGGTATTGCTGGTACGTACCCACAATGAAAAGTGTTTTTTTTTCTCTTCCTTCCATGGCAAAACTAGAAGCTGTGAGAAAAACATAAAATGAATTACTTTTGACGAAACGTTGGCAGCAGAAACTACAACGGCCGCTATTGAGCTTTTGTCTTCATCCACCGACAAAAAAAGTGGGGTTTTCTTTCACGGCTCAAAATTGAGTTCTGGTTAGCAGTGCAGATAATACCCCCCAACATTTTGGAAGTAAAAAGTGTGAAATTTTTTGTTTTTTGCAAGTAGTGTTATGTTTTGGTAGCCGAAACTGAGGAGGGTATAATTGCTTTTATTAACAGATTCATGCAACTGTTACACAACTGCCTTACTTCCTACTTCACTTTCAAACTGTACAGAAAGTCCTGCACAGTACAAGTCCTGTGCACAGTGACACCTGCAGGAATTTTGTATAAACACCACATATTCCCCCTATAGTAGGAAAGCATTTGAACAGATGTAATAAACAACATCAATGCATCTTAAAGCAATAATATACATTATTCACATAACATAGTCCTGGGTCCATGCAGGTAGTTTTCTGATTCTCTCACTACGCCTTATAGGTTCATTTTCTTCAGGCCTATTGCAGTTGGCATTAGGGGTAGGAAAATGTCCATTATCAAATGAAATGTCTGCAAAGTCATATCTAGCAGGAGCAAGACAATTTGCATTCCAAATGTGTCCATCAGACAGTTCATATGTGTATGGTCCTCGCTTGTGTTTCACTTCAAGTGGTGTAGTAAATTTAGATTGTCCTTGTTTCAGTATTCCTGGTTTCTTAATTCTGACTAAAGATCCAGGCTGAAAGTGCACCAGGTTTTCTATCAGTATAAGCCTTGCATTTGGCTTGGTGACGTTTGACAGTGCCAGCAGTAGATGAGTTTGTAGCAACCGTTTTTGGTGGAAGTTTGATGTCTGCAACATTTAACTTAGTGCGCATCTGTCTGCCATGTAATAATTCAGCTGGAGATGCTTGGGTTGTTGCATGGCATGTTGCTCTGTAGTTATGTAAGAACTCTGTTGTAAATACTTTCCAAGATTTCCCAGTAAGATTTGCTGTCTGTAATGCTTCTTTCAGACTTCTGTTGAATCGCTCGCTTTCTCCATTTGCTTGTTCAGTTTGAGTCCTGCAGAATCAATGCATTTCAGAACCTTTTCCAGGTACTTGTCATGAAGATCCATAGTTGGAGCGTAGACAATTATATCATCCAAGTAGCATTGCACATCGGGTATGCCATGGAGTATAGAAGACATCAGTCTTTGAAAACAACTTGGTGCTGAAAAGTCAGTGCATAAGGTACGCGCTTGAACCTGAACAAACCATCATGGGTGATAAATGTAGTGAGGTCTCTGCTTTCCTCATGCAGTAATACTTGATGATAAGTACTCTGAAGAGTAGAAAAGAATTTTGCTCTATGTGTGGCAAGGGATGATTATCCGTAACAACTGCTTTATTAGGTTCACGGAGATCAACACACAATCGAATACCTCCAGTTTTCTTCTATGTTACAACAATTGGTGACACCCATTCACAGGATTCTGATTTTTCAATCACATCTTGCTCTACCAGTTTCTTTAGTTCCTGTGAGACAGTCTCCCTTATAGAGTAGGGCAATCTCCTCAATTTCTGGCATACTGGTTTTACATCTGGTCTCAACTTAACTTTGTGTACAAAGTTCTTTGCACAACCCAGTGATGTGTTGCTTTGTGGTGAAATCGTAGACACGGGCTGTGTGGCAGGTACTGGTGCTGTAGTAATGATACCATCCAAGAGATCCCTTCCAAGTATAGCAGTACCCTTATTCACAATGTAAAAGTCACATTTTGCAGTATTTGATTCAAATTGTGCAGTCAATGGCAAGCAACCAAGCACAGGGATTGGATCCTTTGAGTAACTGACCAGTCTCAGGGCAGGTGCAACAAGCGTATTTTTTGCAAAATATCCTTTGGTAGTATAGAAACAGCGGAACCTGTATCAAGCATCAGGGTAATGGAGTGTCCCTTTTAGCAGTATTGACATTGACAGTGCATATAAACTTGTCTGGAATAAATGTACCAGCTTTATCCACACTGAATACTGTAACATTTGTAGTAGTGACATCATAAACATCTTTAGCAGAACTACGATAGAACCCAGAAAAGTGACCTGGTTTCAAACATTTGCGGCACTGTATAGCTTTTGCAGGACATTT
>CM044433.1:66763740-66777074 GCA_024363595.1 Xenopus borealis
GGTAAACCCAGCACGACAGGAGAGGAAGGACAAGGAATGATCATGAATGACATCTTCTCCAGATGTAGTACTCCAGTCTGGACAGATAATTCCCCAGTAGTCAGAGTGATGGTGTCCGTGGAGAGAGGTCTATCATCGATGGCAAAGACCCGTATGGGAGGAGTCACTGGAAAGAGGGAAATGCCAAACTTTTTAGCGAATGCCAAGTCCATAAAGTTTCCTGCAGCTCCGGAGTCAAGAAAGGCTGAGACTGGTACTGCCTGGGAGGGCAACAGGATCTGTACAGGAACATGAAATTGGTGTGAATGTTCTGAAGGCTTAGGAACCACACCACCAGCAAAGGAAACAGTCTTACTTGGAGCAGGAGAATTCTTCGGCTTGACAGGGCAGGAAACGGCTAAATGGGATTGTCCGCCACAGTATAGACATAGGCCAGCAAGGCATCTGCGGAGTTTCTCCTGTGCAGTAAGTCTAGCCTTCCCGAGTTGCATGGGCTCCCCCGAAGGGGAAGTGGTTAACTGCAGAGAGGACGGAGGTAACACAGGGTTCTGGAAGCATGGTGCCAGCACTGGATGAGATCTTTTGTTTCGCTCTTTATCAGCCTGATGTTCTTTAAGGCGAGTGTCCACCTTGATGGCGAGAGCGATTAAATCCTCAAGGGAGTCAGGAAGATCTCTGGATACCAGGTCATCTTTCAGGCGAGGTGACAGACCTTGGTAAAAAACTGCCTTGTAGGCCGCCTCATTCCAGGATGTTTCCGCCATGAGGGTTCTAAAGTCTATGGCATATTCACTGGCACCGAGATTGCCCTGCCGGATTTGTAGCAGACGAGATGAGGCAGTAGCGACCCGACCAGGGGCATCAAAGATGGTTCTGAACATCCGAAGAAATTCATTCACATCATATGTCAGTGGTGACTGTCTCTCCCAGAGAGGTGTTGCCCATTCAAGCGGTCGGCCCTCCAGACGAGACATAACATATCCCACTTTTGCTCGCTCACAGGAAACTGGGAAGATTGAAACTCGAACTGAATCAGGCATTGGGTCACGAATCCCCTGCAGGCCTGAGGGTCTCCACTGTAGCGAGGAGGAGGAGGAATTCGTGGCTCACGGGCCGGCAACATAGCTGGCAGAGGAACAGTCGCAGCAGGAGGAATTTCCGCGACAGCAGGAGTAGAGGGCAAACGGGACAAAATGGAATAGAGTACTTGCCCAGTTCTGACTTGCTGGGATTCATACGCCTCCATGCGGCACGCCAGCCCGCGAAGGGCTCTTCCGACGTCCGGCGCAGCTTCCTCGGGATCCATGGCCCGAGTATAATGTCAGCGGGGGCCTCCGGCTCCCACGAGGGGGTGTAGTCAGGATCAAGGAGGAAGTCCTTTCCAGCGAGTCCAGGCAAAGTACAATACAGGGGTAATCCAAAAGAAAGGTCAAGTCCAGGCAAACAGGTTCAGAAGGCAGGCAGCAAAGGTTCAAGGTCAGGAACAGGCAAAGGATCAGCAACAGGAATCACAGGCAAGGCTAAGAGACCCAGGAACACAATAGCTATAATGAGCTATACTCGGGCATTGAACCTGGGTCTCCGGCGTGCTTTTATTTTTTAATTTGGCGCCAAGCGCATGACGTCACCGCGCTGGTGCTCCGCAACCACGTGGCGGCTATTAGGGATGCACCGAATCCACTATTTTGGATTCGGCCGAACCCTCGAATCCTTCCCGAAAGATTTGGCTGAATACCGAACCGAATCCGAACCCTAATTTGCATATGCAAATTATGGGTCGGAAGGGGAAAACATTTTTTACTTCCTTGTTTTATGCCAAAAGTCACGTGATTTAGCTCCCTGGCCCTAATTTGCATATGCAAATTAGGATTCGGTTCTTCCAGGCAGAAGGATTCGGCCGAATCCGAATCCTGCTGATAAAGGCCGAATCCCGAACCGAATCCTGGATTCGGTGCATCCCTAGCGGCTATGGGCGCCGCCATCTGGGATCCGCCGCGGAGGAAGCAAGACGCGCCGCCCGGAGCTCCCGGGAAGGCTCCGGGCGGCGTTCGTGACACTTAAGACTGGACTGATCATAAGGATGTTCCAGTAAGCATCAGAAGGCTTCCCATCTACCAGACTAGACCTACTGATGAATGGACCTGGTCAGATGATTGAGACCTGTCTGGTCAGATACTGGGTCCAGTGAACAAGCCCTACGAGGAAAGGTGAACCGTCTTACCTGGAACGCTGAACCATCCTACCGGAAAAGTGAGCCCTCCTACCAGGAAAGATGAACCATGCATCCTGGATAAGGAGAACTATACACACTGGGTCAGGTTAACTATACGCACTGGGCCAGGTGAACTAGAAACTGGGAGAATTTCGGTACAGATTACTTGGTTTACCCAATTGTCCATAAATTAAATAGAAGTGGGAGAAGTACACATACACCCCAAGTAATGCAAGACTGAGATAATCGTAAAGACAGTCTTTAAGAAATGATGTCCTGAAGCAATAGAATGGGTGGAACCCATAGGTATTTAAACATAAGGATGTGGGCTCAATACTGGTGTTTCGGGAGGACACTGACATAAGGAGAGGGAAGAATCACTACTCGCTAAACTATTCCATCATTTTCAGTATAAATCCATACCCATTTGGTATGTAAGAACAGTTAGCCCGAAACATCATAACTAGGAGACTGGGCAAACTGAGTCTGACTTTTAGACACAGAGCAGAAAACTGGCTCTTAGGCCTTAGTGTTCTGCTTTTGCCAGCAGTACGACTAAAGACTCCTACTCCACACAGCAATGTTCAGCCTGTACCCATGATCTTTTATAGCATGGCAATCTAACTGTTCTTATATGGGTAAGATTTAATAACCAATAAAACTTAAAGGGCACCTATGGGCCGAAAAAAATTCCCCAAACCGAAGGTGCGGGCTGATAGAGCACGCATTCCGGTTTGGGGTTCTAGTAGTTTAAAAAAAAAATAAAAAATTGCCCCGGCAAGCGCTGGCTTACTCGCACCGGGAGCTCCCTCCCGGTGCGAGCCCCTGTGACAGTCCATGCGCATGTGCAGTATTCGCATATGACGTCATGTGCATAAGCCAAATGAAAAGCTTCCACAATTTCAGGCAGCTTTTCATACTGTGCATGCAGGAAATAAGGAGCAAACTGTTACTTTCAGCTGAGACCATTCCAGTGTGCATACAGTTAGCCAGGTCTCAGAGATTATTACCTGACTCCATCATTCAGGAAGTGGATCAATTCTCTGGAAACTCAGGTAGTGAAGCTGATCACATGATTAGTCAGGTGAGGCTACTCAGGTACACATACAGTTAGCCAGTTATCAGAGGTTATTCTATGACTCTGCACTAGCTGATCTTTGGTCCTTCAGTCGTGCAGGCTGTGAATTGCAACACAAAATTGGGAAAACTTGCAGAGAAGGGTCCCAAACATTGTGTTGTATAATGAATACCTGTAATCCATAGAACAGAGGCTTGAGACGCTCCTGCTGTGTGTATCAGAAAATATGTAAACTCGCATAGCATCAACTCCATGTCAGTACTTATAGGGAGAACATTAAACTGATACAATTCCATGCTTAATTGAAACAAGTAGGTACCTTAACACAGGAAAATGCATTCATAAGACATTCAGATGTGAGTGTATTAGATCCTGCAAGGCAAAGATACAATCACAGCAACATGTGATACATAGTTTTGATTTGCTGCTGTTTAGAGCAAGCATACACTATATCAGAGCCTAACAGCCAGCCCAGGGATGCATTCAGCATTGTTCTTAGGTATTCAAATATCCAGAACTCAATACACTCAACATAGGATTGTGTTATCCGCTAGGACTATTGCATTATTGTAAGCAAACAGGAGGTAGTAAGGCTCAGGCCCCTAACTAATTATACCGAATAACTGGCTGACCCTCTAATTGCCACCTCCCTCGCCCATCTGTAAAAATCAAGGGTGTGTAGGGGCCACATACACCACTGCCAATGGACCCCTTTTGGGCAGGCCGGGAAGGCACACCGGACGGGGGAACAAGCACTTGCCGCCAAATGTTCTGACAGCAATATGGAAAAGGCAAATGAAATATATGCAGACCAGGAGTAGCAAACATTGCACACTGGTGTCTTACCTGATCCAGATGCTGAAGTCCCAAGGACTCCCAAGATATGAGGCCATATGCTGGGGAACAAAAGGTCCTGTGGACCCAAACCACTGTTCCTAGGACGCTGTATGGGCAGGCCTAATGCTTTCCCAAGGTTAAGCAAAATGAGAAGAAAAAGACGCCGGTAGGTGGGTGTGGCCGGTCTTTAAAGGCTTTGGGAGGGTCCTTCTGATGGGGGAGGGGTTATCCCAGTAAGTACTGACATGGAGTTCGTAAAGGGAATAAGCCTCACCCATGAGCACTTTCTGGTTTTGCACACTTTAAATCAAACACATTTTGCTATTTCCATCGACTCAACAACTTGATGCCAAGTATGCATAGATTTAACAAAGTATGTGGTCTGTAGGGACCCTGAAAACTGAAAAAAAGTGCTTACATAATTTATTTGCTGGTAGTGATGGGCGAATTTATTCGCCTGGGGCGAAATTGTGGTGCATTTCCACAATTTGCCACAGGTGAATAAATTTGCGAAAGTCCAGGAATGTTTACAAAATGAGACGCTGCAGTGATTAGCGAATTTTTGCTGAAGTGAAACGGCCCAGATCACTATTGGCTGGTAGTTCAGCAAACACAACATACTGACTGCATACTGTGTGTAGTAAGATCCCCTAACCGTACATAGACCAGGAGTCCCCAACCTTTTTTGGCCCTGGCACCAGTATAGCGCCAAATTTTTTTGCCATGACCGGGGGTTCGGGGGAGGTTGGGAGTGGTCTGCGTGCAATTCTGGTGGGTCAGCGTCCCATTTGACGCACCTCGTTAATTCAGCGCTAGGCTTGCGGCCCAGTTCAGTACTGACCACAGCCCCCTGACATAGACCACAAAAAATTAAATATTTTTGGAATGTGTACTCTACATTAATTTTTTTTTCTTTAATTCTCTTCTATGTTCTTCTGCTCTTTTGTTCTCAATGGCCCTCTGATTCCTCCACTTTCCTCATCTTTATAAGCACTTGTATGTCAGAAATATTTTCTCTTTCTTTATCTTCCTATATGCTCTTTTTTACCTCTCCATTTTTTCTGATTAAAGGAATAATGACACTTCTCAGGTTTTAATTGAATTCTTCATCAAAATATGCCTATATGTCCTTTTTACCATTTTTCCTCTTTCTATGTAAATTGGATATAGGGCACTTCTTCTTTAAAGGATCAGTGACATCAACATTTAAAAAAAAAAAAAATATCTTGGTTTACAACATACAAATTATACTTTAAAATCGCAAATTCTTTAAGTAATAACTTGCCAAAACTCTGATTCTGCTCCTCTTCAGAAAAGCCAACATGGTGACCATCCATGGCGCGGCGCTCGATTTATCCTCCCTGGCTCTCTGCTGCACAATATATTTTACTAATATGTGGGATCAGTAATTTTGTCATTAATAGTTATTATTATCAATGTAGAGATCTAAGCACAAAACTAGTGGGCAAATTTACTAAATTTGTGTGAATGATTTGAATTCGATTTTCAAATAGTTTTTGTGGCCACTTTGACCATTGAATTTTAAAAATTCTATCTAATAGAATGATTCAAATAAAATGATTTGAATAAAAAATCCTTAAGATCATGCGATGGTCGAATTACTTGCCCAAATTTTTATTTGATTTGCCTAGTTCGCCAGATTAAACCTACCGAATTGCTGTATAACCCTATGGGAAGCTTCCATATGGTTTTTCCAGCTTTTAAGTGTCACTATCAATTTAGGCAATAGGAAGTTATAATATGCTGGTGCTGCAGCTTATGTATTTTAAATAAATTGGCACAGAGGTTCAAAATAAAGCTCCAGGATTCAAAACTATTGCATAATATTTAATATCTGATCCAGATAGTGAAGGGTGAGATTTGTTCCATATTTAATACTTTTGGATTGCTGTGGAAAAATTGCCTCTAATATGCCACACCCCAACTCATCCTTCATTTTACTCTAATTAGTTTTTGTTATGCGTAGACACAGTGGTGTGGGGCCCTGGCACGCACCTCTTGTGTCGCTTACCCCTTTTCCACGCAATTGTCCCACTACTGCTGGCTACCTCTCCACCGCTTGTCGGTAAACCCCATAACCCCCGCTAGTCAAAGTGTGCATGAGCAAGTGGGGAGTTTTGGACTTCAGATAGAATGTTTCTGGTTGCTAGAGCCCAAACTACCCCAGCTACAAGTAAGTGGTATACCTTAGAGACTGGAAGATAAACAGCAGAGTGCCTGAATAGAAAGTAGAATATAGGTAATAAAAGTAATAGCAATAACTTTGTAGCTTCAAAGAGCAATCGTTTTCTGGCTGCCAGGGTCATTACCTGTCCCCCACCCCACCCCACCTTTGAAATCTGCAAAGAGGCAAAATAATTAATAAACTGTAATAAATAAAAACTGAAGACCAATTACTAAGTGTCTAAAAGTCAACAGTGAACCCCTTTTTAAGTATATAAATATTTATTTGTAGAAATTGCAGGTACATGTGTTGTTGTTAGTCTCTGCTGTAAATATAATTGAAGGTGTATAATACAACTATATACTTTACTTTTGTAAATTCTGTAGTCTGTCTCCTGGTTTGACACTCACTTGTTTGTTTTTCTTAAGTTTTCAATCTTGGAGCATATCGTCGAGAAGTGGTCAGATCTTATAAGTCGTACGAGTTTTTCCGACATGACAATGCAGAAGCCATGAGAATCCGCAAGTATGTGTTCTAGTTAAATTGTGCTTTAAATTTTATATGGTACTCTGATTTCTGACTCCAGACACCTAGGTAACATAGAGCAAAATTACAATACAGGTATGGAATCTGTTATCCTTTAACCCATTATCCAGAAAGCTGCAAATTACAGAAATACCATATTCCATAGATTTCATCATAAACATTTTTAAAAATGATTGTTTTTCTCTGTAATAATAAAACAGTACCTTGTACTTGATCCCAGCTAAGATATAATTAATCCTTATTGTAAGCAAAACCAGCCTTTTCTATTTATTTAATGTATACAGGATTTTCTAGTAGACTGATGGTATGAAGATCCAAATTATGGAAAGATCCATTATCCGGAAAACCCTAGGTCCCAATCATTATGCATGATGGTTCGATAAAGAGGCAGGTTGTGGCTCGAAACGTTACTATGTTACAGGTCATAGCCATGTTGCATTAAAGGCTTTTTAAAGAAAGAAGTCGGTGCTGTCCGTTATTGAAATTCTAAAAATCCCAATCATTATGCATAACAGGTCCCATGCCTGTACAAAAAAGCTGGGAAGTTACCAAAACGATGGCCAATTGAGCCAAGTAAAACATTCTAAATCGGCAAGTAAAATGAGTCCTATTGTGTAAAAATAAATTCATATAATTGGCAGTTTTGTCTGACTGAACAGCAGAGGGCACTTGTGATGCACATTCATGCTGTTCTCAGTATTTGAATGCTGAATGAAAAGTAAAGCAAATAATTAAGTAATGTAAACTGCAAAAATGCTCACAAGCTCGATTTTACATTATTGTGTGCAGTCCTTTCATGGTGGTCACAAGTATCAAGCAGTCATAGTTCATGCAACTTTCTTTGCTATATTTCTCTGCTGTCTCCAGGGAACACAGGAGACAAATGGGATAAAGCTCCTCCCTCCAGGAGGCAGGACACTTGAGGTAATCAAAGTAGGTGTGCCTAGACGGCTTTACCCTGTGGCACTAGCTTTACCTCTTCCGTTTAATTAGTGTCCTGTCCCCAGGAGGTTGGATCTTGGTCTCTAGAGAGACCCAACTCAAGGAATCTACGGTCAGCAATTAGTCATGACACCCAGGGTGATACCGTGGGCAGTTGTCTAACCATATCAGTTAACCCCCAATGCGGGAAAGACCCACCAGGGTTGAACAGCCTTCCGGGGCAAATTACCACACAGAAAGATACCTGGATTTTCCTTAGAGCACAGAAGTTCTGGCCGGTGAATGGGTCTGGCAGCACAGTGAGTACACAGTGCTGTTACTGCTAACACATTGCGCTCACTAGACGCGCTCCCCAACCCTCCCCCTGCCTCTCCGCAACAGAATCCCTCCTGCCAGTTCAAAATAGCAGGAGACGTGCCGCTCACAGAAGGGTTGGCAGCGGGAAAATGGCATGCAAATCTCGCGCATTGCCATAACAACTGGGCTTTGGACGGGAATATCCTGCAGGCTGTGACGTGGCGCAACAGAGTCAGAGCCTCACCATGTGCTTCTGGCGCCAAACTGCTCCAGAACTACCATGTAGTGGAGTGACTACAGGGCACAGCACACGCTCCTGCAGAGGGGAAACCTTCAGCAAGGCAGGTGGAGGAGCTCCCCTTCCAGCGACGCTGTCCCTTACCACAGGAGCCTCAGTCTTCTGTACAGACCGGCCTGGGTAACATGGCAGAAGGTAGGACAAAAGGGTCTCTTCCCAGGGAGAGGGGCAGAGTCCCAGCAGCACTAGCGCAAGTCACATATTGAGAGGGGCAGAGTCCCAGTAGCACTAGCGCAAGCCACATATCTAGCCTGTGCCCACTGCCAATTAAAATTTTCATTAGGACAGACTGACCCCCTCTGCTCCTCCTGTTCCCAGGAGGAAGGAGGGTCTGCGCCACGACCAGCTAGCACCCTAAGCGCAACTACCAATAATTCAGAGATTACCATTCCCAAGGCTACTGACCAGGGCACCACAGCCAGAACTTCCAGAGAATCAGATGCTCCCTCGTGGGCCTTGCAGCTATCCCAGTCCCTAGTCTCCCTGCAAAGTATCCCAGCCATAGCTGATATACTGGAGAGGGCCTTGGCAAGGTTTAGAGATGACTCTGCCCGCAAACGGCAGTCCTCAAAGAGAGGGGAGACACCATCCTCACAGAACTCATCTCCTGATAGATCCAATCCATCCACTTCAGAGGGAGGGCTTCTATCCTCTGATGAGCATTCCACGGATAATGAAGACGAGGACAAGGAACGGGGAACCAACCATGACATAGAGGGCATTATTAGAGCGGTCACTGAAACGCTTAAGACTGAATCCCCTGAAAATACCCAGCTAGCTAGGGGCCCTTTCAAGCGACAAAAGAATGTTGTTTTCCAGCACACGAACAACTGCTCGCACTAGTTCAGGACGAATGGAACACACCTGAGAAAATGTTCCAACTATCCAAGAAATTTTCTAAGTCTTACCCATTCCCAAAGGAAGTGGCAGATAAATGGAGCATACCACCAGTAGTAGATGCTCCAGTTTCCATATTCTCTAAGTCAACTACTCTACCAGTTACTGACTCAGCAGCCTTCAAATATCCTACAGATAAACGATTAGAAAGTGGATTAAGGGCAATCTTTTCAGCATCAGACTCAGACCCGCACTAGCAGCAACCTGTGTAAGCAGAGCTATGGAAACGTGGTCAGTGAAGCTATCCTGGACACTGCTCAACCTCTAGCCAGAACTTCATCCTTAGCAGTAGCAGCCCGGAGGTAACTGTGGCTGAAAATGTGGCCGGGGAATACTTTGTGTAATGGAAATATGTCCTGAGGGAAATACAGACATGCTGTTAAAGGGAAATTAAAGTCTAAAAAAGAATAATGCTAGAAATGCTGTATTTTGTATACTAAACTAAATATGCTATTGTAATCCAATAATTTGGCCTTCGGACCAAAGATTGGATCAAGCTCAATATCGTGCACTTTAGGTGGGCATATTGGGGAAAGATTGGTCATTTGTTGACCTCGCCAATTAACGGAAAACTTTACCCCCCGGACATTGTAGGTCTCTATAAAAAGATATTGCATAAAACAACTCGTATGTAAAACCCTGCATCATGTAAATAAACCATTTTCATAATAATACACTTTTTTAGCAGCATGTGCCATTGGGTAATCATAAATAGAAAATAGCCATTTTAAAAAATAAGGACAGCCTCCTGGGATCCTAGGATCCCAGGAGGTTGTTCACAAACATACGAAACAAAATATAAAGTTAGGTCACATGAGCCAATTAACAGACAGAGTTCTGTCTTTTACTTCCACACTTCCTGTTAGTTAGAGTTGAAATATTTCTGGTCAAGAGATGTAAAAGGCAATATTTACTTAAATATATACCAGTTTGGTAAGATTATTTAGTGTCACTTAATTTGATATAAACTATATTTTGATCAAGTATTCATTTTGGGGGTATAGTTTTCCTTTAAGCAGATCTTATAGTGTATACTGTTTTACTGTTAGAAAACACAGACTGTACTCTAACTGGGAGCAGAGACCAGGGCATATACAGCGATAGTCTAAACAGAACCAAGGAATTTTTTAAAGATCAGATTAGACGAGCCAAAAGCCGAATATCTACTAATTTACTGGAATGTTGAATTTCTACTAATTTACTGGAATGTCCATCTAAGATTTGATTACAAATTTCCATCCAACCAAACCTGTTAGCTCAGGCAATGAACCAGAGATTTTATTTATTTTTTTAATATTGTTAATGTGTTTACAATTCTTGTAATTTGTTTAATTTATATATCTATTTTAAATAAATTTTCAACAATCCTAATAAAATTTCAACATCAGTAATATTTTTGCTTCCAGGCAGTGTGCACTGATAGCTCTGAAGGATGTGAAGCTCTATTTGACTGAAGACGGCGGCCAGATTGCAGTAAGCAATAAAATAGGGAAGCGGTGGCATTTTCCTATAGGCTACCATATTTTAACTTTGTTGTCAACAGCTGTTGATTAATTATGTAGCGTGTACGTTTATGGTGATTTCTGGGCTTAAACAGTTCTTGTTAATCTTGACAACCATTTTGAATTGTGGTACAATAGGTGTTCGATGCAACAAATACAACACGAGAAAGAAGAGATCTGCTCCTAAACTTTGCAAAAGAAAATTCTTTCAAGGTAATTATGTTCCGCATTACACTTATTTTTATTCTTTTGACTTTGAAGCACTATGAACACTTTGATTGTAAAAATGTTATGTATTTTATACAAAGCTATACATCTACTTTTGTTCTGCGTGTGTTAAGGATTTTTATCTGAGAATGCCAAAAGAGAAAATAATGTAGCTACATTTTAGTACCAAAAGCATCCAGAAATTGTCAAACATTACTTGTTCCCACTTTTAACACACACTGCTGAGCAGTATCGGCACTAGACTGTTTTGTCTCCATTATAGGGCTTTTTGTTTTTGAGCAGCTGCACAAAAGCCTATCAATGCCAAGCATTTGCAGGAGTAGTATAAAGGTTGCTGCCATTGTTCTCTGGAACAGTACTCCCTGTAAGGTTGAATACCTGGATTTTATGGCCAGATATATGCAACTTGCTAGTTAATTTGCCTGTGTCCCTAGCTAGTTAGTGTCCCTGTACAAGAACAAATCTCTTAACAGAGCCCTTTCTATCTTATGGCATCACACTAACCATTGAAAGCAGGTGTAAAGGTGGCCATACACTGAGAGATCCGCTCGTTTGGCGATATCGCCAAACAAGCGGATCTCTCCCCAATATGCCCACCTTTAGCTGGGCGATATCGGGCTAATCCGTTCATGGGCCCTAGGGCCCAACGATCAGATCTCAATGCAGGGTATACGGGCGGTCGGATCGCGGGACCGCATCAACGAACAGATGCAGCCGCAATCCAACGGGATTTTTAATCCTGCCCGATCGACATCTGGACGACTTAACCTTTCCCTCATCACTACTTTTCCTAAGGCTTAGGCCACACGGGAAGATTTCAGGGAGATTAGTCGCCTGACGACTAATCGTTGCATCTAATCTCCCTGAATGGCTTGCTGGTATTTCGCACCCGCTATCGTTAAAGTCGCCTGTGCCTGTTCACACGCGGCGATATGTTTTTCAAAGTCTCTCAAAATTTCCTCAGGCGCAGGCGACTTTAGTGCTAGCGGGTGCGAGATGCCAGCAAGCCATTCAGGGAGATTAGTCGCCTCAAAGACGTGGCGATTAGTCGCCAGGCGACTAATATCCCTGGATCTTACTGTGTGGCATAAGCCTAATATTATATATTTGTTTATTAATAAAATGTCTGTAAACCAGTTAATAGCACTTTTATTTAAATAAGAAAAGTTCTGTCTCTCCTTTTATTTATATCTCTAACAATCCCAAAATGCCACTACTATTCAGTGCCACTGTGTTGGAGTCTAATGGATCAGCATCCCTTCAATGTAGGGATGCATCAAGTCCTGGATTTGGTTCGGTATTATGCCAGGATTCAGCATTTTTCATCAGGATTTGGATTCTGCCGAATCCTGGTGCCTGGCCAAACAGAATCCTTAAAATCACATAACTTTTCAGCACAAAACAAGGAAGTAAAAGAATTTTTAACCATGCACTGAATGCACAGTTTGTTCCCTTCCTGAACCTGATTTTCATATGCGAATTAGGATTTTTTTTTCCCTTCAATTTTGCGCTGTTGAAATGGGTCTCCCACAGAATCCATTATAATCAAATAATCCACTTTTTTTTTTTTTTTAATGATTTCTTTTTTTCTCTGTAATAATAAAACAATACCTTGTACTTGATCCCAACTAAGCTATAATTAATCCTTATTGGAAGCAAAACCAGCATCATAGGTTTATTTAGAGTACAAGGAAAGTTAAATAAACTAAAGTAGTTGCAATATGTTTTGGGCTTCTGTACCAACCCCAGACAACCACAGCCCTTTAGCAGAAAATATCTCTCTCTCCAAAGATGCCCCAGTAGCTCCCCATCTTCTTCTTCTTCTGCTGATTCACTGAACATGCTCTGTGCTGTTGTCAGTTTATTAAGCTTAGGAACTGACACCAAATATACAGTACACATAGGGGCAGATTTAATAAAGGTCGAAGTGAAAATATGAATAAAATTAGAATTTTTAAAATTCCAATTTCTACATAATTTTGGGCTACTTCGACTATCGAATAGCCCAAAATTCAATTCGATTCACAGTACTTGCCCTTTAAAAATACTCTACTATTTGCCAGCTTAAAGCTGCCGAATTGCCATTTCTCTTGCCTAATTGGGGGGACACAGGCACTGTGGGGATGAAGATCCTGCTGGAGACTTGGACACTGAAATGCTCCTCCTGATCCAGGCTTCATCCCCTGCCTCCTCCTACATTCCCCAGTTTTGTTTAGTGTAATCATCCGAAACACCCTACATACATACATACATACATATATATATATATATGTATGTATGTATATATATATATATATATATATATATATATA
>CM044433.1:66777174-66790048 GCA_024363595.1 Xenopus borealis
ATGTATATATGTATGTATGTATGTATATATGTATGTATGTATGTATGTATGTATGTATGTGTGTATGTATGTATGTATGTGTGTATATATGTATATATGTGTGTATATATGTATGTATATATGTATGTATGTGTATGTATGTATGTATGTATGTATATATGTATGTATATGTGTGTATATATGTGTGTATGTATATGTGTGTATATATGTGTGTATGTATGTATGTATATGTATGTATATATGTGTATATATGTGTATATGTGTGTATATGTGTATATATGTGTATATATGTGTATATGTGTGTATATGTGTGTATATGTGTGTATATGTGTGTATATGTGTATATATGTGTATATATGTGTATATATGTGTATATATGTGTATATATGTGTATATATGTGTATATATGTGTATATATGTGTATATATGTGTATATATATGTATATATGTGTATATATATAATACAAAAAGGATCCGCACTCCAGATTCTGTGTTCCAAAGGTATTTATTTGTTCACTGCTGCATCCAACGTTTCGACCCCCATTGGAGTCTTTATCCTTGATTTGAATCCGAATCCTGCTGATAAAGGCCGAATCAGCAGGAAAGAGCATAAAAGTGATGTCTGACAATGACAGCGGTCGCTTATGTGCAAAAACAAAGAGGCAGAAAAAATTTGCAGAATCATGATTAGAAAATCCGCTCTTCGATTTTCTACTCCTGGCAGATGCACTGCTGTCAGATTTTCTAAGTTGTGTCATGTTAGATCCAGGAGAATGGAGCCTTCACAAAGATCTTTCAGGACCTTGTAGAAGTCTGGGGGCATCAATTCAAAACAGAAAGCGTCCAATTTTCTTCTCAAGATTCCCATGTAAAGAAGCAGCTGCTTTAGACAGCCTAAGACAAGATTTGTCTGTGGGTTTGATCTATTTCCCCCCCCCCCCCCAATCCCTCTGATATGGAAGGTACTGAGGAAAATAGATCAGGAATCAGCAGAAGCTAAAGTAAAGTGCTTCACAAGTTAACCCTGACAGAACCAAGGAAAATTCCCAGGTTTCCAGGATATTTATCCCAAGGGATGGTGCAATGTCAAGAGGAGAATCACCTGTCCTTGATTACCTGGAGATTGAGAGGCTTAAGAAAATAAATTTTAAAAGATGAGGTGGTTGAATTTCTTCTGAAGTCAAGAAAAGATTCAAAGTCTACATAATATTAAAGATTTTGGGACAAGTTTGTGCAGTTTACAAGAGCTCGGGATCAAGATCCCACCTGTGTGACAGCCTCTCTTCTAGTGGATTTTCTTTTTGCAGGATATCAGAAAGGCCTCCATCTAGATACAAAGGGTCAAAGTGAAAATTCGAATTTAAAAAATTTGAATTTCAAAGTAATTTTTGGCTACTTTCACTATCGAATAGCCGAAAATTCGAATTTCGAAGTAAAAATTGGAATTAAACACTTCGCCACCTTAAATGAATTGTTCAGTATAAAAGTAAAAACTGGGTAAATGGGCTGTGCAAAATAAAAAATTTTTCAATATAGTTAGGCAATAATTTAATGTATAAAGAACAGAACACAACTTCTTGCTTTTCAGCTCTCTTGGTTTACTCTGACTGGTTATCCTGGTTACCAGGCAGTATCCAATCAGTGACTTGAGGGAGGGCCACTTTGGTCATAACTGGTGCTTTTGAATCTAATCAGCGTGATAGCAAAGTTGGAAAAATAGCATCAAAGCAGTGATTATAAACTGCAGGTGCTTTCTTTATTTAGCAGTGCAGAATCAAACACTACATGTTTTGGGACAGAGCATTGTCAAGTGTGTAGAGTGCAAAGTATTGTGGGGTTAAATATCTCAGAATCAGCGTTTTGAATCTAAACTGCATGCTCAGGATCAATGGCAAACTCACTGAACAGTTATGTTCCATAAGGCCCACTTCAAGTAGCTGACTAACTCAGATTTAGGGAGCTGAAAAGCAGGAAGTTGTGTTGTATTCTGTTATGTTAGGCATCCAGTCACTCCAGCCTTTATACATTACATTTTTGGCTAACTAACTATGTCAGAAACATTTTTATTTTTTTGCACAGCCTATCTATTACCTAGTTTTTAAAGGGAATCACTATTTTAGCCTATGGGGGTAATCACTTCTTGGAGGCAGGACATAGGTTACCCACATTTCATTATATAGCTATTGATCATGTCCCCCCTCCAAGGAGGAGTGGAGACAGATATAAAATGTTACTTCAAAGAGAGGTATTTTGGATTAAAAAATTAAACACTCTAAAACCAATAGGATTAAATGAACATTGTTCTTTCTTCTGCTTTTTGAATCAGCGATAATGTTATTATACTAGTAGATAATTTGCTAGTTTTTATCACATGACCAAATCGGTTTGCTAGCAATACACTGTAGGTTTAGTATAATTGTTAATATCAAATATTCACCTAAAAGTCATGTGCTCAATCATATTGAATATCTGGTGAGATGCTTGCTGCAGTCCAAAGAAATTCACAGACGAATATTTACGAATATACTATTTGTCTGTGAATTTCTCTGGACTGTTTTGTGATTGATCTGCTCATGTAATAAAATCTATTTGAATTCTGCCAAATCCTGGCCAAGCTGAATCCTTAAAATCATGTGACTTTTCATCCTAAAACAAGGAAGTAAAAGAATTTTTAACTACATAATGCCTTAACAGTTTTTTTTCCCTTCCCGACTTTGCATGTGCAAATTGGGAATTTTTTTTTTCACTTCAAATGAGTAGTGATGCATTTGTTGAAATAGAAATATTTATATCTCAATATATATTGATTTGTTCATGTAATAAAAATGTATTTGAAAAATCATATTTTCTTTTAATAGGTGTTTTTTGTTGAATCTGAATGTGACGATCCTGAAGTAATTGCTGCTAATATTATGGTTTGTACTCTCCTAAGCATAGAAATATAGTTAACAAGATCAAACAAGTGTTCTTTACTCAAATTTTGAAACACTTGATCTGCTTGCAAGAAAATGGCAATTTTTTATGCAGTCATGAGAAGTAAGTACGCCATGGCAATGTTTAATATTTGAGCTTTATTTAAAAAATATTAATTTTAAAAGGTGACTGTTTATGTTGTGTATTTGAAATAAACTAATGTAACGTTAAAAGAATGTACACCACTACATTTATAACAAATACCTAAAATTAAAATCAGGTGCAGCATGGGCAAATGATTAGAACATTGTTAAAGAGGGTTTTACCATAACCTGTCTTATTTAAACATTAGACATTTTGTAGCAGATTTAATAAAGTGTGAAATTAAAACTCACCACAGAAAATTTGCCCGCTTTTATTCGTTCTAGAAAACTATATAGCACTGGGTCAGATCTCCCAACAGCATCTTAAATCCCATTGTATGTATAGAAATATATATATTATAATGTACAGTGATATTTAATAAATCTTCTAAAAATAATGAAAGGTATTTTTAAGTAATAAATAATACAGTTGATATATGTATTCCTATTCTATTTATAACTTGGTATTTTAATGCAGAGGTTTGTGATACATTTACATATTTGGTATTGGCATTTAGCAAATATTTTCATTATCTTTATACTATAATATTATTTATGCATATCTTTTGCAGAATTTAAATTATACAGTACAGGTATTAGATCCATTTTCCTCAAAACCATTATACAGAAAGCACCACATTGAAGGAAGG
The DNA here is from genome assembly GCA_024363595.1 of Xenopus borealis. NCBI lineage: Eukaryota > Metazoa > Chordata > Amphibia > Anura > Pipidae > Xenopus > Xenopus borealis. The sequence continues at coordinate 66,780,881 of CM044433.1, forward strand.
CCATGCTTTCCTTTTTTTCACTGTAATAATAAAACACGAATCCAAGAAAACTGCAGCACACTGATCATTTTCTTGGATTCATATATGGATATTATGACTAATTGACTGCACAGCACCTGACAGGCAAACAAATTCTATTGGCTTTGAATGCTATTCTGAAAACCTCAGTCCTGAGCTTTCTGGTTTAGCGGTCCTATACCTGTAAATATGGCACATTGAAAAATTCTTCAAAAATGGTTACACGATTTTACTATGTTGATTATAATTACCCCCAAATTCATATTTGCCTTATTCTGTGGGGTACTGTGGGGACTGGTTTTTAAAAGATTTGCCAGTAGACTGTAACCAATGACAGGTCGACTTGGCCTTCTGTTTTGGATCATTGTCATGCTGGATGTTTTTTCATGTACACATAGGGGCAAATTCACTAACCTGTGTAGTTGCGCCTGAATTGGCTTAGCTAGCGTTCGGTGCACTTCAGCAGGAGTAGTTTCGCCAGCGATACACAAATTCACTAAAATGCAAATTTGCGCTCAGGGAGGCAAAAAGTAGTGAATTTGCGCTACCGTTGCATCACCAGGCAAAGGGCATTTAGGCTAGCAATGCCTAATTTGCATACGGCACAAAGTTAAAGTATAATAGACGTATATGCTGCAGCCACATTACACTACCCCAGCCCAGGAAACCTTTAATAACTCAAATAAAAGGTGTTCTATTGTCCTACACATGTGCCCCCTATAAAGTTGGGTTGCCATATGTTAGGAAATGTAGGGGGGAAGGAGGTTACCCTAAAAAAAAATTACAATCTTTTTCAGACTATCACCCTTAAAAAAAGTAAAACTTGCCAGTGTTTTCTTGGGACTACTTTTTTCATTCTCTTATCTATTGTATTGAACTTCACCAGGTCTGACCCTAGTCAGCGCAAGAGGTAACGTTCAGTAAAATGGGCATCTTAGTGAATTAGCGTAGTTACGTCCCTTCAGGTGTGAAGTTGTGCTAGTCTATCTACTTCGCTAGTGAATTTTCGCCAGGTACACTGTTAGTAAATCAGTGAAGTTGCAAAATGACGTCACTCTGGCAATTAGCACTAGCTTTAGACACTTTAAGGGTTATGTAATAAAAGGCACTAAGTTTGCCCAAGGGCAGTAACCTATAGCAACCAATCAGCAGGTAGCATTGACTAGTCACCTGTTTAAATGCAAGCATCCTATTGGTTGCCATGTGTTACTGCCCCTGGGCCTTATATTACATATAGGGGTTTGTGCTTTAGTGAATTTGCCCCATATAGTTTTTAGAAGGACTACACGTGTTTGGGTCTTTATTACACTGCATTTCCAATAATTATTTATTGAATTATGCTAACACAGATATCTCCATAAATTTATAATGTTTTCTTGTTCCTTTAGGAAGTGAAAGTGTCCAGCCCTGATTATCCTGAGAGAAATCGGGAGAATGTTATGGATGATTTCCTCAAGCGCATTGAATGTTATAAAGTAACCTATGAGCCTCTGGACCCTGATTCTTATGACAAGTATGGTGCTAACATTCCATCTATTAATAGTCATAAATGTATATTCATTATAATGGTTGTAAGAAAGGATATTTTTATTATAAGGGGCACTATATCCTTTTTTTCTAAATATGTTTTAGGCTATTGTTTTTAATACATTGTAAGTTAAGTTGAAAAAAAAAACATGCCCAAAGTTCAACTTTTGTATAGCCTACCTAACTGCTAGTTGATCCAGAGGAAGACCAAAAATAACCATTTGAAGCCTTTCCAATTTGCCTCAGAGGGGAACAAGTACCTTCCTGACTCCAAGATGGCAATCAAACCAGTCCTTGCTAAAAAGCCATCCAACTCCTTCTTAAAGCTAACTATTGTATCAGCAGGCAGACTTTACATTTCCTCCAGTTCATAGGTACCATACCAGATGAAAGCAAGTCTGAGAAAATCAGAAATAGAGGCCAGTCTAAAACTAAACTAAGGTCTCTCAGTACCCACGGGTAATGTGCCCTATCCCACATACATTTTCTGTGTTTACTCAACATTTGTGTTTCTCTTGCCTAGATTGGGGGACACAGGCACCATGGGGATGAAGATCCTGTTGCTTGGAGAAAGGACACTAAAAGGTTAAAGTAGCTCCTCCTCCTGCTCTGGGCTTCATCCCCCGCCTACTTCCACAATCCTCAGTTTTCTTTTAGTGTCCTCAGAAGGAGGACGGACACGAAGTGGCTGAAGCAGTGGTACATTGTGCCATAGCCACACTCAAGGGGTCAGTGTTATTTTTTCCAGCACCCCTCCAGCCAGGTTACCCCCATCTCTACTTAGTGCCCTATTAGCCTTTCCGCTCTACGGAGGTCTGCAGGCTGGAGAGCTTCACTCCCACCCCCTGGGTGTTCTTGGTTCCCGCTCCACGGAGGCTGCACCACATACCAAACAGGGACTGAATAAGACTGGGCACAGTTGGCTGGTACAGAAGGTAAGTAGTATTATTACTTACCCCCCCCCCACTCAGAAAAAACACTTAGGCGCGACAAGGTGACTCTGCGATAGCCACAAGTTTTTTGCATACAGGAAAATTCACTTAGGCAATCTCTATAGCGGGAACTTCGCGTGCTTACACAACTTCCCGCCTCTTCCGGTTTCTCCCGGCGCCATCGCTGACTCAGCGCGACACTTCTCACAAACCCTCTACCGCTCCGGGTTCCCATCTGAACAGGACTCTCTTCAGGCAACCAGCCTAGAAGCGCTTCTGCCGGTGCTTATCCTAAAAGGTACGCGCTCACTTCTAGCACAGCAAATGACCGACACTATGTTCGCTCATTGCTCCGGTCACTGACACTCTGCTATCTCTCTCCCTCTTCTCTCCCGCTCCACAGGATTCCACGTGTGGCGTCTGTGACACTCATAACAGCTCTATCTCTCTCTCTCTCTCCCTCTCCCTCCATATTGGGCCTTATTCCTCAGGGAAATACGCTAGGGGCTCCATATAAAAAAAAAAAAAAAAAAGAGACTTTTATTAACGGAGAGTGGGTTAAGTAAAACACATACCCATTATGTGAGATAGACCAGAGGAGGCAAGGGCCAACACACGTAACACAGCTATAGTTACTTATTTTGCATGTATATCTTGCAAGGCAAAATTTGCTACCACTTCTGCTGATGCCATGTGTACTACTTGCAGAACCCCTGCGACCTTACCACCCTTATCTGCACCCACCGTGACTACTCAAACGAGCTCTGACTCAGAACTGGTACAAGCTTTGACTCGCTGTCACTGGCAGGCCTCCATAATCTAGCCAGAATACCAGAGACTCTAGATAAGGTACTAGAACACCTAGCCCAATCACAAAGGCCGAGCACACACAGCCACGCACAAAAGAGACCACCCCCCTCTCCCACAGTATCCCAAGAGGATCAAGAGGAGTTTTCGGGGGAGGAAGGTCAAATTCTCTCTGATGAGGAATCTGAACCGGACCAGGATACCCCCAGATCACAAGGGGAGGTAGATAATTTAATCCAGGCGGCCCTGCAGGCTTTATGCATTGAGGACTCACAGACTAATTCCGAGCCAAATAAGAACTTATTTAAAAGGCAGCGCAAGTCTTCTTGTGTTTTCCCAGCCTATCAACAGTTAGATGAGATAGTTAAGGCACAATGGAAGACTCCAGACCACAAGGTCCAAATCTCAAAACGTTTCACTCAAACTTACCTATTACCGCAGGAATGTTTGGACCTATGGTGCTCTCCCCCGACAGTAGATCCTCCTGTATCTAGACTATCGAAGACCACCACAATACCCGTCGCTGATGCAGCGTCCTTTAAGGACCCTATTGACAAACGACTGGAAGGTTTCTGTAAGGCCATATTCATGGCAGCAGGTGGGGCACTACGACCCATTTTTGCCACAGCTTGGGTGTCCCGAGCTATGGAGGTCTGGATAGAAAGGGTAGCCCAACTCATAGGGTCAGATGACCCATCCACGGACCTACTTCTAGCACAAATAGCAAATGCAAATACCTACATATGCGAGGCAGCTCTAGATGCAGCCAAATTAGTGGCCAGGGCCTCTGCACAGTCGATAGCAGCCAGAAGATTCTTATGGCTCAAGACGTGGTCAGCAGACCTTACATCAAAACGTTCTCTAGTCAGCCTCCCTTTCGTAGGAAAGCAACTCTTCGGAGCTGAACTGGAAAAAATGATTTCCCAGGCTACAGGGGGCAAGAGCACCCTACTGCCACAAAATAGACCAAAACGTGCCACTTTCAAACGGAGACCATTCTTTCGTCCCTTTCGCCCTTCACAGGGCCAAAGACAAAGGACGCAAACCGAAAAAAACCAAGCACCAGGAAGACCAAGGTTCCAGTCTAGACAACATTCCAACTGGAGCACTAACAGAAACACAACAAAGCCCTCTCAGGAAAAACCAACCTCAGCATGAAGGGGTGCCCACCCCCGAGGGCATCCCATTTGGCGGACGCTTAAAGAGCTTTCGGGAGGTGTGGATAAGAACGGTCCAGGACAAATGGGTACATCAAATAATCTCTCAAGGCTACCTCATAGAGTTCACCCAGGTTCCACCAAGGAGATTTTTTATCTCAAGACTTCCCCTATCCGAACCAAAACGCTCTGCCTTTCAGGAGGTCATGCGCAACTTAGCAACCTTGGGCGTCATAAATCCAGTGCCCCCCAAAGAGAGAGGTCAAGGTTTTTACTCAAACCTGTTCATTGTTCCAAAGAAGGATGGTCACTTTCGTCCCGTTTTAGACCTAAAGGAACTAAACAATTATGTCAAGAGGTGCCATTTCAAGATGGAGTCCATTCAGTCCGTTCTCATGGCCTTAGAAAGGGAGGAATTTTTGGCAGTAATCAATGTCAAAGATGCGTACCTTCATATACCAATCCACGCTCACCACCATCGTTTTCTCCGTGTCTTCGTGCAAGGGGAACATTGGCAGTTCGTGGCCTTACCCTTTGGTCTTTCATCCGCCCCTCGAGTTTTTACCAAGGTCATGGCGGCAGCTCTAGAAACACTCAGAGTACAAGGAGTGGGAGTCATCCCCTATTTGGACGACATTCTCGTAAAAGCCCCAACACTGACCTTGGCAAGGGAACATCTCAAAACGGTCATGACGAACCTATCTTGTCTGGGATGGATCATCAATACCAACAAATCCAGACTGAGCCCATCCACAACTACAGAATATTTAGGCCTCCTCCTAGACACCTCCCAAGGGAGGACATACCTTCCTCCAGACAAGGCAGCGACACTGTACAACAGAATCCAAACAATACAGAAGTCACATCAATTGACCCTTCGCACGGCCATGAGATCTTTGGGGACTATGGTAGCATCCTTCCCAGCAATACCATATGCACAACTGCACACCAGACCAATCCAGAGACTGATCCTACAGTAACAGAGGAAGGATCGAAAGAACCTAGACCGCCTAATACAGATCTCGGAACCTGTTCGAGAATCCCTATCCTGGTGGCTCCAACCACGAACACTTCACTCCGGCAGACCGTTCCCCAACCACAAATGGACGGTCATCACAACAGACGCAAGGGATGGGGAGGAGTGTTAGGAGAACTCACCACACAAGGAAGTTGGAAGCTCAGGGAGCGCCTACTACCAATAAACATTCTAGAACTCAGAGCGGTTTATCTAACTCTTCTACACTGGACAGACAACCTGAAAGGTCACCCAGTACGAATCCAGTCCGACAACATAACAGTAGCCTATATCAACCACCAGGGAGGCACTAGGAGTCGAGCAGCGTTAACGGAGGCAGAACGAATACTGCTATGGGCAGAAAAGACAGTACCAGCGATTTCGGCAGTCCACATTCCAGGAGTGGAAAATTGGAAAGCAGATTACCTCAGCAGGCAAAGGCTAGACCAGGGCGAGTGGAGTCTTCATCCAGAAGTCTTCCAGATGATCACAGCAAAGTGGGGAATCCCAGAAGTGGATCTAATGGCATCCAGATACAACCACAAGGTGAAAAAATTCATAGCAAGAAGCAGAGATCCCTTGGCCATTGCAGCAGACGTGCTAGTAGTACCATGGCAGTTCAGCTTGGTGTATGTCTTCCCTCCTCTGTCCCTCCTACCCAGAGTCATAAGGAAGATAAGAGTAGAAGGGGTAACAACCATTCTAATAGCTCCATACTGGCCCAGACGAACCTGGTTCACGGAACTAGTCAATTTAGCGGCAGATGCACCACTTCATCTCCAACACAGAACAGACCTGCTATCTCAGGGACCAATAGCTCACCTGAATTCTCCTCGACTGAATTTAACGCCGTGGCTGTTGAAGCCTTAATACTTGCCAGATCAGGTGTTCCACCGGAAGCCATACCGACTATGCTGAGAGCCAGAAAACCAGTATCTGCACGTATCTACCACCGCGTATTTAAGACATTCATCACCTGGTGCGAGACTAATCACAGGGACCCTCAGATCTGGGACGAGGGTAATCTTCTTCGATTCCTTCAAGAAGGTACTTGAAAAGGGTCTAGCACTGAGCTCTATCAAAGTCCAAGTCTCTGCCTTGTCCATCTTCTTCCAACAACAGTTAGCACTAAGACCCAACGTTAAAACATTCTTACAAGGAACCTTAAGGATGGCCCCACCATATCGCCATCCAACCCCCTCATGGGACCTTAACCTAGTGCTCTCGGTACTGCAAGATCATCCCTTTGAGCCATTACAGTCCATTTCACTACCACTTCTAACACTCAAGGTGGTATTCCTACTGGCGATAACATCTGCCAGAAGAGTTTCGGAACTTGCCGCTTTATCCTGCAAAGTTCCACATATGTTATTTCACAGTGACAAGGTGGTACTCAGACCAACACCGGATTTTCTTCCCAAGGTGGTTTCAGAATTTCACCTAAACCAGGACATAGTAGTACCATCCTTCTGTCCAGAACCAAAGACAAGACAAGCACAAAAACTACATGCTCTAGACGTAGTGAGGGCTCTAAGAACTTATTCTTCAGTTACAAGGAACATAAGAAAGACTCTTTATCATACCAGAGGGCTCAAGAAGAGGTCTCAGAGCCTCAAAAGCAACGATTGCAAAGTGGATCAGAGCGACCATTCAAAAGGCTTACACAGTCAGAGGCAAGCCTCATCCATTCGGTGTCAGAGCTCATTCGACCAGATCACTAAGTACTTCCTGGGCGATACGACACCAAGCTTCTGCAGAGCAGGTTTGTAAGGCGGCAGTATGGTCATCCATTCATACCTTCTCAAGGTTCTACAAGATCCATACATTCGCCTCAGCAGATGCAAGCTTCGGGAGGAAGGTGTTACGGGCAGTTATTCCGGAACACTATAGGATAGTCCCACCCTCATGGGGGTAGCTTTGGGACGTCCCCATGGTGCCTGTGTACCCCAATCTAGGCAAGAGAAAAATCGATTTTTGTACTTACCGTTAAATCCTTTTCTCTTGTCCTACATTGGGGGACACAGGCCTTCCCTCCCTGACTATTTTGAGTAAGTGTATTTTCAGTTACACTGTTATTATGTAGACAGTTTACAACAGTTATTGTTCAGAGTTTTAAGTTTAGTTAAAAAACACAATTGACAAAGGGGGGAGGAGCTCCTTCTCTTCCTGAGCTTAGACAGGGTGTCCTTACTTACTTCTTCGGCCAGAAAACTGAGGATTGTGGAAGTAGGCGGGGGATGAAGCCCAGAGCAGGAGGAGGAGCTACTTTAACCTTTTAGTGTCCTTTCTCCAAGCAACAGGATCTTCATCCCCATGGTGCCTGTGTCCCCCAATGTAGGACAAGAGAAAAGGATTTAACGGTAAGTACAAAAATCTATTTTTTTTTTTTTTGTTACTTCTTGAGCTAAACGGGGGAAACTGAAGCCACTACATGGCTTGCAAGGCAGATAACTAGACCAGTGCACTGGTAATTTAATTGTCTTCCTTGCAAGGACTAAACATGGCATAGCTTTAATTTCACTGTTTGCCTTATTTACAGTTGTGCTTATAAGTTTACATACCCTGGCAGAATTTGAATTTTTAACCATTTTTCAGAGGATATGAATACACAAAAAGATTTTTCACTCGTGGTTAGTTGGCTGTAGCCATTTATTTTCAAACAACTGTGTTTACTCTTTTTAAATCATATTCACTACACACACTACCCAAATGACCCTGAAGTTTACATACCCTAGTTCTTAATACTTAAAAAATAGTTGTGGATGAGGCTCTTTATTTTCTCAGACAGTAAATTCTTCCTGGCAAAAAGCCTCCAGTTCCCTTAAATTCTTGGGCTTTCTTGCATGAACTGCATGTTTGAGCTCTCCCCAGAGTGGCTCAATGATATTGAGGTCAGGAGACTGAGATGGTCACTCCAGAAACTTCACTTTATTTTGATGTAGCCAATGGTAAGTCGACTTGGCTTTCTGTTTTAGATCATTGTTATGCTGGAATGTCCAAGTACATCCCATGCGCAGCTTCTGGGCTGATGAGTGCAAATTTTCCTCCAGTATTTTTTGTATTTCATCTATTTTTTCTGGCAGTTGTGACTGAAATTTTAGTTTATCTACCTGACCGTGGATTGGTTTCAACAGAAACCCTAATTTTCCACTTTTTAATTAGAGTTTGAACACTGCTGAATGGCATTCTCAATTCCTTTGATATTTTCTTATATCTTTCCACATGACTTAGAATCCAAAAAACATCAGTGCAGCACTGGATGAAAGATGCAAGGGTCTGTCAGGAGTCCAAAAAGTCATTGACCTTTTATACACACCAACTAATTACAAGCCAACCGATCCGAGGTGAAGATGGTTACCTTTAATAGCCATTCTAACCCTTTTGTGTCAAGTTGTGTGCATCTTTTATGGAATCACCAGGGTATGTAAACTATTGATCATAGTCATTTGGGTAGTTTGTGTAGTGATTATAATTTAAAAAGAGTACACAGTTGTACTTCAGCCAACCACTAACTATGAGTGAAAAAATTTTTGTGTTATCATTCATTCATATTCTTTGAAATATGGTTAAGAAAACATAAATCCTGCCAGGGTAAGTAAACTTATAAGCACAACTTAATCAATTGGCAAAAAGTTCAGCAAACACCACGACATAAACTTTTACAGTATATATATATATATATATATATATATATATATATATATATATATAT
>CM044433.1:66790457-66806326 GCA_024363595.1 Xenopus borealis
AAGTTTATTACGACGTTTCGGCTCCTGAACTCGAGCCATCATCAGGAAGTGAAACCCTCGACAACAGCATTCACATTTAACCCCAAAAGAGGAGCCAAAATGTGATGTCATGATTGACAACATCATAGTGCAATAAACATGTACTAGGCGTGACATGAATACCATCTGTGCTAGCTATAAGTTAAATAGCTTTGTGAATACTATTAAAAGTAAAAAGTGCATATACACACCGGCGCCAGCTCTTATGAATGAGGCGATATACCAGAATGATCGTCTCTCTTGCTGGTGTCCGAGTGGCGGGGTAATATGGGGTTTCCAAGTAGCGCTGGATTAACTGATCACATTTTCTGCACAAATTTGGCACATGTATATTGATTAAGAGCTGGCGCCAGTGTGTATATTCACGTTATTGTTATTTTACTTTTAATAGTATTCACAATGCTATTTAACTTATAGCTACCACAGATAGTATTCATGTCACGCCTATTACATGTTGTTGTCAATCATGACATCACATTTTAGAATTGGCGGCTCTTTTGGGGTTAAATGTGAATGCTGGGGTTGAGGGTTTCACTTCCTGATGACGGCTCGAGTTCAGGAACCGAAACGTCGTAATAAACTTTGAGATAACTTTTTTCACCAAAGTCCTGTGAGTGTGGTTCTTTTTTGTATATTTTATAACCAGCACCTAGGCATTGTTCTATGGTCGAGAGTGCACCAGCTCCAGATCTATTTATTTATTTATATATAAATATATATATATTTATATATAAATAAAACCCTTTCTATAAAAACTTTTTGGCATACTTTTATCCCCTTCTCATTCTGAAAAATGCTTTCTTTGTTGTTTAGATAATCATGATATGAAATTGGTCATCAATGCACCCTGAGTGAATTCACTCCTTGAAGGATTCACACATAAACAGATTTATTACACATCCTCTGTATATTAGTCGAGTTTCTTTGATAAATATACATCATTAACAAGATCAAATTTGTTTTCCCTTCTGTTGCAGGAGCTAGAAAATAAGGGGCAGATTTACTAGTGGTCGAACATTTTCGATCAAATTAAAATCGTTCGAATTGAACGATTCCACCGATTTTCAAAAAAATAATTAGATTTTCCAGGACTTAGAAAATTTTCAAGAGTTTCCAGGAGGTCCCCCAAAGGCTACAATGGCAATTCAGCAGCTTTAAGGTGGCGAATAGTTGAATTAGAATTTTTTTAAATTTAAATTTTTTCAACTCTAATTGACTATTCAATAGTCGAAGTTATCCAAAATTAGTTTGAGATTCGAATTTTATTCGAAGATTCACTTTAACCCTTAGTAAATGTGCCCCTAAGTGTGACTATTTTTTTTTTATATTACTGTTCCTTAATATGCTGCCATCTGTTTGCCTTGCTTAAATTAAAATATATTGTCTTAAATGGGAAACTACTCTTTACTGTAGGGATCATTCTCTTATTAAAGTCATCAACGTTGGACAGAGGTTCCTAGTTAACCGTGTACAGGATTATATCCAGAGTAAGATTGTGTACTACCTCATGAACATACATGTCCAGCCACGAACCATCTACTTGTGTCGACATGGTGAGAGTGAATGTAACCTTGTCGGGAGGATTGGAGGAGACTCGGGGCTATCTCCAAGAGGAAAGCAAGTAAGTATTACATTTTTGCTCTTCCAACTTTTGCAGTTTAGAACAATTAAATTGTATTTCACTAATATTTTCTACTTAATGACAAAGCCTTTTGTTTAAAGGAGAACTATTTGAAAAAGGAAATTTCATATCATGGAAATCATTTTATATTTCTTTACAGTTTTAGTAATAATGTTATTTTAATTTTTAATTTTAAGTTGCATTTACTTTTTATTTGACAAGAAGGATATACTTATTGCTGTTATTAGTTTGCACAGGCACTTAGAAAGTTTATTGAAGAACAGGAAATTGTGGACCTTAAAGTTTGGACTAGCCAGCTCAAGAGAACAATACAAACGGCAGAAGCTCTTGGTGTGTCTTATGAGCAATGGAAAATACTTAATGAAATTGATGCTGTAAGTATAAGAACAAGATCAAGAATAAAACCCTTGTGTGTTGTATTGCTGCTGTCTCTGCCTGTCTCCCTTGTGCAAGCAGGGAACCAGAAGGAAGCATGTTTACATTTATTTCCCTGCTTGTGTAAAGCCAATGGGAAGGGGCAAATATAATCTCCCAAACCAAATCTTAAAGGAATTGTTCAGTGTAAAAACTGGATAAACTGGCTGTGCAAAATAAAAAAAAAAATTCTAATATAGTTGGGCAAACATGTAATGTAAAAAAGCTAGTGACTGGTTGTCGAACAAAACTACTTTCTTCTTTACAGCTCTTTTGGTTTCCACTGACTTGTTACCCTGGTGACCAAGCAGTAACCAATCATTGACGTGAAGGGGGGCACATGGGCCATTGCTGTTGCTTTTGAATCTGAGCTGAATGCTGACTGTCAGTTGCAAACGAACTGAACAGTTATGTAACATTTGGCTCCTCTTCAAGTCACTGACTAACTTAAAAAGCAGGAGGTTTGATTCTGGTCACTCCAGCCTTTATAGATTAAATTAATTTTTGCCTAACTATATTAAAAAAAATGTTTTTTTTATTTTGCACAGCCTATCTATTTACCCAGTTTTTATTTTTTACACTGAACTGTTCCTTTAACTTGTATAGCCAGCTTGCTGCCATGTATTAATTATCTGTATTCAGTACTAATCATCCTTATATTGTGATATATTTTCTGTATATACAGTATATTGTGCATCAGTCCCTAAGCAGCACAGAGCATGTGCAGTGAATGAAGAAGATGGGGAGCTACTGGGGCATCTTTGGGGGCACAGATCTTTACTGCCAAAGGGCTGGTAGCCTTATTCTTTAGTTAGGCTTTAGTTTTCCTTTGAGTTTAGTTTTTTGTAACAATTGGAACTGATGTAATTTGCTACATTAACATGAAATATTTGAGGAGACTCCTGAAATATTAGGGAAGACTCCTTAGTATCACTTTTGCACAGGAGAATCAAATCTTAAAAAGTCTGGAGTCTGGAAGCTCCATTATTCAGGTGCAGAATCTGAACTGTTACTAGTTGCTACATTAGTTGATACATTTATCAACAGTATCTTTGGGATATTAGCAACTATTGTGTAAATTATAACTGCTGCCTTTAAAGGGCACCTATCGTATAAAAAAAGTTACCCCCAACCAAATGTGTGGGCTGATAAGAGCCCGCATTCCGGTTGGGGTACTAGTATTTTTTTTTTTAAATAAAAAATGCCCCCGCCAGCACTGGCAAGCTCGCACCGGGAGCCGCCATGACAGTAGGAGCGCATGCGCGTTTGTCAGCTTGTGACGTCACACACATGCGTATTAAGAAAAGCGGCCCCACCGCTTTTCTTAATGCGCATGCGCGTGACTACTGTCATGGAGCTCCCTCCCGGTGCGAGCTTGCCAGCGCTGGCAGGGGCATTTACAAAAAAAAAGTACTAGCACCCCCAACTCTATCAGCCCACACATTTGATAGGTGACCTTTAATGAAACTCAGGATTCGGTTCAACCGGGGCGAAAGATAAAAATGTGTCAACTACATGTATCAATCAGAAGAGTTACAGAGTTGGTGACGCCCCTCCCAGAGCTGCTTTAGAAACACATAAGAATGAATGGTAACAAATAGAAAATAGAAAGTCATTGCAAAAAGTCTTTCTGGTGAACTATTTGAAAACCACTGAATTGAAAAAAAGTGTTTGAAGGTGAACAACCCCCATTAAAAAAATCTTACCAAACTGGATTATATATTTAAGTAAATATTAGCTTTTTACAGCTCATATCTTGAACCAACATTATGTGATGATCTGTGTGCTGCTTCAGAGATCACTTGACCAGAAATAATGCAGCTCAAACTGTAACAGGAAGAAGTGAGGAAGCAATAGACAGAAATGGGACCATTATTTGGCTCATGTATATGTGCCCTTGGTTTATTTATATGGCCCATGAATAATAAGATCCCAGGGGGTGACCCTTAATTCTTTAAATGGCAATATTCTTTTTAGGATTACCTAATGGTACATACTTCTAAAAAAGTATATTATTCTGAAAATTTCAGGGGTCCCCAACTTTTTTTTTATCCGGGAGGGTAGGAGGGCGTCAAGGTGGGTTCAAGCAGGGGGTCAGCATCCAATTCTGGCCCACTGGTGTACAATTCGGGTGTTCTGGCGTCTAATTCAATGCACCTCATTATTTGCGGGCTAGACTCTGCTGCCCATTTTAGGACTGTACATGGCCTGCTACTGGGACGCAGCCCGGTGGTTTGGGACCCCTGATTTATGCACATGAAGCAGGGTTTTACATATTAGTTGTTTTATTTATTTTATTTTCATAGAGACCTACTTTGTTTAGGGGTATAGTATTCTTTTAACAAATAACTATTCATTTATGCTTTTGGAAAAGATCCCATAGGTTCTGTATGTGATCTAATACCATATAGGTTGCCATTTTATCAACTTGGTGTTAAAATGTAGTTATTTGTTCTTATCCAGGGTGTTTGTGAAGAGTTGACTTATGAGGAGATTAAAGAAAAATACCCAGAAGACTTTGCACTCAGGGATCAGGATAAATATCTTTATCGATATCCTGGTGGAGAGGTGACTGATTTAAAATAATTTTCTTTGCTTTTGTGCATGCAATGCTTTTGGCTACAAAAGAAATACATAGAAAGCTTGGGTAATTTTTAATCTCAGTGGGGGGTATTCATTAAAGTCCGAATCTGAATTTTTTATGGGAAAATGTATTCTACTTCTTGGATGGAAAAAGTCTGAATATGAAAGTATGGGACCTGTTATCCAGAATGCTCATGACCTGGGGATTTCCAGACAGATCTTTTCATAATTTGGATCTTCTTAAGGCTACTAGAAAATTATTTAAACATAAAATAATCCAGTAATATAATAATCCAATAATGATTCATTAAATCTTCGTTTGGTTCAAGTACTAGGTACAGTTCTATTGTTATAGAAAAAAAGGAAATTATTTTTTAAATGTGGATAAAATGGAGTCTATGGGAGATGGCTTTTACATAATTCGGATAACGGCATTCCGGATAACTGATTTAATGCCTGCGTGTGCATACCCATATCAAGTAAATGGGAGAGGTCCTTATCCTTTTTGGACGTTTTGGAGGGGGGGCCAACACATGGGAGGGATTTTTTAGCTTAGGGGGTTTACTTCTCCTTTAAGGAAACTCCCAACACACTGCAGTTTAATGAATAACCTGCATTTATATTATTTTTCTAAAGTGTATAAATTTGCATTATCAACATTGCACCTCATTGTCCAGTTTGCTGCCCAGTTTCCCAATTCAGATACTGGTCCAATTAGAAAATGTTCCATTTACTACCATTCTTTGTAGTCTATCTTTTAGCCAGTTCTCTATCCAGGTACAAATACTATGTTCCAGGCCAACATTCCTTAATTCAACAAGTAACCATAATGTGGCACTGTATCAAAAGCTTTAGTACATCTACTGCCATCCCAGAATCGAGGTCCCTGCTCACCTTCTCATAATAAAAAATGAAGCTAGACTGGCAAGATCTATCATACAGAAAACCATGCTGGCACAAACTCATATTATTATGATTTTCTATGGAGTCCAGTATGTTATCCTTTATTAACCCTTCGAAAATCTTTCCTACCACTGACGTCAGACTAACTGGCCTATAGTTTTGAGGCTCAGAACGGGATCCCTTATTGAATAGCGGTGCCACATTAGCAATTTGCCAGACCTCAATGAATCCTGAAAAATTAAGTAAAGAGGTTTGGTAATCACAGAGCTGAGCTCACCAAGTACCCTGGCATAAATACCATCTGGCCCCAGATCATTGTTTATCTTAACATGTTATAATCTCTCTTGAATTTCCTCATGTGTGCACCATGAATCATTAGTTGTATAATTAGAATTGAGACTGTTTTGCAACTGGACTGTCCCTTCTCAGCCTGTCAAGTTTCTAATGCCAACGGACTACTGCTGCACAAATATGGCAGCCCCCTCATAAAGGAACACTGTAGTAAGAAAGGTAATGTAAAGGCATCTGGCAAAATTATAAATAGCATTCAAACACAATGTTATGATGGATAATAAAAAAAGGTTATTTTCTGATGTTGGTGTCTCTTTAAGAAGGAAAAACTTGTTCCTCTGATATTAAGGATCCCACCCCTTCCCGCTTAATTTTTTACTATTAACATATTTAAAAAAAATATTTTGGGTACTGCTTGTTGCAATATCCTTTTCCATATTGTTTTCAGCTTGCCTTTTTTTGCATGATTTATTGGCCTCCTTGTACCTTATAAATGATTTGGCTGTCCCAGCTAACTTGAAAGTTTTAAAAGAAAGTCTTATCTTAGCCACCTCAACACTTCAATTGAACCAGCAAGGTTTAGCTTTCAGCAAGGAAATCAGCATAAGTTCAGAAGTTGCCAGTATTCCTCCGCTAAAGCATATCTGAATAGAGGCCTAAATTGTAGGCTAAAACTGCCAACACTGTGATGTAAGAATGTAGTCAACACTTACAGGAAGGGTTTAATTGCTGGTACACCCAAAGGATTTAACTCCTAAAGGAAAACAAAGTAATGTGGTATACTCAGTCCAGTGCAGCGACTAGCACACTGATCTATACATTGGGGAGACAAAACAACTGCTCACCAAGCAAATGGATCTGCATAGGAGGGCAAACTCTACAGGACAAGACTCTATCTTTCTACACCTAAAATACATTTGAAGATAGCAATGTCCAAATCTTGGATTTATGTTAAGGTGGAGAAACCATTCCTGAACAGAGACGGGGGCCTTCAACACCACCTGTCTGCTGCATACAATGCTGTTACAACATCTGTACCCCGGCAGTTTCAGAACTATTCAATCATCCATTCATGCAACTCTTATGAGTAACACCTGTTTTCTGAAGTTGCATGACACATTGGTAATCCTATCATAGTAATTACACAGAATCAACACCTCTGTGAATATCAGATGTCACCTCTCTGAAGAGTTACAATGTGCTCTTGTGATTGGGTTGTTTGAAGAGTTTATATTTGCCGAGAACTCCGCTACACCAGTTGAACTGAAGAAGTTTCTCAGATGAGCAGTAAAACGTCTTTATTAAAATTTCTAAGGAAGTTATTTTGTGTTAGATATACAATGAGCTGGATGAATGAGAATCTTCATAGTCATATCAGAGGGAAAATTTCCTATTTTGTATCTCCTCATTGGAGTTAAGTAAGAATTATGAAGTATTTGGAGAGCCATTTCCTGATCCCTACTTACAGGAAGTAACTTCATAATGTTTGTGTGTTTTAAAAATTCTTAGGTTGTAGTATTTGGAATTGGTCCATGCAAAGCTTGGCTTTTGTTAGTTTCTATTTCAATTAGTGTTCTGATTATTTGATATATATATGGGGAAATATATGGCAATGAGTTTTGTTTCTTTCCAACTGTTTGCCATACTTTATATGTGTCTAAGAATATGGGATTGTTCCGCAATAGTGGTGGGATGTTGTTTACGGTTAAGTGCATTATATAGTTAAGGGAGTCGTTTTCGGTTGTGTGTTGATCTAAAGTTGTTGTGTATAGATCCCTGTTGAGAATCCAGTCCGGAGCATAGCGAAGAAGTGCTGCTTCATTATATTTTTTGATGTTGGGGACATTTGTTCTGCCTAATTGTTTGGGTTGTTGTAGTTTGAAGAGACTTATTCACGGGCATTTTTTGTTCCAGATAAAGGTTCTATATGTTTGGTTTAGTCTTTTTTTATGGTCTGTTGGTTTTATGAGGTGTGGTACAGTAATTTAGGGAAAAATATAATTTTGATGAAGTGTATTTTGCCTAGAAATGTTAGGTTTATGTGTTTCCAAAATGAAAACAATACTTTTATTATTTTCCTCTCATATATTAAATAAAATGACAAACATATGTTTCTCATCAAGTGGAATCTGAATTCAATAGTTTTTTTAATTTTCATTAATATATCACTGGGAAGAAAATAATTCAAATTTAATTTGGTGAAAAATAAATAATCTTGTGTGTTTTTATTTTACCTACAAACCTGCAGTTGAATTAGGGCATAATGTTATCTAATCAAATGCTAAAAAGACTGCAAAGCAGTCAAACCATTCACACCATTGTATATTTAAGTTCTTAATGTTTTCCGACAAAAAGAGTAGATGGAGCTTTTGTATTTGATTTGGTTTGGTTTTGGTAAAATGCCTTCTTTCCACAGGCGACAGCAGTGCCCCTTCATATGCCATATAATATTTGATTGGTAGCGTATAAAATGTGAAATGGAACATTTGTTTTCATAGTCTTATCAAGATCTTGTGCAGCGTCTTGAACCAGTTATTATGGAGCTTGAACGACAGGGGAACATTCTTGTAATCTGTCATCAGGCTGTTATGCGATGTCTTCTGGCTTACTTTCTGGACAAAAGTGCAGGTGAGCAAGTATTTATTTTAATACCAAGTAAGTAGGAGTCAAAAATATGATGACTCCTCTACCAGCAATGCTATTAGCCCAAAACTAAGCACAGGCATGAGCATATAAACTCCTATCAGTTCAGGCAACAGAATTCTTCTTGAGAGGTAATGACGAACTGCTATCTTGTTACCTGCCCTGTTCTCTTCATAGGCTGTGGTGGGGGGGGGGGGTTTAATCTGCCTGAATAGGCAGATTAAACCATACCAGACCAGAGTATGACCCCCTTAAAGTTATATACGTATAGGTCATGTTAATTTTTTTTTGGATAGTTCTGGTTTTGTAAGTAATTATTACTTGAAGTTCCTAATCCTGACTGTTTTGCCAACCTGACTGTCCCTTCTCAACCAGTACGTTAGAGTTTCTAATGCTAACAGACTACTGCTGCACAAATATGGCAGCCCCCTCATAATGGAACATGGGGGTAAGAAAAGTAATGTAAAAGCATCTGGCAAATACTTTTATGGCAAAATTGTAAATAGCTTTCATAGATAATGTTAGGATGGATATAACAGGTTTTTTTCTTGTCAGTATCTCTTTAATTTTCAGTGAAGCCGTAAAGAGTGACTAAAGCTTATAAGAGTACAGTTATGAGGGCACTTGGGAAAGTAAGAAAATGTCTTGCATCAACTTTAAAAATGTAAAAAAAACTGATTTCAGTACAGGATTCTAGTTTAGAAATCCTATAAAATGTATTACAGAATGCCTTTAATTAAAAAAAACAGTTTGTAGGTATCTATAGTAGGATAGGTCTATGGGGTGCAGTTTGTCCCAAATACATTCTGTATACAAAACTATCCCTGATACACAGAATGAATGTCTCTCATGGTATATAAGTATTTGTGACCATATACACAGATAAAAAAATATACAATTAAAAAATAACGAAATATTGTTAGTGCACAAAAGGATTTCATTATATTACAAACTCAGTTCTGTACGTACATTTTAACAATCAATTTGTCTCACAAATATAAACCTCCATGTAACAGACACACTTATATGCAGTTACTTAAAGAAGGAATTATGTAAAAAAAACTTGAACATAATATATAATCATGTAACTAACTAGTGCATACCAAGCTAGATTTGAATGACAAAATAGATATTTGTGACAGAAAGCAAGATTTTATAGTAAAGGGTTTGTTCTTTCAACAAAATTAAAGTTTTGTTTCACAAAACAGATAAAATAACCTGTGAAGCAATACGGTCAGTCACTTAATGGCCTGCTTGTGTGGATGTTTTGGTTAAGGGCATTCCTGCTGTTTTGCTATTGTCTTATGATTCATATTCTTTTTCCTGTTTCCCTCTTCCTGTCTAAGCTGAGAGGAAACATGAAGCAGCTACACCCACCTGCCATGTTGTAATAAATGTACTGTGCTTTTCTGACTGCTTTACCTAAACTAACACAGCATAATCATTTAATCCACTACCAGCTAGTTTGTCACACTTTTATTATCTTGCAGCCTAACTCTAACATCATTATAATAGGCCTAAAATCCCTTCAATGATGTCTGACACTCTGAGTCTGTTATATATTTTAAATATGATTGTTAGACTCTAGTGTCTCCACCTAGCTCTAATCTTGCACCAGTTAACTTTTAGCACTTGCTTAATAATGTGCTTGGCTATAGTTCTACTACATAATAGGTTTAGCCAAAATGTGGAACTAATCACATACCTCCCAACTGTCCTGTTTTCAACGGGACAGACCTGCTTTTGACAGCTCAATCCCCAGTCCCACATTTGTACTGGAAAGGCCCGACTTTCTCTGAACTGAAAAGCCAGAAAAAGAAACAAAGTTTGTAACTTAATTGGCTGTTGGCAGAGAGCCCAGAACAGCCACCAGGTGCAACTATTTTTTACAATTTTGAGATAAGCAAACCTCTCTTGGGAGAAGTTAGACTTGCAGCTTTAAGGGCAATTCACCTTCATTAGCAAAACTGTAATAGAAAAAAATCGCAGAAATATTTTCAAACTTTCATAACCTGCCAAATTTTGTAACACAAACATGGTAATTAGGGGGGGTGGCCACAAAAATTGGTGTGGTAAAAATTGCTGTGCTATGCATGCATTTTTTTTGTCACTCTTTTTCTTTCCAAAATGTTGGGAGATATGTAATCATGTGCACACATTCTGTATAGCAGTGATCTCCAACCAGTAGCTCGTGAGCAACATGTTGCTCTCCACCCCCTTGGATGTTGCTCTTATAGTCCTCAAAACAGGTGCTTATTTTTTAATTCCAATCTTTAATTGCATAAAAACTAAGTATAGTGCCAGGTACAGTTGCTTGTAGGCTGCCAGTCCACACATGGGCTACCAAATAGCCAATCATAGCCCCTATTTGGCACCCTAAAGGACTTTTTCATGCTTGTTGCTCCCCAACTCTTTTTACATTTGAATGTGGCTCACGGGTAAAAAAGGTTGGGGACCTCTGCTGTATAGTATGATGGATGGGTTTCATGAATAGTCTCATAGGTAGTTGTAGTTCAACTACCACATAATAGTTTTGGCCACAGATGTGGAACTGATCATGTGCAGCCACTCCTGAGTACTGTTTGCAAACATGGGTTATTTAGGCAGGTGCAATTTATTCACTTTATGGAAAATACTGTTTTTCTAATTGTAGTATTGTATGATACGCATGGATTGCCACTGGGGGAGGAGCTGTGCAGTTCAGTTTTGGCAGTATTAATTATTCAATGTCCATAACCACCAATTGTACTACATAGACTTTAGAAGTCATTTACAAGTGCAATAGCCGTGGTTTTTTTTTTTAACCACAATTCATCACATTCCCCATAATGCAGGTACAATTGCAGTTGCCAAGGTGAGATGTGCCCAGGGTTGCCACCTGTCCAGTTTTGACCCGGACAGCCCGGATATTTGAAGGGCAGTCCCGGTCAAAATTGCCTGCTCAGTTTTCCAACCAGAAAAAAAAAGGCAGCGTTTCTAGCTTAGCCGCATTAATATCCATCCTGGGCCGCATTCATATCCATCCTGGGCCGCATTTGGCCCTTGGGCTGCAGTTTGGACACCCCTGCACTAGAGCCTGAAATCATATACAAAATGTATAACGGACCGTGAGAGTTTGTCAGACATCATTAAAAGGATATTAGGCCTATCATAATGATGTTAGAGTAAGGCTGCGAGATAATAGTGGGCATGTTTACTAACATTGCAGATAAATATCTGGGGAGATTTCTGGAGATGTTGCCCATAGTAACCAATACATTTTCTAACTTGTGGCTGTTTAAATCTAATTGATTGGTTGCCCTGGGCAACAGCTCCAGAAATCTCTCCAGATATTTATCTCCAATGTTGGTAAACATGCCCCAAACTGTTGAGAATCTGAGCTCAGGGATTGTCACAAATTATCAAGCAGAAATTGAGGTTTGCCTGTCATATAAGTGGATGCTACATGGCTGATTGTTAAATTCTGATGCTAGTGGCACTTATTTTTGTGCTGTCATGTAGCATTTATCTATAGTAAGCGCATAAGTTTACATACCCTAGCAGAATTTATGATTTCTTAGCAGGATTTATGATTTCTTACCATTTTTCCGAGAATATGAATGATAAAAAACTTTTCTTTCACTCATGGTTAGTGATCGGCTGAAGCCATTTATTGTCAAACAACTGAATTGATGATTTTTAAATCATAATCACTACATAAACTTTTACATAACCAAGTTCTTAATACCATGTATTGCCCCCTTTAACATCAATGACAGCTTGAAGTATTTTGTGGTAGCCCATTCTTCCTGGTAAAAAGCCTCCAGCTCCCATAAATTCTTGGGCTGTCTTGCATGTACTGCATGTTTGAGGTCTCCCTAGAGTGGCTCAATGATCTTGAGGTCAGGAAACAGAGATGGCCACTCCAGAAGCTTTACTTTATTTTGCTGTAGCCAATGACAGGCTGACTTGGCCTTGTGTTTGGATTGGATGTTCGAATGTCCAAGTATGTCCCATGCACATATTCCGGGCTGAGGAGTGCAAATTTTCCTCTAGTATTTTTTGATACACATACCCAAAACATCAGCGATCCACCACCATGTTTCACAGTAGGACATGACAATGCCAATCAGCAGTGTTCAAACTCTAATAAAAAAGTGGAAAATTAGGGGTTCTTTTGAAACCAAACCAAATAAAAATTTCAGCAACAACTGCCAGAAAAATTGTTCAGGATGCAAGGAAAAACCCACAAATAACTTCATGTGAAATACAGGACTCTGAAAAAATGTAATGTGACTTCCAAGATGCACAAAAAGGAGGCACTTGAAGAAAAATGGGCTGCATGGTCGAGTTGCCTGAAGAAAGCCATTACTACACAAAGTATTCCGCTTGCAATATACCAAACAGCACAGAGACGAGCCTCAAACCATCTGGCACAAAGTCATTTGGAGTGATGAGACTAAAATTCTACTTTTTGAGAGGAGTTAACAAGGCCTATGATGAAAGGTACACTGTTCATACTGGGAAACATGGTGGTGGATCGCTGATGTTTATCAAAAAATACTGGTGGAAAATTTGTACTCCTCAGCCCGGAATCTGCGCATGGGACGTACAGAACTTGAACATTCGAACATGACTGATCCAAAACACAAAGCTAAGTCGAGCTGTCATTGGCTACAGCAAAATAAAGTAAAGCTGCTGGAGTGGCCATCTCTGTCTCCTGACCTCAAGATCATTGAGCCTCTCTGGGGAGACCTCAAACCTGCAATTCATGCAAGACAGCCCAAGAATTTACAGGAGCTGGAGGCATTTTACCTGGAAGAATGGGCAGCTTTACCGCCTGACAACTGACATCTACAACTGCCACAAAATACTTCAAGCTGTCATTGATGTTAAAGGGGGCAATACATGGTATCAAGAACTGGGGTATGTAAATTTTTGATCAGGGTCATTTGGGTAGTTTTATGTAGTGATTATGATTTAAAAAGATTAAACACAGTTGTTTGACAATAAATGGCTTCAGTCAACCACCAACCAAAAGAGTGTGTTGTTATTCATATTTTCTGAAAAATGGTAAACACAACTCTATAGTCTGTGTACTGTATATTTTGAGTCCGTCCTAAAACTCAGAAACTGACCGCAGCAGAGAGCCCTCGGCTGGTACAGAAGCCATACATAATGTACTGCATTTCTAGACTACTTCTTAAAGGGATACCGTCATGGGAAAAATGTTTTTTTTAAAACGTATCCGTTAATATTGCTGCTCCAGTAGACTTATGCACTGAAATCGATTTCTCAAAAGAGCAAAACAGCCTATCAGAAAGCAGTTCCTTCCTAAAGTGCTCGCACAAGTCACATGACTGGGGGCAGCTGTGAAAATGACAGTATGTCTAACCCCATATCAGATTTCAAAATGAAATATAAAAAAATCTGTTTGCTCTTTTGAGAAATGGATTTCAATGCAGAATTCTGCTGGAGCAACACTATTAACTGATGCATTTAAAAAAAAAATCCTATGACTCTATCCTTTAAGTTAAGATTTAGTTCTCCTTTAAATAGGAAAAGTGGCTGCAATTGACCGTGACTGCCTGCTGTTAGAATTTTTACTAAAGTTACTCAGAGAATTCTATCAGTCAGATTATTTTCCAAATTGAAAGTACAAAACATGTTTTACTTGACTGTGACAAGTACATTATTTATGTTGTATTAACAACCAAAAGTAATTCAATTGGTTTTTTACTTTTTTTCTCTTTCAGATGATTTGCCATACCTGAAATGCCCACTGCATACTGTACTAAAATTGACACCTGTTGCTTACGGTAAACCTGTGGTTTTTTTGCTTTTTTTTTTTTTTTTTTTTTTTTTTTTTTTTTTTTTTTTTTGTCTGTGTACACTTAAATCTTGTTGGGCAATACATGATGCCCCTAATGGGAGTATTGTTGCAATAAGAAATATAATGTAATCCATTCATTAGAAAACAAGCTCTTGAATACATTGTTAGGTAGTTTAAATCATCCCTGCACAGAGATTATTTCATAATATCCTTACTGCCACATAAATCTCTACATGCATATTTCAAACAAAATTAGGCACAGTAACAAATTACAGGAGCATTTTTTTTACTTAATTATCCAGTCAACCTTTTCCAATTGCTTCTTCCCAAAGTCCCATTCATAGCTACAGCACCATGGTAGACAGGGTATATTAAAATATCCCAAAATACCCTTTTTTTATAATTAGTTAATTATGACACATTTGCATATAATATAGTGTTTAACATCTGAGTGCAGTTTTAAATTGTTGAATCACAAATCAAAAGAGCCATTTTGCCCCCTCTTCCCCTAAATAAAAATAGTCTGGAGCCGCAAAACATAACACAGCTTTTAAACGTTTAAAGGTTTTAACCTTTTTTTTAATTTTAACTGTCCAACAACAGAATACAACAAACAGAAGTGCAGTGTGCATGTGTAGGCCTACTTTGAAATAAATTTAACACTAAATAGCCCTATTAAATGCTAGTGTTTTCATCTGTTTAAAGGCGAGATCTTTAGACGTCCTTAAAATATGCATCATATCCACATCTTTAGACTTCACACCTGCTGCAGCTGGACTCTGGAGGTGTCTCTCTAGTCTTGAGTCTTGCTCTGGCTTTGTATTGCCTGTCACTCCTGGGACATCTATACAGCCATTGCACCTGCTGGCAGCTTCCTGACTGTGCGACCAGGGTAAGCTAACCGTTGCACACTAAAGAAGCCGCCAGCAGGTGCGAAGGCTGTATAAACAACGTAACTGGTAAAACCGCAAGACAGAGCCGCAGCAAGCAGGATAAAGAGCCACACGAGGCTCCGGAGCCGCAGGTTGCCTAACCCCTGTACTAGGGATATGTAATCTTTTATTCCTATACCTGTACTAGATTCACAACAGGCACTTTAAAGGAACAGTTCAGGGTAAAAAAAAAAAAACTGGGTAAATAGATAGGCTGTGCAAAATAAAAAATGTTTCTAATATAGTTAGTTAGCTAAAAATTTAATGTATAAAGGCTGGAGTGACTGGATGTCTAACAACAGAATACAACAACATCCTGCTTTTCAGCTCTCTAAATCTGAGTTAGTCAGCGACTTGAAGGGGGGGGCACAGGGGACATAACTGTTCAGTGAGTTTGCAATTGATCCTCGGCATTCAGCTCAGATTCAAAAGAAACGGTTAGTGCCTGGTAACTAGGCTAACCAGTCAGTGTAAACAAAAGAGAGCTGAAAAGTAAGAAGTAGTGTTCTGTTATGTTAGACTTAGTCACTCCAGCCTTTATACATTTTTACCTAACTAACTATATTAAAAACATTTTTTATTTTGCACAGCCTATCTATTTACCCAGTTT
>CM044433.1:66824894-66852585 GCA_024363595.1 Xenopus borealis
CTGTAATCATTGTGTTGAGCCTTGGTTTCAATTTGAGGGCTATATCCTCCCCCGCCAACAGGAGTATCAATAACCTACTCCTAACCACTCTTTATTGCAGCAATGTCTTTTCAGCTGAATTCTCGGTAAAATATTACTACATATTACTGTATTGTTCGAAACAATAGACTTGTGTTTTTACTTCCTTTTCGTAAGAATAATTTTCCCCATCCATTTCTTGCTTAAAGGAGAAGGAAAGCTACAGAGGCATTTTATTGCCAATAGATTAGCTGCAGAAGTAAAAACTAGAATGCTGTATTTATTTTGTTGTATGTTTTACTATACCTGAGTAAACGGCTCTAGAAGCTCTGTTTGTTTAGGATAGCAGCTACAGTATTGGCTTGGTGTGACATCACTGCCTGTCTCTCCCTGCTCACTTGTAGCTCTGGGCTCATATTACAGCAGAGAAAGGGGGAGGGGGGGAAGAGGAGCAAACTGAGCATGTTCACGCCCGGGGAAAGGAAGTTTAAAGGAAAACTATACCCCCAAATTGAATACTTGAGCAACAGATAGTTTATATCAAATTAAATGACATATTAAAGAATCTTACCAAACTGGTATATATATTTAAGTAAATATTGCCCTTTTACATCTCTTGCCATGAACCACCATTTCGTGATGGTCTGTTTGCTGCCTCAGATCACCTGACCAGAAATATTTAAACTCTAACTGTAACAGGAAGAAGTATGGAAACAAAAGACAAAGCTCTCTTTAATTTTCTCATGTGACCTAACTTTATAGTTTGTTTGGTATGTTTGTGTGCACCGTTGAATCCTAGGATCCCAGGAGGCTGTCCTTATTTTTTAAAATGGCAATTTTCTATTTAGGATTACCCAATGGCACATGCTACGGAACAAGTATATTATTTTTAAAATGGTTTATTTACATGAAGCAGGGTCTTTTTATAGAGACCTATGTTGTTTGGGGGTATAGTTTTCCTTTAAGCTGAAGGCAGGAAGTCTGATACAGAAGCCCATGTGTACACAACAGATGGAAAGAAATGCAGTGTTTCTTTCGACAGATGACTCACACTGGTCTATTACTTGTCTATTTAGGTGGACCTTTCTGATGAGGCTTACTTAGTTTTAGCCTTCCTTCTCGTTTAAACCTTAAAATAAATAAAACTGATTGGCATTGTACATGTTTTACTTTAATAGTGATTTAAACAACATTAAATTAAATAATTAATTTAATTTAATTTCAACATTGTTTTCAGGGCATATTTGATCAAAGTCAAGCACCCATGCGAATGAGAAGAAACAGCTTTACCCCTCTGTCCAGCTCTGATACTGTCAGACGCCCAAGAAACTACAGTGTTGGAAGTCGACCTCTTGACCATGTGGGGTTGGACAGATTTAGAATGGCTCCAGATGGTTCGGACCACCCATTTAAACAAGTTGGTGTCCTCTTTACCATGTGCTTATTTGAATTTGAGGTTGAAAGGGGCACTTCTCTGAAGCTGTCTCCAGTTTTGTACAGAACACTGCAGCCTACTATTTTGCAACCATAACTATACCCTTAACCTATCATTACATTATTTTTAACTAATCTTTGTTTATACAAATAAGCAAATCTTGATATGACACTGTATCAGGAGCTTTCCATGATACCTGCTGCAACACCATTGTCTAGAAAAAAAATTCTATGGTTAATTATTTTTATTTTATTTATTTTTTTCTTTTTGTAGCGGTCCTTGGAAAATACATGCATGTAAGTGCTGGCAGATTTTTTTTCATGTCTTGCTTAAAAACATTGTTATATTGTACCTCTGCATTCCCCCAGTAAAGACTTTTTTGTTGGCAACCCCTAGACAGACAGACACACACGCACACCCCCCATACCATTCAATTTAAAAAAAAAAAAAAAAATTTGTAATAATATAACATTACCATGTACTTTATTGTAATATGTAAATAATCCTTATTGGAGGCAAAACAAAGAGATAACTTATGGAAAGAGCAAAATGCTCTTGTGGGCACAGATATATGGTATCTGCATGTATGTAAGCAGGGTAGAGTTGCCTGTAGGTAATTATATAGATAGACTGGGAATATGTACCATGTAAGTGAAAGGTACTGTAGTATTTCTGCAGACACTTCATTCTGGGCATAGGTACAGTGTCTAGGGAAGATATGAATGCCTATAGGGGGACTTTCTGTACCTGTTATCTACCCTTTACAGTAACTTTAAAGGCTGCTCAGCCTTCAATACACACTTTGCCTGTAGAGAGTACCGTATATACTCGAGTATAAGCCCAAAATGTGCTGAAAAAGTCTACCTAGGTTATGCTTGAGTCAGTACAAACTTACCTAGCTGATCGACTAAGGAGCTGCAAGTCTTCTGATGCGGCGTGCCTCTTCCCTGAAGCGAATGGCTGTGCTTCTGACCAGAGTCCCTCCTGCAGCTAGTGCGCTCTCCTGCACGCCACAGCACCTCTGTCATCACGCCGTGTTGCTCCGCCCCCGAAATTGATGCAGCGTGAGTTACGGTGGGAAATTATGAAAGTACGGTACTTAAAAATAACCACAATTTTATTTAGTTCAAATACCAATCCCTACATCTCCTGATCCAACCCAAACTATACCTCCTTTACAATGCCACCTTCCTCATTATATCCAACCCATATTTTTGGCAAGACTAGAAAGTATATTGGGGAAATAAATATTCAAAAACATTTAACCCACTCATCAATTAATGTAATATTTATTTTGATTATTGAAACTTTCCAGTAGCTGCTGCATTTCTCACCCTAGGCTTATACTAGAGTCAATAAGTTTTCCCAGTTTTCATGGGTAAAATTAAGTACCTTGGCTTATACTCAAGTATATATGGAAAACAAATCTGCTTGTGGGTAAACCTACCCACACTGAATTCATTTACATGTTTAGTATATATGGGAAGTTAGGATTGCAAGGAGGTAAATTGAGCCTATTAATGACAAGTTCAACACCTTGGGCTAATTTAAAAACAGTAGGCAAATTTGCACCTGGGCATTAACCCAAATCAACCAATGGGTGATTGGCTTTTTTTCTAAACATGTGGTTACTGTCTTTACTGTCACGTGTTGAACATAGATGAATACTGACCCTTTAAAAAAGTTCTGTTAGTGTTTGTCAACCTCAGGGCCGGAACTAGGGGTAGGCAGAGTAGGCAGCTGCCTAAGGCGCAGTCATAGTGGGGGCGCACTTTTGAAGGGAAATAATGTTTTTTTTAATTTCTTTAAGCTTTAACTTCGGCCCTGTCTCCAGCGGCAGCGTTCTGCTCTACTACAGTCCATCACAGATCTAGGGTAATATTTTTGCTGCTGCTCTAGCACAGGCTGGTGGCATAGGTACAGACTTGTGGAGCAATGGCTGATGGTACAGACTTGTGGCATAGGTACAGACTTAGGGGGAATGCTGGTGGCACAGTTAGACTTAGGGGGCCAGCTGGTGGCAAAAGTACAGACTTAGGGGGCAATAATTGGTGGCACAGGTACAGACTTGGGAGGCAATGGCTGGTGGCAGAGGTATAGACTTGGGGGGCAATGGCTGGTGGCACAGATGCATATTTGGGGGGCCATGGCTAATGGCATAGGTACATACTTGGGGGGGGCAATGCTGGTGGCACAGGTACAGATTGGGAGCAATATTTTGGGTGCTGCTGACACAGGTACAGATTACGGGCTGACTGGCACACATACAGTTTGATTCATTAATGTGTTATAAGGTTTCTTTATTTAAGAAAAAGTGAATAGGTGGGTAATGGTCATACGGGGGGGGGGCACTGATTGTATCCCTTGCCTAGGGTGCCAAACTACCTTGGCCCGGCCTTGGTCAACCTACATTATTCCTGAATTTATACAGGTATCTTATTCAGAGAGTGTATTCATTTAAGAGTGGTGAGCTGGATATAAGGGGCTTTGTAGTGATACTAAGACCTGTAAAATTGTGAAAATGTTATTTAACATGTTTACCCCCATAATTTGCTTTAGTTTTTAAATGCAATAAAGCTTTTTTTAAATATTTCTTTACATATAAAAAAAAACCTGGAATCCATTTAAAGGGCAATCAAGCATTTCAAAATATTTCTTTAAATATAACAAAAACATGGATTACCTTCAAATGGATAGTCATAACTACACATTAGATTATTCAATAGTGCTGAACAAGCAGCTTACCCCCCCCCCCTTTTTAAAATTAAAATTTACAGAAGCAGCAAACAAAATATAGCAGCGCAACATTATAGACAGCTTGCAAACGGCTCTATGGTAGTGTAAACTGTTCATGAGTATCTTATTAACTTTGATATAGAACTGTGACTGAGCCAAGCAAGAATTGACCCTTTTAGTTTAAGGGTGGTTCACCTTTAAGTTAACTTTTAGTATGTTAGCAAGTTTTCAATTTTTATTCAAGTTTTCTTTCTTAAAATTTTTGAATTATTTGCCACCTTTTTCTGACTCTCTTCAGCTTTCAAATGGGGGTCACTGACCCCATCTAAAGAAACATATGCTCTGTAAGGCTACACATTTATAGTTATTGCCACTTTTTACTTTTTATTACTCATCTTTCTGTTTGGGCCTCTGCTTCATATTCGAGTCTCTTATTCAAATAACTGCATGGTCCTTTCCGGGCCATATGTTTGCATTTGGTCTTAATTTTTTGCATTTTGCATTTTTTTTTTTTACTGGGAGAGATGCTGAGGAATGTAGAAATGGCCTTTCTCCTAAAAAATATAATATATATATATATATATATATATATATATATATATATATATATATATATATATATATATATATATATATATATATATATAGTCCATAAAAAGGGTCCCCAGTGGTGGGAAGAGACCACTGGGGGTTTATAAGTCGATGTCTTGTTTGTAAATGCACTTTGAGAAAGGTCAGATTGCTGACCGAAACGTCAGGTTCGTTTGTCACTTCTATTAAAACTTTTTGCTTACTTCATAAGTCCTATGAGTGCGGACCCTTTTTATGGACTGGATTATACTTTTTGGCCTATGCACCCAGGCGTTGCTGATCCCATATACGTGAGTGCTGATACTCTCCATTGTGTGTGTGTGTATATATATATATATATATATATATATATATTCTTTGTAAAAAAAAAAAAACCTGTCTTTTGTTTTTCTTATAATGTCATTTGTCAGATCTTATTTCCAAATTGCTAACATTTTAAGGACATGAGTATAATTTTTGTACTATATCTTTTTAAATACTAACTGATTTAACTTTCCTTATTTCCCAGGGGATCATCGGACACCATCAGTTGTGATGCCTTAATGTCTTTTACCGGTGCCATGTAATTGCCAGTTCCTGCATTTAGCAACAGTGTATTTTAAAACTATTTACATTATTTCACGATCCATGTTTGGGGAAAAAGCAGCCTCGTGTATGAAAGGGAAATATTTTGCAGATTAAAAGGACTTGAAGGGACATTGTTTATGCAGAAGGTAGTTTACATAGTGTTTTGTAAGAGGCAGCTGGTGATCTTCGTGTCTTAAAGAGATATACTTTTATTGGAATTCTGCCCTGGTGTTAGTACAGATAATCTCCAAATTGTAATAGAAATAACCATTATAATGATATTTACCCTATGGGTTCCGTATCCGATAATACATTAATAATGTACATTTTAAAAACTGATCTACAATGTGCAATTTTCTGGTACGCAAGCATTCTGGGGTTTTTTTTTTTAATGTCCGTTTTCTTTGTAAATGGGCATTGTCATCCCAAAATGTTCATTTTAAATAATTCAATTTGTGCTTCTATGCTGGACAAAGTGCCACTGCCCTAAACTTAGTGGCACACTTAGCATTTTCTCTGTCTACACGTAAAACTGAATCTGACAAGTGTGCCACTAGCCAAAATTTAGAATGAATTTAAACTGGGTTTTAGATTTCAATTTATCAATTGCTAAAAGGACAGTAATAAATTATGGTAGATCTTCATCTATTTCCATACAGGCAAACTATATTTTGTGGAAATTCCCTGTTGGTTTTATACAGCAGCCTGTAGTCTGTATTTGAGCATTTTGCATTTATTTTGCAAAATGCTGTTGAAAAATGTCTCTGTAAATAAAAACAGTGGTGCTGTTGAATGGGAATATACATACATTGCACTACATTTGTATGCAGATTTTATGAACACGGGCAATTATTTTCTGTATTCTCTCTAGAAAGCTTTTGAGCTTGGCTCTTTGTCAAATGTAATAGCGTTGTTTAAGTACAAAATTATTTAAGCTAGTTTCCAAGAACTTGTTTTGCTTCTGTATTTCAGACTGCTACTTATTAAATAATCACAAGTCTCTATGCAATGCATTAAAAAGTAGTAGTTCATCATAAGGTGTAATATTACTGTTTAACATAGATGTTAAACATAAGCATATTTGCATTGGTTGTATGTTGTGCAGTTTATTACCATTTGCCTGATGAAGGTATTGAATTGTTCTTTGCCAGCTGTTGGTGAAAAATAAAAATGCTATGACTGTGGCATACTGCACTATAGTAGGGGACTTCCAGCTCAGTGGGTGGCAGAACATCTATTATTGCACCCACCTTAGGCTTTCATACTACTCATCACGACGGGCCAGGTCATTTGGATGACCAGTGATGGAATTGGCAGGATCAGAGTGAGTACCATCAAAGTTTATGGGGACAACTTCGAGTAATCGAATTGTTGTGGGTGGTAGAATGCTCACTATTTCATTTTACAGGTATTGGATCCCTTATCCGGAAACCCGTTATCCAGAAAGCTTCGAATTATGGAATGGCCATCTCCCATAGACTCCATTATAATGAAATAATCCAAAACTTTTAAAAAATTTTGAAGTAATTTAATTATACTGTATGCCATTTACATTATTTAGACCATTTAACCATTTTAAACCCATTTTATTTGCTTTTACTAATCTAAACAATTTTAGACCAGAATCTCAACAGCATATATCAGAGGAACATTACCTACAAATACAAGTTTAGCACCTGTTATCCAGAAGGCTTGGGATGGCTGGGGATTAGATGATCTTGGATGCCTGTGGGTTAGATGGCCTTCCCATAATTCATAGTTTTCTAAATAACTGGTTGCAGGATAAGGGAGTCCATACCTGTGTTGACATGCCATATAAAGGCATACCATAAAAACAGCATTTTTGCCTCGCATACCATTTTTTTTTTGTTTTTTTTTATAGGGAGAAAAATTTCCTGTAGCAGTTACTGCTTAAAGGGATTCTATCATGGGAAACCATGTTTTTTTTTTCCAAAACACATCAGTTTAGTACAGCGCTACGCAACAAGTTAGCGCTATAGAAATACATGTTAATAATAATGTTAATAATAGTACTGATCCAGCATTTTCATTAAAATCTGACATGGGGCTAGACATTTTGTTAGTTTCCATGATGCCCTCAGTCATGTGACTTGTGCTCTGCTAAATGTAAGTCACTCTTTACTGCTTCACTGGAAGTTGTAGTGACATCACCCCCTCCTCCCTTTTCCCTCCAGAAGCCTATTAACATAAAAATGGAAAGGCAACAGGGTAATCGCTCCCTGCTAAATATGAGAATAGCACTCAATAGTAACAATCCAAGTCTCCAGTTACACTGAGTAGGAGAAACAATAGCCTGTCTGAAAGCTGTTCCATCATGAAGTGCTGGCTCTTTCTGAAATCACAGGATTAGGCAAAATGAGCTGAGATGGCTGCCTACACACCAATATTACAGCTAACTTCTTGTTTCAGGAATAAAATCTTATATGGTACATTGAAATATATATATCATGCAAACAGTGTAATTTAGGAATAAAAACTACACCATAAAAGTCATGACCGAATCCTTTTAAGGGCAATAAAGATTTCCATTTGGCCCTATAGTCTTTATTAATAGGAGAGATTAATCCTCTTTGAATAATTGTTATATATACCTAACATAACTCTGAATATGTACTAAAGCAAAAGTATGAAACTAGTCAGATAGACCAGCTCTTTTAATGAACTGCTAGATTAATTTTTTGTCATTAACTAAAATGTTAAAATAGCCCTAAAGCAGCATGACTTTATACAATTCTAAAACACAAGGTCAAAATGGTTTCTGTAGTATATACTGAAAGTTTGAAATTGTACATGTGCACAATGGCCTTTAGATAGGGTATTTAATGTTTGTTTAGTGCAAAGAGTATACAAGCTGAGCAAGTTTTTAGGTAAGTCTTTTTAGGAAAAAGTCAGGAATGTCCTTCATCCAGGTGATTTTTTTTTTTTTTTTAATCTAGACTTTTTTTTAATGTTAATACAAGCTCACATGTAAATTCATTCAATTGTCACTACTGAATAGTCAATAGATTTGGTAACCAGTTTTTTGTCTTTTCGGTACTTGTTCCTACATGCTTGCTTCCTAGTCAGTGAATGTGATACACCAGTTATTGTGTAGCTCAAAATGCCCATAGCTGCTACTATGTATATTGGTAAAGACTGGTATATTGTTTCTCTGTGACAACTTCTGTGCCATTCAATAGTATTGTTGCTTTTTTTTTTTAATAGATTAATATATTTTTTCAAGGGTACAACATATTTTCATTGTAGACGTTTTAGTTTGATTTGTAAGTTCTGCCTTAATGAATATCAGGATCTTTAATATTGATTGTGTATTTCAATCTGTTCTTTTGTTTTTGCTTTTTTTTTTTTGTTTCATACATAAATCTAAAACATCATATGGATCTGTATTTATGTATCTATGAAAATTTTCATTCATCCTTGTCATAATCTACACTAGCCACTAGCAGAAGCAACTGGACTTGCTGAGTAACCTTGAAAACCATTTAACATTTGGAATGGAGTGGTGAAATGTTTCCGAGGTTATTTAGCAATTCCAGTTTCTAGAAATGTATTGCTGCTATAGTAGATATCTCTGTATTAAAAAAAATGTACTGTAAGACTATTTTTAGTCTTTCCAATTCATAACAGAAATGGTAATTCAAGTTTCATGTTTATTTTATTATAAGCTGTAGGAAAACAGTTTGGCATAGCTGTCATTGGCAATTTCTCTGTGACTTGCTTTTTAGAAAGTGAGGTGCACATGCAAAAGTAAATTGTCTTGCTTTCCTGCTGAAAGATTATGCACATTTAAAAGTGAAAGCAGATGTTCACCTTCAGGCCTAGTACAATAGGTTTGCCGAAATAAACATTTTTGCATATAACAAGCAAGGGAAAATTGTGGTCACCACTAATTTTTTAAAACCATTAGGCGAGGGTGCAATGAGGTTGTGAACACAAAATACATATGGTCTATATCTATTTTTGCATATAACATTTATTAAAGATTTTACACATTTCCATAAGATTAGTTACTAGAACCTTTAAGGGTGATGGCACATAGTGCCCGCTGGAAATCTGTGCTACCCACAGGCATATTAATGAAAATTGCAAGTCAGTCACATAATTAAAAATAATGTATTGAAATGTAATGCAGATTTAAAACTGGTGGCAAATAGCTTTGTGCCAGCACCCTAACTGATCAATGGGTTAAGGCAACCTCTCCTCCCATACACTGATTCAAAGGAAGTGTAAGGTCATGAGCAGTCAGGCTAGCACATCTTTGAACAATAGTGTGAATTTTCTCTCTTGCCCACTCCTTTGCATAGCTATAATCATATTTGTAACCAGCAGAATTAAAGCAAATGAGCAACCAGCGCATGCAAAGTAGCAAAAGTGTTGCTATAGACTTTAAACAATATACCTCTCATTTTCTTGCACAAGAAGGAACCTTGTACCTCAAACACAATACTAAGGTCTAGTTTCCAGTTAATGTTAGGGCTGGCTGTCCAACTGTCTAAATATTTAATTATGTATTTGTTGATCTCATCTACCTAAAATTTTTTTCCAGCTATAATAACTAGGGCCACAGTCAAGAGGCTGTTTAATGTTTGCACAGGGCATTTCTTTTTTCCAGTGGTGCCCCATTCTGATCTTGTTAGCAAGGCACCCTGCCGTCGGGGACCCAGGAGACCAATTGGCTAATAATTGCTGGCTCCTGTGCGCGGAAAACTGCGAAGTTAGTAGAATGGGGCCTAATGGTTACTGATGGCTGCTATGGCCTTTAGCCAACACCTCAAAATAAAAAAAACAGCAACAATATAACTAAGACCTATTTATGAAAAAGAATTGTTCAAACTTAGAATTGGGTTCTGCGTAACCTTTATCCAAGTATGTACTGTGAAAGGATAATACATGTCCAGGTAGACAACTTGGTTACATTTTATGTTTCCTTTTGTGCCTGGCAGCTATTTATGTGACATGCAGGATTTGCTTGGTTAATGACTTGTTACTGCCCCAGATGGATATGTTTTGTGTTTATTCTTAGGGCTGTTAAGCCACATTGCAATTACCAACATCTTAAAGGGACAATACATATATAGTAGCATTTACATTGTTTGTTTTTCCGTAGATGCTTTTAAATGATACGGACACTGGTTATTCTGTGTAAAGGACTTCAATGTCATGAATTATTGTACTGTATTAATACATATGTTTGGGAGCAGCCATTCTTTGATGTGTACATAGTTAATTGTGAAACTGTGAAAAAGTTACCAATAATGGTCAAATTGACATTAATTATAGAAAATGCTTGCTTTCTTAGTATTCCATTAGTCCATCAATTTTTGGTTCTTCTCCTAAATGCTCTTTAATTAAACAAAACTGCCCGGAGTTTTCTTTTATAATTAAAAAATAATCCAAAACACTGTGTAATGAAAACATTGATTTTCTTGTGTATCTAATGCATGTGACATATACAACAATACTGGTCATTGCAAAATGCACCTAAGTATATTGACACCCCACATTACTGGCAGTAGGTATTATCATGAAGATATTTGTACTGGCAATTATAAAACTGGATGGACAAAACTTTAGAAATCGCTTTGTAGGCAGTTTGCTGAAACTTCAATTAGCTGAAAGGGAAGTATTAGCATATTTGCTTCACTTTCATATACTATTGTATTCCTTTAGGATTAACTCTTTCTTTTGTGCAATGGTGTTAGTGTAAATGTACTGCCTGTATATATATTTTTTTGTCAACTTAAATGTGAAAACTTGAAAAATGTACTAAATAATACAACATATTGAATGTCACATCTGTATTAATGTTTGGTCTTCATCTGTACCTGTAGTTTTTTTCCCCACAATAAATATTTAGTGATTACATCTATCTGTGTATTAATTTCTATGTAGAGATCATACATAGCATTCTGGTTAGTACCACTTGGACTGTTGCTTTAGCAAAGTAATCCTTTTGCTGAACGAAAGAAAATCTCCTATGAGAGGTCAGAAGTCCATCTCGTTTGGAATGGTTTTTAATCATGTTTTTTATTAGCATACATGAATACATTTAAATTTTGAGCTGGGTAGAGCTTTAAGTAATTTGGTGTAGAAGGTAAGTCTAAAAACTGTACGCTGCTAAAGCCACAATTTAATATATATATATTATAAAATTTCAATTGGTAGAATTGAGTTTATGGGAGTTTAAAATATAAAACTATATTCATTGCGTATAAAATATAAAACTCGAAATTCGACCCTTGATAAATCTAGCCCTTAGGGGCAGAATGATCAAAATGTTTATTAACAGGTGAAAGTTAGAGCTCACCATTTGATAAATACTGTACGCTTCTAAAAATCCCATAGGAATGAATATAACTTGGGTGGGAATGATTAAACTCTAAACTCAAAGTTTAATAAATTTGCCCCATATAGATTCCCCACAAGAAATGATTCACTTTCCTTTCATTCTTAACTCATTGATAAATAGAATTCTAAAAATTCTATAGGGATGAATTGAAAGTAAGTGACTTTTGTTTGTGGTGAGCTCTCTCGGTTTTTGATAAATCTGCCCCTTAGAGGCCCATTTATCAACATTCACATTTTAGAGGTTTTTTAAAATCACAAGGAATCATATTTTCTCAAACTATGCCATTTAATTTATTAAATCCAAGGTTCAATTAGTCCATTAAAATTTTTGAGTTTAAAAATT
The DNA here is from genome assembly GCA_024363595.1 of Xenopus borealis. Classification (NCBI taxonomy): domain Eukaryota; kingdom Metazoa; phylum Chordata; class Amphibia; order Anura; family Pipidae; genus Xenopus; species Xenopus borealis. The sequence goes on from CM044433.1 coordinate 66,836,954, forward strand.
CACACATTCTAAACTTAATCCCTCTATTTGAATGTGAGATTTATTGCATCATTATGGCCAATTCGAATATTCACCACCTCAAACCTGCCGAGTTCACGTACACGTCAATGGCAAAGGCCTACTGAGCCATTTGGAGATTTTAATAGCCTTCCTTACATGAGAAAAATGTGGTATGTACCTTTTCAGGTTGGCAGCATTCAAACGATTATCAAAAAGTTTCTTTACTAAAGGAGGTTGAACCAAAGTCTAATGCTTTTTTTGCTAACAAAAACAAAAGGGTTTGTTGGGGTTTTTTTGTAAAAAAAATTTTTTTTAATTAATGTTTAAATTAGACAATAGAACCAATATTTTGCATAAATGTTTCACAAACGAGTTTTTGAATTACAATGAATTCTAAGGCAAGTAAAATGAAAAGACGGTGAAGTCTAATTTTTCACCTTCTTTTGTCTTTTTAGCTCTGGGGAGTCACCAAATCTGTAAACTGTAAATTGATATATTCATTTGATATATTTCTTATCCTTGGTCCCTAAAAGGTAGCTTTTATAATGATAACAATAGTTGCTAACATTCCACAGATGCTGCTGAGAAATATAGCAAATTCAGTTCAGAATCTGGATTACTGAGCTGCCAGACTGAAACACCAGAAACAGGAACAATAAACTTTAATTCTGAGAAAAAAAAAAAAACAGTCAAAAATACAGTTTAAGAAAAGCAATTGGAAAAAAAGTCTATATTTTTGGGGAACAATCTTAAAACAAATGAACTGAAAAAAGTTTTTGGAAGTTAAACATAGTTCCCCCTCAAAGAGCTTGTCCTTTGTGTAATGTGTTAAAAGGAAGCAGTAGATCACTGGAAAAACCCTTAAACTCCACAAAGTAACAATGCACATTTATTTCCACTTGGCATGGATTGGGGTATATATAAACTTATGTATATAATCCATAGCACATTCAGATAGTGTATTTTACAATAATAAGACAGACTGGACAGATGGTGTGGGAACGTCTTCATATCAACTTATTTTAAAGCTTAACCTTCTTTGTTTTGTTCATCACAACAGGTATGTGGCATAACTATCCATAGTAACCAAATCATGGGCAAAACAGTGTACAGTGCTATTTCATATTTGTTATCAGACAAATTGCAGGACTTCGGTTTAATGTTCCTTGTTAAGAAAAACCGAATAATCCAAAATTCTGGGGTACAATCTGCTATAATAATCTCTTATGCTTTATATATATTTTTAAATAGCCTTTGCACTGAATATTTGCTGTGGTTGATTGACAACTTATCACATTTTTGATTGACTAAGCAATGGAGTGTTTGTGAATGTACTAGCAGAATATGGCACATAAGATAATACTTTTTATGAAATAGTACTTCACAGTAACACTGTAAAACCAAAGTATGGCCAGAAGATCAGCTCTATAATGCCTTACAATAGGAAGTGGTGAGATCTGTCAATGCAAGGATCAATTACAGTAGAATATTAAAGCCTTCTCCAAGGTCATGCTTTGGTGTTGTATATGACTGTCAAGAGGGATTCATCTCTTATAGCATACCTGTTAAAAGGGTGGTTCACCTTCAAGTTAATTTTTAGTATATTGTAGAAGGACCAATTCCAAGAAACTTTTCAATTTGTCTTCATTATTTATTTTCCATAGTTTTTTAATGATTTGCAATTTTCTTCTGTTTTTTTGTAACTTTCAAATGGGGGTCACTGACACCATATAAAAACAAATGCTCTGTAAGGCTACAAATGTATTGTTATTATCACTTAATATTACATATCATTCTATGATGTCCCTCTCCTATTCATATTCCAGTCTCTTATTCAAATCAGTGCAGGGTTGCTAGAGTAATTTTTACCCTAGAAACCAAATTGCTGACACTGCGAACTAGAGAGCTGCTGAATAAAAAGCTAAATAATCATAAAACCACAAACAATAAAAAATTACTCTCTACATTATACTGAAAGTTAACTCAAAGGTGAACAACCCCTTTAATTAATCATTCAGAGGAGGGCATCAAATGCAGCAAGGGGAAGAAAATCTGTAAAACCCTGTATTTAATGGGATATAATTAGTCCCCTTTACAAAAACTGATACGGCCGGTATAGATTATGCAGTGCAGTTCATGTTTATTACTAAAAAGGCACAATTGAGCGAATCCAGAAAAGAGTGACCTAGCTAATAAAGGATATGGAAGATTTCAGTTCTGAAGTAAGCCTGCCCACCAGATTGGATACAAAGTGCTTAATGTAAAACTATGATCATTATATACCATCCTCCTGGACCAAGTTAGGCAACTTGCTGCTTGGCTTTCCTTTTGTGCTTGGAACAGAACAATGGTCAAGCCTTGGGAAGGGACTGCATCAAACAAGAAATGCAACTCTTGCCTCAACAGGATTTCTAAAACTTCCCATTAGATAACTGGCCAATTTTCTTTGTCAAGGAGGACCCATACACAGGTAGTAAAGCTGTCAACTCAGTATGGAGGGCCTAGTTGGCAGCTTAAATCTGCCTTTATATTGTCAGCTTCAACCCCTTTTTTTGCTCTCTGATCTTTCCCCTCAGATACACATCTACATTATTTTACTATAATATCAGCCAAACAAACCTACTTTACTGGACTTATTAATTCACACATTTAATTAAGCTTAAAAACCTGTACAATTTTCTCTACCTCCAATTCACTGTGCTCCCCATCACCAACCATTCAGTCATTTCTCAAAATGTAGTACTTCAAAAAGGACTGCTCAATAAATAATCCTCCTAGCCATATGCCAACATTCCTTCACATTCCCCAGTCTCTTCTGTGCTCCTTATCCATGTCACTTCTTTCCCAACATCTTACTACCTGCCCTCTTGATACCATTCCTCGTAAACTTCTCCACAATCCTCACTTTTATCAAAGCTTAACCCATACATTTAATTTTTTTCTCTCAACTGGAATCTTTCCCTTCCAACTAAAACATGCAGGTATCACCCCTATTCTGAAAAAAAAATCTCTTGATCCCTCCAACCTTGGTAGCATCTGTCTATTTAGTTTTTTTTCTCTGAATTACTTGAGTGCTTAATATAGAGCCAACTGATGCTATTCCTCTCTAATCATAACCTGCTGTACCCACTACAATTTGTCTTTAAGTCACCCCACTGAAACTGCTCTATTCTGACTAACAAAAAATCAGCTAAATCCAACTTCCCATTACTAATGCTTTTAGATTCCTCAGCAACTTTTGACACTATTGATCACCCTCTCCTCCTCCAGAAACCCCATTCTCTTGACCCCAGTGACATTGTCCTTTCCTGGTTTTCCCGTTGTCAAGTTCTCCCTTATCTCTTATCTTTCTCTCTCCTCAAAGCTGTGTCCTGGGCTCCTTTTATATTGTCTGAATTTATCCTTCTTTGCTAAGCTTGTCAACCTAAAGGGTTTATATTGGTTGTATTTCTGTATGCACTTTGACCTTATTTAAGAGATCATCATATACCATAGGTTTTTCATCATCTAGATTCCTATGCTGCATACCAGAATAATAATTTTTTTGTTTTGTTTTGTCCCAGATGCCCTGCTTTGTACATATTTTCTGATCTTAAGGTGACAGAAGTTTGTTGAAGTCAAACAGCAGTCGAAGAACAAATTGAAACCATGACAAAGAATAAGATTTTTTGCTCAAACAACTCAGACTTCATTCTATTCTGGATAGCTACCATCTATACCTTTTTTCAATCAATTGACTGTAAGTTTTTGATCTGCCTTGAAATGTTTACAGCTAATAGGTTTAAAAAAATAATATTTGTAGTTACCAGTATAGTTGTGAACTTTTATCTTACAGCATACAACAAAAGTATAGCAGTAGTTGATATATTATAGGGCTCTTTTAAAATGTATTACAAAGAATGCAGTATGATTTCTCAACTCCTAAGATTGTCTTAAGTTTGTTACTTGCCTAAGAACCCATAGCAACCAGACAGTACTTGCTGGCCAGCTGCTTGAAAATGCACATTTGATTGGTTCTTAGGAGTTGAGTTATTACAGTATGATTAGGTGTGGGGAAAGTGGCAAACTTTTTATTACAGTACATTACCCCATTTAGAGTCTTAAAGTGAACCTGTCACCCAGAAAAAAAATCTGTATAATAAAAGTCCTTTTCAAATTAAACATGATATCCAATTTCTATTTTTTATTAAAGCATTCATGGCTGTTGTAATCTTGTTTAAAAATATCAGCTGTCAATCAAATATTTTCTGCCCCTCCTCTATGCCAATGGAATAGAGGCGGGGAAGACTATTATTTTCACTTTCCATTAGGGATGCACCGAATCCACTATTTTGGATTCGGCCGAACCCCCGAATCCTTCCCGAAAGATTTGGCCGAATACCGAACCGAATCCAAACCCTAATTTGCATATGCAAATTATGGGTGGGAAGGGGAAACATTTTTTACTTCCTTGTTTTGTGCCAAAAAGTCACGTGATTTAGCTCCCTGGCCCTAATTTGCATATGCAAATTAGGATTCGGATTTGGTTCGGCCAGGCAGAAGGATTCGGCCGAATCCGAATCTTGCTGATAAAGGCCGAATCCCGAACCGAATCCTGGATTCGGTGCATCCCTACTTTCCATTCAGCACTTCTAGATGTAACTGTTCTCCACACATTCCCCCATTCTCTTCACTGTTTGTGTAGCCAGGGCATGGGGATGGACATTGGGTCCCCCATTCTGGTGTACAAACAAGATTCTAAGATGATATAACGCTTGCCTTAACAGTGCCCACAAAATGGCTGCTGCCTGCTTGCTATAATTTTAAATTCCCAGACTGAAGCAAACAAGAATCAAATAATTTATATAGTGTAAATAAAGTTCATTTTGCTTGACTAATGTGATAAAATAGGATTTTGAATATTTCTTTTGGGTGACGGGTCCCCTTTGAATGGGTTGATCGCCTTTGAGTTACCTATGCAGAGAGTGATATTCTGAAACCATTTGTAATTGGTTTTCTTTTTTTTCTTGTGGTTTGAGTTATTAAGCTTTCTATTCAGCAGCTCTCCAGTCTGTAATTTCAGCAATCTGGTTGCGAGGGTCAAAATTACCCTAGCAACCATACAATGATTTGAATAAGATTATAATGGGAAAAAAATTAAATTCTAAGCATCATATTTTTTACATGTAATGTGTATATTTAAATTTAGTTGCTACTGAAAACTCTGTCTGACCCTTTCTGTTGACTGCATGGCTAGCTCTAACTTTGAAAACAAAGTATCAGATGCCTGCCGATAAACATACCTGGTGAATTGACTTGTAATACATACTTTCAAGAGTCAGAGCCAGGAGTGAGTGCAGAGAATAGAAATTTGAAAATAAATACTACCTCACCTGTTGGATAATTAACAGGATATTTGCAGCTTCTGCCAGTTTTCTACCATGATTGATTTAAATAAAAAATGGCATGCTGTCACAGGAGTGGTTTGTATCAAGTGGCAAGGTATTACCAGATGTGAAAAGAAAGATAAACCTTTTGTTTTAGAGTGATGCTGTCCAACTAGCAGCCATAGTTCACTTTTGGCCTGCTGCCAGCCCCCCCCCCCATTGTTTGTCCCCCATTAAAGTTTGGCCGCTGTGACTGCTTACCTTGTGTAAAATATAATAGGTATCAGTACTAAGATCAACTGTTTCCTGCATTGGTCACATCACACCCAAACTGTAGGAGTGTTTCTGGCATTGCATCACTGTACATATTATGGTATGCACTAGTCACCTTTGAGTGGTCCTGATTGGCTACTTGTATGGTCTTGATATGTTTCCCTTTCTCCTGCTCTTTTTTTCTTGCCCTGCTCTGTTTGTGCCTGCCCTACACTGCCTGTGGGAGGACAACCTGGTCTGGTGGGGTTTTGTTAGTTGGGAGGAGGAAACATTTGGATTTAAGGGTAAACTTCACTTCAACTTTATTATATATGAGTGATGGGTGATATCCCTGCAATTGACACCAGCCATTGGCTTTTTTGGTTTGCTATCACCATTGATATGGATATGATCGTAAAAGTTCTTGTGATAACATGGTTATGGTTCAAAGTCAGTATTGTTTGGGAGTGGTCAACGCTGACCTCCATTATCGGCCCTCCACCACATAGGCCAAACAAATTCTGGAAGTTGGAAAATACTGTTTTAGAAAATGGTTTATTTTTCAATACAATCAATTTATTTTGGAGCAGCAGTTGTCTGCCCTGTTTTGTTTTTTTGTTTAGGTTGTGTACTCCCTAAAGTGAGCTTTTGAAGTCCCCACCCTGGGGAGCTTTGCCAGAAAGTATGCCTTCACAAAGAGGTGCTGCAAGGAGAAGAAGGAAGATAGGAGTGATTCAGTAAGGGATCTGAGATTGATGCATGTGTAAGATAAATAGCCTGAAAGCATTTTTTCAGGCTAACAACGGTCTTCTCCATGGGTGGCTCTAGTAGAGGGATTGTGGCCTGGTCAGATAAATACATGAGTTATACTTGTTATTTAATAATGTGCTTCCTAACATTTTGGTTGCCAGAAGCTGAACAGCTTTTAGCATAAACATTGATCTGCCACAATCAGGCCGAGGCCAAGGATCTGGGCTTAGTACCCAATTGTAGGTCCTTCTTTACAATGTTCTGCACCTGCTGCCTGATTACAAGCCTGATTAACCCTTCTGTTTCTGACCATAGTGTTTGTGCCCTTTCTCCAAGTCCTAACTATCACCCCAACTGGCCTAGTGGCCCTGACAGACATGTGCAGAGCTTTGGCATTGCCCCACAAATCTTGCAAACTAAAATTTGAGAAATTAAATATAATGATTGAAATTTGTCTTTTTTACCATTTTGTATATTTTAGGTTACTCGTACATTACATATTATTGTGCTTTGATAACATATATTGGCTGTATTAAACCCATTATTTTTACCAATGGACTGTTATTCACAACTGTGTCTAGCCATTTTAATGTGTCCACCATATTTGTTTTCCAAAATTATACCATATCAGTGGGTTATCTTTCTACTGGGGTGTTTGGGAATGCATACATTAATTTCAGTATGTGTTGTTTACTAAAGCCTATTCATATTATGAATTATGCGGTGCAGTTCATGTTCATTGCTTTGATGCTCCTTTTGGTCAAGTTACTAAGTCCTTTTCTCAGCAATCATGTTGAAGGGGCATGATATGATATATTATTGTGCCCATTGTGTCATGTAGTGTTGAAGGATGATATGTTAGGGCCATTGTGTTAGAGAGGGAGTCGCAGAGCTTGAAAAATTAAATGCTGTCCTATGCTTGGGGCTGCTGGTAGTCACTGGTGCCTTTTATGCTTGGGGATCATTGTTTATATTTGTCACCTGGCTGACCTATTTACTGCCAAGCTAGTAAAAAATAATACTTGAGGTTATTGGTAGGGAATAAAGATGATAGATATTTTGGCAAATCTAGTCTAAAATAATTGTGTCTCCAAACCTATTACAAGTCTAACTTTTTTTCAGTTCAAGATACAGTAAGGAGGGAAGGAGAATGTTAGTGTATAAGCACTAAACAAGATAAAAAAAATTCTGACTCCAGCTCTAACAAAATGTTATTATTTTGACAGCTTCATGTAATTCTCCCCCAAGACTTTCATATGCACAGCTGAAAACAGAATACATGGATACAAATATTTTCCCCACAGATGCAATTGCAAGGTATGAATGTCGGCCTGGATACATGAAAATCCCATTGAAAAAAAATCACATACAATGTTTGGCTAATGCAACATGGTCGAAACTTGATGAATTCTGCAAAAGTAAGTGGCTTTAGCTTTATATTTGTGCTCTAATATTGGTGTAAAAACACTCTGGCATTTCATGCATCAATCATGCAATCATATGCATCGTACAACTGGAACAATATAACAATAAACAATACTATATAAATACGATAGGTGACATTTAGGAGCAGATTTATCAAGGGTTGAAGTAAAAATATTCAAATTACGAGCTATTTTTGTGTACTTTGACTAGGGAATAATCCAAATTCAAGTCTCTTTAAAAATACAACTTAGACCATGGGGGACCTCCTAAAACCTATTTTGTTTGACTTTCAAAATTCTAATTTTTTTTTTTTTTTTTTTTTAAATCCTCGAATCGAATTTAATCAAATATGTTAAAAATTTGATTCAAACAATTCGAATAAAGCCTAGTCACCTCAAATAAAAATTTTTTTTCATGAATTTCAAATGGTCTTTTTTTTTATTCGAAAAAAAACCTCCCATTTACTTCGAAATCTAAAACTTGATAAATCTGCCCCTTAAATATTTTATCTGTAAAGTAAGAATACAGGAGTGTATATATAGTATAGCAAATGGAGTATAAATGGTGCTGCATTGTTCGTAAATCAGTTATGTTATTTGCACTAAAACCATCGCACCTCAGAATTGTGCTGCATTGTGTAGAGTGATATTGTAGTGATTAATGAAAATCCTTCAAGAATCTGAAATCAGCAGGAAGCTAGATAAAGGACTTCTGTACTATCCACCTGCTTTACACATTCCATCGATCAAACCTTCAGCTTCCTCTTCATATTTACTTTCAAAAGGTGATTCTGCCCAGGGCCTCCATCAGGGGGGACAGTCCTCGTGGACCCAGAGGATTTCCAGGGAGTCCCAGCCGCCTCCAGGCAGCTATTCCTACTGGCTGGGTCCCATGCATACACATGACGTCAGTACGCACCGGTGTAACTGTATTTAAACTGCCAGCAGCCTGCCGCCTGCAAACAGAGGATTGAAGACGCGTCTGGAGAAGGACCTTCTTTCTGGAGACGGCGAAGATATGGAAGACAAAGGAAGAAGAAGACCGGACAGGAGAAGAAGACTGTACAGGAGAAGACCACACAGGAGCAGACCACACAGGAGAAGACCCCACAGGAGAAGAAGTTGCTGCTGGAGAAGAAGTCGCCTTGTGAGGCCATGGAAGAGAGACCCCCCCCCAGCGGGCCACTGACCACCAATGTGGGCCCCTTAACCCCCATGCAGGGCCCCTGATCCCTATGCAGACCCCTGAACCACCATTGCAGGCCCCTGATCCCCATGCTGGACCCCTGTACCACCAATGTGGCAAAAGGCAATGTGCCAAAGTGCTACGCAATATGTTGGCGCTATAGAAATACATGTTAATAATAATGTTAATAATGTGGGCCCCTGATTCCCATGCAGGCCCCCTGAAACACCAATGCGGGCCCCTAATCCCCATGCAGGGCCCCTAATCCGCATACAGGGCCCCTAATCACCATGCAGGGCCCCTAATCCCTATGTAGACCCCTGAACCACCAATGCGGGCCCCTGATCCCCATGCAGGACCCCTGTACCACCAATGTGGGCCCCTGATTCCCATGCAGGGCCCCAGTAAAACTGATTAATATTCAGAATATGCAGACTGCACTGTGTTGTCATGTGTTGTCATGTAATCTAATGTGGATTTTATAGTTCTTTTATTGTTTAACTTTTTCCAACTCTGCAGAACCAGTGGCTGCTGCAAAATAATCTTCCAAATGGAATCCCAGTTTATTTAAATATGGCTCCATGATCTTTGTCCCTGCAACTGGAAACATTAGGAGATGTAAAGGCAAAAATAAAATCCAATACAAATCTCTTCACAGTCGCCGACTGCTCTACAGGGAAACAAACAAAACTGCTGGAGTTCTGCATGGCTGGGAAGTAAGGGCCCCTGCTGTTCATAAGTATGATTGTTTCCCTGCCCAGCAGTTAGGGACTGTCTGAAAATTCCTATAAAAAGCATTAAATGAAAGGAGAATTTCACTGAATACAGTCAGGTTTCTTATAAAAACTGTATACATTTTTTAATTAAAGTATATTGGAGATAAGGGGTAGTGCCCAAGATGGCGGTTTGATGGGAAGTGTTCCTGAGTTACTCCGTACTTAAGTTAAAATCCTGAGCAGTCACCTGTGTGGCAAACGAGCACCCCAATTGACTAGCTGCAATATGGGGAAACACAGAGTCTGGTCCAAGTCAGAAAATCGCATGGACTAATATCTAAGTGCCTCTCAAGACACTGTCAAAGCCGCAGACATGGACCCACCAACTCCAGCCTCAGATTGTAATGACTCGTATACTGCACCGCCTGAACCTTCTAACACAGAGATCCTTATGGCGATCAAAGGTAATCATGCATCCACAACAGCGCAACTTGAAACCATCAAAGTTGAGCTTTCACTTCTGCGCTGAGACTTCCAGAACCTCCGTGAGTGTATGACAGAAGTGGAACGGAGGGTGTCGGAACTAGTAGACACAGTGCGCACCATCCCAGATGACATCATCCAACTGCGGCAACAGGTACAAATCCTTACCAACCGGCTGAAGAACTGAAGAATAGGAATCGCCACAATAACCTGTGAATGGTGGGGCTCCCCGAGAAAATGGAAGAAGCGAGAAGAACTGGCTAAGGGAGAAATTGGGAGTGGATCACTTCTCAAAGGTCCTGATAATAGAGCGTGCACACCACATTCCCACAAGGCCTCTACCTCCTGGCTCCAAACCAAGGCTGTTCATCATGTGTTTCCTGAATTCCAGGGACAGGGATGTGGTGCTTGTAGCAGCAAGGGGAGAAAGGCCTTCTCACCTGGAATGGGAGCCCTATCAGTATCTACCCTGATTACTCACTGGCGATACCAAAGCAGCGTGCCTCTTTCCAAGGTGTTAAAAGATTGTTGCGGGAAGCAGGTATAACCTATTCGCTGATCTACCCTTCCAAGCTGCGGATTGTGGATGGTGATCCCCTTCGGAGGTAGACCAATCGCTTAATACACGGAGGTGACAGAATAGCCCACCCGACAGTAACACAGTCAGAAGGGAATTTGAGTATACTGGCTCGAAAGTGGCAGCTAAGTCGGAGAGGATCTGGCAGGTACCATGGAGGAATTGTCGAGGTGACAGGACCTAGTAGTTGTTTACATGATTGGATCACTATGAGGCAAAAGTTAGGAAAGTATAGGGTGGGCTAAACACAACCACACACCAAAATTTCTTACAAGGCTGGGAATTGGCCTGACAACCTAGCCCAAGAACGGTCGAATCATCAGAAGGGGTATATGACCCCCCACGATCCTACACTAGCAAAATCATCCTGAATATTGGGGGTAATACTGACATGCCCCACTAACTATTTAGTGAACACTAGAGGTCCACCTCTATTCCTCAACCCTTTTAGGGAACACAAGTGGAGCATGTCACCACATTGCTTCTCCTTTTTTTCCTTTTCCTCCCCTTTTTCCTCCCCTTTTTCCTCCTTTTACAATGTCGCAGGAAGTAATTTCATGGGTGATCCAAGTGCATTAATTAGCAATAGCAATACTCACTACGGCAGTGAGCTGTTGCCCCTGACCTACAGTACGGATGGCACAGAAACGAACCAAGGAACTTAGCACTAGTTAACTCTCCTGATGGTAACCAGTTTGGGTTATAGGCCGTCTATATGTTATAGATGGGCACGATATTTATAAGTAAAAACCACCATTCACACTACAGACATAAGCATCCAATGGAATGTCTCAGATATTTAACCCATCATCTGTTAAAATGTTTTAATTGTGGTTAATTCATGACTCGGGTAAATGTTAGATGCTTGGAATCTGAGACATTGCATTGGATGCTTATTTCTGATGTTCTCCAGCCTATGATTAAGTGCCCCTTAGGCATAAAATGTGTAACGCTATTATTTGTCTCTTGCTTTTTCTTTCAATAAATATATTTTTAATGCATCACTTTTTTGTTGATCCAGCTTTGTGCCAACCTATATTTTTCCAGGTTGAGGGTCTTAAAAGATATGTGCACCTGGACTTCACACAGATGTTTTGTGAAATTATACATGCTAGATTTACTTTATTTTGGAAATATTTTCTTTCAAATTCCTTTCTTAAGTGGCAAATGGGGTAATGTAATGAAAGGCACTAAGTTTGCCCAGGGGCAAAAACCCATAGCGACCAATCAGCAGATAGAATTTACTAGTCACCTGTTTAAATGCAAGCATCTTATTGGTTGCCCTGGGATACTGCTCGTGGGCAAACTTAGTGCCTTATATTACATATAGGTGAAAGACTTTTGTGAGCAGGAAGTAATGTGCAATGCTGCATTCCACATTCTGGGGAGGGCACAGTACACATTAGCATAAAGCATGTTTGTAATACAATATGCCACCAGAATATCTAATCTCATATTTTAGTTGTTTAAATTTAAGGTTACTTATTGTAATGTCATCTCAATTGTAGAAAAAATCTGTAAATACCCTGGTGAAGTATTAAATGGATATTTTAAGGAAACTGATTTCTCTGTTGGATCAAGGGTAACTTATTTCTGTGAAAAGGGGTAAGTTCTGCATCTGCTTACATATCAAAATGGTAATATGTGTTGTGATACATACATGCTGGCAGTTCAAAGTTAGGCTGAAAAAAGACATACGTCCATCAAGTTCAACCTTTTAACTTTTTTTTTAAACTGCCTTACTGCTAGTTGATCCAGTGGAAGGCAAAAAACCCCATCTGAAGCCTCTCCAATTTGCCTCAAAGGATGAAAAAATTCCTTCAATCGGACTAGTCCCTGGATCAACTTGTACTATGAGCTACCTTCCATAACCCTGTATTCCCTCACTTGCTAAAAAGCTATCCAACCCCTTCTTAAAGCTATCTAATTTATGAGCCTGTACAATTCCACATCTTCATAACTCTCACTGTAAAAAAAAAAACATTTAAAAAAAATATTTAAACGGAACTTCTTTTCTTCTTGTTGGAATAGGTGGCCTTGTGTCAGCTGGAAAGACCTACTGGTAAATAAAGCATTAGAGAGATTATTATATGATCCCCTTATATATTTATACATAGCTATCATATCACCCCTTAAGCTGCAGCGTGAACATTCCCAATTTGGCCAGTCTTTCCTCATAGCTAAGATGTTCCATACCTTTTATCATCTTAGATACCATGTAATAACTAATAACACAGTTTTTGCCCTCCATAATTAAAGGGGCAAAATTTTGTAAAATAACCCTATGTGGAAGAGATAAACTATAAATGGCACCAGTTTTAATGACTAAAAACAATCTTTGCACCTTTTTTGTAATTTCCCGTAGATACATTAGATAAGTACCTGTCTGTGCAACAAATGAACAATAAGGGTATTTTCCAATGTTTTGATGGAAAATTATTTTCTTGATGGAGGAAAATTTGCATTGGTGTAGTAATGGAGTACATTTTTCATCTGAGCCAGAAAAAAGTATTTTCTCACAACTGTTAATAGTTCAAAGTCTGTTAATAGTTCAAACGTAAGTTATACAGGTAATAGATATATATCTGCTTTGAGACCTGGAGTTTTCTGGATAAGAGATCTTACCATAATGTAGATCACCATAAGATCACCATAAGCCTGCTCAAAAATCATTAAAACATTAAATAAACCCAACAAGATTATTTGTCCACCAATACAAATTCATATAGCTTAGTTAGGGCCAAGTACAAGGTACTATTTTATTATTACAGAGAAAAAGCAAATCATTAAAGGAGAACTAAACCCTAAAAATGAATAGGGCTAAAAATGCCATGTTTTATATAATGAACTTATTGTACCAGCCTAAAGTTTTGGCTTGTCAATAGCAGGAATGATCTTCAAACTTGTCACAAGCTGTCACCATCTTGTAAAGTGTCTGTGACACTCACATGCTCAGTGGGCTAGGAGCAGCCGTTGAGAAGCTAAGCTTAGGGGTCATTTGGTAATTATCCAGCAAAATAGGAGGTTGGTCTGTAATATAAGCTGATGCTACAGGGCTGATTATTAAATTCTGGTGCTAATTACACTGGTTTCTGTGCTGCCATGTAGTTATCTGTATTAATTACTAATCAGCCGTATATTGTGGCATTTCTATTCTATGTGTACTGTATATTGTGAGTGGGTCCCTAAGCTTAGCAAGTGACAGCGGCACAGAGCATGTGCAGTGAATCAGCAGAAAAGAAAATTTGGAGCTACTGGGGCATCTTTGGAGACACAGATCCTTACTGCTAAAAGGCTGTGGTTGCCTTGGACTGGTACAGAAGCACAAAACATATTGTACAACTTTTCTAGGTACTTCTTTAGTTTAACTTTCCTTGTCATTTAAAGACAGTGATGCAACTATAGAGGAAGCAGACCCTGCGGTTGTGGAAGGGCCTGGACCTCGGGGTCTGCTTCCTCTATAGCACTTGAATTCCCATACCCAATGCTTTTTTTCAACTTCCAATTGACACACTAGGTTCTGTGCGAGCTTGCAAAAGGGGAGGGGGTTGCAAACGGGAGTGGGTTGTGGGCGGAAGCAGCTGTGCGCATCATGCCCTCCAAAAGTTTTTCTGGCAGTGGGCCTACCACGAGCTTGTTGCGCCCCTGATTAAAGAAAATTTGAATTATTTGCTTAAAATTGACTAAATGGGAGAGGTTCTTCCCATAATTTGGAGCTTTCTGGAAAATGGGATTCCTGATAAGGAATTAAACACCTGTAGCAGTAATTTCTTAACGGCTCATAACAAATGATATATATATATGTATATATATATATATATATATATATATATATATATATTGTGACAGCAGGTCAGTAAAGGTTTGTGGATTTGTGCAGGATGGTGTGTATGTCTGTCCCAGATTTGAACAATTTGCTTTCAGTTTCTGGTAATGCAGTCAGCTCGTGGGCCAGTTAACGAGCTCAGCAGACTCTAATCTGCTGATCCAGGTTGCTATAAGAATTCCCAGCCTGCAAGGGGATTCGCCCCACCCTGGAACCAGTTCTGACGTGAGATATCAGGCTGGGGAGGGCTGTGAAAGATTTGTTTTGTTAGGTAAGCAACCTTTTGGGGAACTTGGGTGAAATACCAAACGTTTATTTGTGTGTGGTAAAAGACTGCTGTTGATAACATAGAGACCAGAGCAACGCAAGGTTGTTTCCGGCCTGATAGTCAGGGAAGCCTGAATGTATAGTTAGCTGCCAAGCTGGCATGGGTTTATTTTGCTGTTTTGGTGATTTTTCCCTTTTTATGTTTAATCCACCTCTTAATGGTGTAAACAGTGCCGTTTAAATAAAAAACCCACACGTGTATTTCACTCAGACCCATCCTTCTACTGTGCCTGATTTATTCGGTGTACTCATCCAGGGAGTCACCGGTATCCCGTTACTGGGCTAATCCCTACATATGGTGGAGGATGCGGGCAGATCTGTGTGGAAATGGCCATTATGGAGGAATTATTGAGGCAGCTGGTGTTGGCGAATGCAATTCAGCAAGAGGTGCAGCAGCAGTTTCAGCAGAGTATGGCTGTACAACAACAAGCCCAGGCGGAAGCGGAGGCCCGCCACAGAGAGCTAATGTTACAGCAGGAGCAGTGCCATCAAGAGCAGATTGAGGCCATTGTGAAACAACTCCCACTGAGACAGCAGGCTTCAACAGAAGGTAGTCCCAGCAGTACACCATCATACAGGGTAAGCAGTTTATTACCCAAGATTACTGCAGATGATGACCCTGAGGTGTTTCTAACAACATTTGAAATAACTGCTGAGAGGGAGTTCTGGCCAAAGGAACAGTGGGCTGGCTTGCTGGCCCCCTTGTTAACTGGTGAGCCCCAAAA
>CM044433.1:66871354-66883461 GCA_024363595.1 Xenopus borealis
CCCAGTTAGGTGCTTAGCCCTACCTTCTGCGTCTAACGTGCTTGCTGCTCAAAATCTCTGCGCTCTGTCTGCCCGCGCTCTTTTCTCCTCTATGTCAGACCTCATTGCTGCCTGGATGCGCGTCTAAAGTCTTTTCTCGCGAGACTTCTGACATCACAGCCTGGAAGTGCGGTTGAAGATGTCGGGCAGGTCGCGGTCTACCAGTAAAAGGACGACGATCGACTGGTAGACCACAAACTACGTCGTGGGCACCCCTGGTTAAGCACTTTTGAATCTGCGCTCAGTTGTGGTTTGGATAAAACTCTTCTGTCATTTTTTGGACCCAATGCTTGGGCAACAATTTTCAACCTGCTATGAGATATCTAGTTAATCCTATTTTGCCCCACTTGGATCTTTTTATATTTCCAAGAAACTGCATCCACTACTTTGTTGCTATGTATTATACTATGAATAACCCAACAACTGCAACTTGATTTTAATGATTTCCCATAACTTGCTGAATCTACAGTTATCTTTTACCATTTTTTCAAGAATTAACACTCAACTCGCATCTTTTTACTGTTAATAATATACAAATTTTTTGGGGTTAGCCTCAGCTTCCGCCTCAATGCACTCTTCATTTCTTTTCTTTGCCTTCCAAATTGCTGTTTTACAACATTTATTATATTGTTTATATTCATTAAATGCAGCTTCTGTCCCAACAGACTTGTAGTTTTTAAATGCCTTTCTGTTTTTTCTTATTACCTACTTTGCTTCTATTTTAAGCCACATGATTCTTAGTGCTTCGACATTTACTCCTTAAGGCAGGGGTCCCCAACCTTTTTTGCTTGTGAGCCACATTTAAATTTAAAAAGAGTTGGAGAGCAACACAAGCATGAAAAAATGTGGATGTCAAATAAGAGCTCTGATTGGCTTTTTGGTAGCCCCTATATGGACTGACAGCCTACAGGAGAGAATGTTTGGCAGGACAGCTGTTAAGCCATTAATTAAAAAATAAGCACCTGCTGAGGCCTGAGGCCACTGGGAGCAACATCCAAGGGGTTGGAGAGCAACATGTTGGTTGGGGATCACTGCCTTAAGGGAACAAATTGATAACTTTAGATCACTAGATCCAGAATAGCATTTTTTCTGGTTGGCTCCTCAACAACCTGTGCCATAAAATTGTCATGCAACAAGTTTATAAACTTGTTCCCATTAACTGATCTGGCAGTACTGTTGCTCCAGTCAATATCTGGGTAATTAAAATGTCCCATTATCATTACTTTTCCCAAACTAGCTGCTTTTTCTATTTGCATCAGGAGCTTAGCCTCCTCCTCCTCACTTACATTAGGGGCTCAATAGCATGCTCCTACAATTAATTTGCACTCTTTACAATTGGTGAATGACTCCACCCATAAGACTTCTGCCCCCTCATTTTGTAACACCTCCTCTTTTATATAAGCTTTTAAATCCTGCCTAACAAACAGACATACCATACTCCTTTTCAGTTGTGTCTGTCCCTTCAAAACAAAGTATGGCCTCTGATATTAACTGCCCAGTCATGCAACTCAATCAGCCATGTTTTGGCCACACCAATCACATTGTTTTTTCTCTCCAGCACCTCCAGCTCTCCCACTTTACTAGTCAGACTCCTTGCATTTGCAAACATACATTTAATACTGGTACCATATTGAACAAATGACATGTGGTCCTCCCCCACCACATGCCAAACCCTAGCACCAGGCAAGCAGCAGACTGCTCGGCATGAAGGGTCCTTATGGCAGATTACCCTATCCACCTTTCTTATAATTAAATTCCCTATAACTGAAACCTGCCTTTCATTCATTGCACTCCCCCACCACCTGTATTGGAGCCACTGCCTCCCTGGGTGCTCTGAGAGTCAGCCTGCTCCATACACTCCAGTTCAGAGCTTTCCTCCACAGCCTCTTCAACCAAAATGGTGCATTTGTTGTTTTGGACAAGCTGTGGACCAGTCCCCCTACCCTTCTGCCTCCCTTAGCCTCCACTGCCCCTTCTCCACCTCCCACTACACAGGCACCTGCCAGTGGTTGCTTGGTGAGCCTTCTTTCCTCCCCCCACATTTGCCACTGCCCTCAGAGCTGCAAGATCCCCCCTCAGATTCCATGATGAAGACCCACTGACATGGAACTGCTACAACAACACCACATACGTGTGTGACAAGACACACACTGAGTAATACCAGCAAAACCATTTTCACTCGTATTTAGTACTTACAGTCTCCTAAGTGCAATTCGTCAAAAAACACCTTTTTGGTTTCAAACACCTTAAGGTTTTAATGTTGCTTAAAACTTAATTCACATGCTACATTTAGATCACAACACTCCCTTATGAGCTTCCACACTTGCTTTGTAGTCACAGACTTATAGAGGTTTCAAACCATATATCTTCTATTCCTGAATACTGAAATCTCCATTTCATTCACAGAAAAATGCATTTATTTGTAACGTGTTTATTTTTTCAGATATAAAATGATCTCAAAGAAGAATTACAGATACTGTCAAATAGATGGAAGTTGGAGTTATTCTATTCCAGTATGTGAAGGTGATCACATCGTATATTAATTTGTTTATATGTATATTTGCTAGTGAGAAGATATTGCTCTTCGTCTTGCACTATTAAACCTTTGGGTTTTTTTCCCCCTCCTCTAAACACAGAACAGACTGTTAAAGAGGTGGTTCACCTTTAGTGTGCTATAGAATGCTAATAAGAATTCTTATTGTTAGTAACTTTTCAATTGACCCTGGTATTTTTTTTTTAAGATTTTGATTTATTTCCCTTCTTCTTCTGACTGTTTACAAATATATATATATATATATATATATATATCTCAATAGAAGGACCAGCACTCCATTTCTTGTGAATAATCAATGTATTTATTGGTGCCCATCCGACGTTTCGACCCTCATTAGGGTCTTTTTCAAGGACAACAAGCATGTGCATAGGTTCAAACTTAAATGCTCTTTAGTATGGCGCCTTACATGACGTCATCAGCAGTGCAAAAAAATGTCTTTTCAAATAAAGACTTTAAATACAATTATAAAGACTCACCACTAGGTGTCATAGTTGTACAGGTGAACAAATGTATCCATTTACGTGAAATACAGTGTCCATATTTAGTGTAGCAAAAGTGTCCATTTTACAAAGTCCATAAAAACCTGCAACTATATACAAGTTAGTTACTTAATCTCCATATGGGCAGATAAATACTTTAACAGAATAACAATTTCACATATCTTTATCAGTTTGCATACATCTATATGACAATTTATATTTCCAACTAAATCTGTTCTGTTGATCTGCCTTTACATTCACTATTAGGTCAAAAAACAACTGAGCACCAATTGTCCATTGAGCCCCTTTGGTGCTACACAATCTAACTCATAGATCCAATACGCTTCTCTCCTGAGAAGCGCTTTGTCAAAGTCACCCCCTCTAACAGGTACATGCTCTATAGGCATGCATCGAAACGCTGCAGGACTGTGTCTTGCTTCTGCCTAATGCTTGGCTACAAGCTGCTGTGCAATGTCCTGCTTTGCATTTTTAACTTTACTGTCCCTTTCAGGATCCAGGGCAGCTCTTATGCTGGCCCTATGCATTCCTATTCGTTCTTTTAGCTTCCTGATGGTTTTTCCAGAATATATCAGACCACATGGGCACTTAATGATATATACAACCATTGTTGTCACACATGTCATTCTTTGTTTGATAGGATATCTCTTACCCGTACGGGGGTGTACAAACTGGTCACCCAATATCAAACTGCTACACATAACGCAACCACTGCATTTAAATACTCCTGGTTTGGGAGATAGGAAATGTGGAGCCATTGTACTTGAATATTTAGTCACTGGGTCTGAAGGACTTAGTATCTCTTTAAGTGTACTACCTCTTTTGTAGCTAAACTTCGGCCTAGGAGGTAATACTTTGGACACAGCATCGTCACTGGTTACCAGGGGCCAATACTTCCAAGCGATTGAAGGTACTATAAGACTACAAGGAAGGCTCCAGTGCGCTAGGACCCAGGAGGAAGCGGAACGAGTGGCGCACACTGAGATCCCCGGCGCGCAGGATAGGCAGTAGAGCCTCAGACAGCGAAGGAGAAACGAGTGGATCAAGATCTCCCCGCACCTGTTCTTTTTTAGGGGATCGTCCACAGAATACCGACGAGAAGCCAGTACAGATCGGCACCAGCACCAATACCGGCAACCAAGGAAAGCCACCCGCCAGAGCAAGAGGCGCAGCACTTGTTCAAACGCGAGCACAGATACAGCGCGGACAGAAGAAGAAACCATGATCTTCAATTTGTCGGCGTATCAGCTAACAGCGGCAGAGAAGTCCGTATTGCAGAAAGGACTGAGTTTTGTTCCATCGGTGAGTTCGTTACCATTTGCTCATGTTATAGATAACTACAAATTTACCAGACAATTGCGTTTAAAGTAGCACTATGGACAAGCAAGAGGGGCAGTAGGATCTGTTAAAGATAATGGGACTGCCTTGCCTATTATTAATGGTGATACTGTTGTGAATATGGTGGATTCAGTGGTAGAAGTTCCGAGTAGGTTTAAAAATAAGAGCACCTATGTTCCAGTTAGTGTTAATCCATCAATCAAGTCATTTAATCAAATGCTTGATTTGGAAATGACGGCTTGGTACCGAACTAGGCAGAAGCGGAGGGGCAATTTAACTAGTGAGCAAAGAGAGGCACTGAAATTGCTTAAAAATAACAGAGATATTATTATTAGAAGGGCAGACAAGGGAGGTGGTGTAGTAGTTCTGGATTATGATTACTACAAGAAAGAGCTCCTGTCACAATTGGAAGATACCGATAATTACAGTAAATTAGCCTTTGACCCTACAGATATTTTTTGTGATGAACTTAAAAGCCTGCTAGATACAGCATGCGTTAATAAATTGATTTCTAGAGAAATGTTAGAATATTTTTTGCCTAAACATCCGGTAAAGCCGGTTATTTATACTTTGCCCAAAATACATAAAAATCTACAAAGGCCCCCAGGGCAACTAATCATCTCATCCAATGGTTCCCTAAATGAAAAAATAGCTGAATTTGTTGACTTCCATCTCCAACCCTGTGTGCAACAGATAGGGAGTTATCTAAGAGATTCTAATGAGTTTTTGAAGCTTATTGGCAGTATTTGTATACCTATTAAAGACATTGTGCTTGTAACAATGGACGTCCAAAGTCTTTATACATGTATTCCACATGAAGAAGGCATAGCAGCAGTACAAGAGTTAATTGAAAGCAGTGAGTACTATAAGGAGCCCCCGAGTGAATGTCTGTTGTCGCTACTGCGATTTATTTTATATAAAAATTACTTTAAATTCGAAAAACAGTTCTTTATTCAATGCACAGGGACCACAATGGGTTCAAAAGTAGCCCCAGCTTACGCTAATGCCTACATGTATAAATATGAGAACGAATATATTCTGAATAATGCGATATTTCGTAGATATGGCGCCTTTTTTAGGCGCTATATCGACTATATTTTCTTTATTTGGACAGGGCCAATGGTAGAATTGGAAATGTTTGTAAAACAACTCAATAATATGGAAAGTCCTATAAGGTTGACTTTAAAATATAGTGACACTGACATAGAATTTCTGGATGTAAAAGTATACAAGGGAGATGATAAGCTGCACACTTGTATATATGTAAAACCCACTGACCGCAACACAATATTGCATTATCAAAGCAATCACCCTAGGCATTTGTTAGACTCATTGCCTAGGTCTCAAATTCTAAGGGTGGTGCGTATCGACAGTGAATACAATAAGAGAGTGACAGATCTTAAGGAAATGACTGATAAGTTCCTCAGTAGGGGATACCCTAAGGAACTTATCAGTGATATAAATTATATTTTGTATTTAAAGTCTTTATTTGAAAAAAAAATTTTTCGCACTGCTGATGACGTCATGTAAGGCGCCATACTAAAGAGTATTTAAGTTTGAACCCATGAACATGCTTGTTGTCCTTGAAAAGACCCTAATGAGGGTCGAAACGTTGGATGGGCACCAATAAATACATTGATTATTCACAAGAAATGGAGTGCTGGTCCTTCTATTGATGTATGAATAAAAATAGGGTAGTGCGGTTGCCAGTAGCACCAAATCAGCATTTATACAAACAAGTTACGACAATTTGCAATTGCAGTTTAACATCTTTCATTGTAATTCAGCCACTGTGTTGTTCCTAGCTCTAGTGACTTTGGAATACATCGGCTTTATTGTCATTCAGTGTTGTCTTTCTTGATTAAAAATATAAAACTCTTTTCTTTATAGTTGTTGCTTGTCCACCTCCTACAAAAATATTTGGTGTAAAATTTTCTCCACAAAAAGAAGAATATACATACTTGGAATCTGTGAAGTATCAATGCAATGCTGATAACCTTGAGATAATGGGTGAACGTAATGTTTTCTGTACAGAGAATGGGACCTGGAGCAGTCATCCTCCTAAATGCATAGGTGGGAACTAATTTCTGATTTCATTTCTCATTTCTGTTCCCTTTCCAACCCAATTTTTGTGAACTAGTGTAGCTTAGATGACTTCTTGGCCAAGCATTTAAAGATCCACTTTTAATTATCCGTTATCCTGAAATCTCCAAATTACAGAAAGGCCATCTGCCATAGACTCCATAAGATTCCCTTTTTCTCTGTAATAATAAAACAGTAACTAGTACTTGATACAAACAAAGATATAATTGATCCTTATTGGCAGCAAAACCAGCTATTGGGGTTTTTTTTTTAATGTTTACATGATTTTCTAGTAGACATCTGTTATCAGGAAAACCCCAGATCCCAAGAATTCAGTATAACAGGTTCCATACCTGTATCTATATATGCACTAGGGGTCATTTTGAGGGGCTAAACTTGATGGGAATGTGTCTTTGTTTTAAACCTAAATAAAATATAAGTAACTATATGTAGCAACCCAGCAACATACATTTGAAGATTGAGGGTCAGCTAGGACTCCCATGCACTAATGGTCAAATAGCTCTACTGTTTATATTTAGGTGCTACCATGGCGAGTACCACCACCACAGTTTAAGTACTTCATCTTTCATTTTAATGATAAGGTTACTGACTGATGTAGCTGATTTTCTACAAGCAGAAATAATGGCATCACTAGCCACCACCAACACTTTTCCACACAAAAATCCTTTGGTGAGCATTTTTGAATGAAAAACACCCACACCTGAAATTGGCCATTATTCCCAATAAAGTCAATGAGACCCAGTATAAAGTGACCACTGATGATTGTTCTTCAAGAAATCTTAGTGCTTCCGAAGTAGGTCTGTCTGTGAAAATGATTTGCCAATAGACAGGAGAAATTGAAATATTTTAATGCACATTAACAAGTTTACACTGTGTATTAAGACATGGTAGTGGGCATTATGGTTCAGTTTCTTTATTTGCAATTTTACATTGCAAGTGTGTCTCCTTTTTTTTCAATGCATTTTTAAATGCATTATTAATGTCCATGCCAAATTTCAACTGTGAGAGCTGCTGAAGACATGGGTACTGTTCAAACTAATGTCATATTCATTATCAATACATTTTCCGTTATCCCATTGTAACCTTTCAACATTTTTTTAAAATAAATTATGTATTTATATTTTGTGTGTTGCTATAGCTTTATCTGTTGTGTGTTACTAATATGGTTATGTCTTGATAAATGTTACACGTATGCTATGGTCATGCAATAAAATTAAATGTTTGCTAAAAGCCAGGCAGGTAAACAGGTGTGACAAAAAGCAACTTCTGGTAAGTTAAAGGGGTTGTTCACCCTTGCGTTAACTTTTAGTATAATGCAGAGAGTGCTATTCTGAGACAATTTGCAAATGGTTTTCATTTTTTATTGTATGTGGTTTTATAGTTAGCTTTTTATTCAGCAGCTGTCTAGTTTGCCATGTCAGCAATTTGGCTTCTAGGGTACAAATTACCCTGGCAACCCTGCATTGACTTGAATAAGAAACTTGAACATGAATAGGAGATGGACTGAATAGAATGATAAGTAATAAAAAGTGGCAATAACTTTATATTTGTAGCCTTACAGAGCATTTGTTTTTAGATGGTGTCAGTGACTCCCATTTGAAAGCTGCAAAGAAACAGAAGAAAATTGCAAATCATCAAAAAAACTATGAAAAATAAATAATGAAGACCAATTGAAAAGTTTCTTAGAATTGGCCATTCTACAATATACTAAAAGTTAACTTGAAGGTGAAGCACCCCTTTAAAGGGATACTGTCATGGGAATTTTTTTTTTCAAAATGCATCTGTTTATAGTGCTGCTTCAGCAGAATTATGTGTTGAAATCCAATTCTCAAAAGAGCAAACTGAGTTTTTTATATTTCATTTTGAAATCTGGCATGGGGCTATTTTCAATTTCCCAGCTGCCCCAAGTCATGCGACTTGTGCTCTGATAAACTTCAATCACTCTTTACTGCTGTACTGCAAGTTGGAGTGATATCACCCCCTCCCCAGCAGCCTAACAACAGACCATTGGGAAGGTAACCAGATGACAGCTCCCTAACGCAAGATAACAGCTGCATGGTAGATCTAAGAACAGCACTCAATAGTAAAAACCCATGTCCCCCTGCATTCCTTTGAGTTACATTGAGAAGGAAAACCAACAGCCTGCCAGAAAGCAGTTCCCTCATAAAGTGCTGGCACAAGTCAAATGACCAGGGGCAGCTGGGAAATTGACAAAATGTCTAGCCCCATGTCATAGTTACAGATGCAGTCACTTGGATTTGTAAGTTAAATGCGTCGTGACTCAGGGCTAATTGAAGAAACTGTGTTATCCAAAGTTATCTTAACTCATTTAATGCATTTAACCTTTTCATTAGCGTACCAAAGCACCATTGTTTTCAATGGTGAACCCTTTAATTGGATAGGATGCTGTGACACAATATTCTGTGTTAAGTGGGATAAATGGGATAGATGAGTTAAGTCACGATGCATCTAACACACAATCCAAAGTGACTGCATCTGTACATAGTTAAATTGTGTTGAAAAAAGACAAAGTCCATCAAGTTCAACCCCCGAAATTAAAACCCAGCATACACTAACTATACTATACTAACTGTAGAGTTTAGTATCAAAATAGCCTTTGATATTATGTCTGTCCAAAAAAAATCATCCAAGCCCATTTTAAAAGCATCAACAGAATCAGCCATCGCAACATCACCCGGCAGTGCATTCCACAACCTCACTTTCCTCACTTTGAAGAACCACCTAAGCTGCTTCAAATGAAAGTCCTTTTCTTCTAGTCTGAAGCCTCTGGTGCGGTGATCCTCTTTATGGGTAAAAAGGTCCCCTGCTATTTGTCTATAATGTCCTCTAACGTATTTGTAAAATGTAATCATGTCCCCTCGCAAACACCTTATTTCCAAAGGAAACAACCCCAACCTGGACAGTCTACCCTCATAATTTAAGTTTTCCATCCCTCTAACCGGTTTAGTTGCACGTCTCTGCACTCTCTCCAGTTCATTTACATCCCTCCTTAGGATTGGAGTCCAAAACCGCACTGCATATTCCTGATGAGGTCTTACTAGGGATCTATAAAGAGGTATAATAATGTTTTCATCCCTTGAATTTATGCCCTTTTTTATGCAGGGCAGATTATGCAGGACAGAACCCTATTTGCTTTAGTAGCTACAGAATGACACTGCCCAGAATTAGACAACTTGTTATCTATAAAAACCCCAAGATCCTTCTCACTTAAGGAAACTACCAACACACTGCCAAGTCAGATTTCAAAACATAAAAAGATCTGTTTGCTCTTCTGAGAAATGATTTCAGTGCAGAAGTATACTGGAGCAGCACTATTAACTGATGCGTTCTGAAAAAAACATGTTTTACCATTACAGTATCCCTTTAAATAGCAGAATTTTCATTTTAATAATAGAACTTTTTAAAACACAGTTGTGCTCTCTGCACTAGCAATGTGCCCCCTCCTTCTTGACCTGCTCTTGGCAAAAGAACTCAGATAACACTAGCCTGAAGTACAGGTATATGATATTTACCTGGAAACCCATTATCCAGAAAGCTCTGAATTACAAGAATGATCAGTCATCAACTATAAAGTCAATTTTAAGCAAGCAAGTCTATTTTTTTTTTAAATTGTTTGCTTTTTTTTCTCTGTATTAATACAGAGAGTATTAAACAGTAGTTTCTACTTCCTCCTAACTACTCTGCATAAAATTATGTTTTGGTGACAATGTTTAAATATGTTGTAAGCAGCCTTAAGGTATGGTGTTCCAAATTACATTAAGATCCTTTATCCTGAAAGCCCCAGGTCCCAAGCATTTCAGATATTAGATCCTATACCTGTAGTACTTGGATTGTTATTTTTTATTTTAATTTACCCCTTTTTATCAGGGTAAAATGTGAGACTCCTTGCAATATATGACAACATATGACCAATCTTCCTAGCTCTGATCTAATAGCTCCCTGGGTTGGATCACTCAAATTACTTAACATAGGGCTGTCCAATTGGCGGCCCGCAGACCCCCCTTGTTTGGCTCCCTGTGTGTGCCATACTCTGTCTGCCCTATGCTCCCTGTATGTACCATACTCTGCCTGTGGAACCAGGCCTGGATTTGTGGAGAGGCCACCTAGGCCCGGGCCTAGGGCAGCAGGATTTTAGGGGGTGGCATGCTGCTCAACCACACCCACATTATTGGCCTTTCACCACATAGGCCCTCAGTAAAACAGAAGTTGGTCAGCACTGACTTAAAAGAATTGACACCTGCGTATTTCCCAGCTGATACTGCTGATTCTATACATGGTTCCAATCGGGTTGGTCAAGATTATATCTATGCATTGATGTGTTCACAGCGGGGGATTATAAACATAAGTAATCGATTCTTTGGTGCAACATATGCACACATCATTCTACAGTTTTTTTAAAAGTGTCCAAAATTGTATACAATGCAACCTGTATGTGTATGGTCAACAGACTTGTTTAATGTCTAATCTTGATAAAGCTCTAATCTTGATAAATATAAAATGTTTTTTCTGTTAAAATGACTTGGTATTTGATGCAGTGTGCCTCTTTTCATAGATTTCCTTTCCTTGTTTTTTTTTTAGAGGTCAACTGCCCTAATCCTGTGGTGCCCAAATCAAAGAAGTTATCAGGATTTATTGGTCCATATAAACTGAATTATGCTGTTAGATTTGAATGTCTTGAAGGTTATCAAATGAAAGGATCTGCTATAATAACATGTGGTATTGATAGTCAGTGGAAGCCTCAAATACCCAGCTGCCTCAGTAAGTATTCATTTTGAATATATTAAAAGGAACTAAATATAAAAATAGAATTTTGGTATAAGATATGGTTCTGTATTATCAATGTGTTGGATAAGTGGTTTCAGAAAACCTGGTTCATAACAGTGGTTCTCATATGTATTTTTCTCATATGGATTTTTTTGTGTATTTTTAGGTGTCAGCTGCTCAGTGCTCCAGTGCACACAACAAATTGTGGTGCGCACAAAGAATTTAGTTTGAAAACACAAAATTTTGCATTCAATCTGACCTCCACACAAAGTTTTTAAAATGTGCACACAAGATTAAAATGTGCACACAAAATACATTTTTGCACACACAGCCAAGAAGGAATTAGAACAAACATTGCAGCTGCCCAATGCCTATAGTGCCCAGTTAAAAAAAACTGGAAGCATACTGTATATGGGTCCATATATACAGAAGAGCACTGGGGCCAGCAAAAAAAAAAAATGGGATGAATTATGACTTTAAATCTCATAATTATGACTTTAAAAAGTCGAAATTATGAGTTTAAATCTCATAATTATGATTTTAAAAAGTCGAAATTATGACTTTAAATCTCATAATTATGACTTTAAAAAGTCGAAATTATGACTTTAAATCTCATAATTATGACTTTAAATCTCATAATTATGACTTTAAAAAGTCATAATTATGACTTTTTGCAGTATAGCAGCAGGTTTTGGAAAAAAAAACTGACTCTTCCTACCACAAGGTGTCAATGTCATTGTTGTCTTGCAGTCCCTGAAGTCTGCAGCTGAGCTTTTCTAGATCTCTTGTAC
>CM044433.1:66926599-66942532 GCA_024363595.1 Xenopus borealis
TATACTGCAAAAAGTCATAATTATGACTTTTTAAAGTCATAATTATGAGATTTAAAGTCAAAATTTAAATTTCCTGTGTGCCAATTCCAATTGCTCCGTGTTGATGATGAAAATTTGAGCAATTAAAAGGGAGGGGCCAGGGGCAGCAAACAACAGTGTGCCTAGGGGCGTCGGCTACATAAATCCGGCCCTGTTAAAACAAATATATTTATATATTTACACAGGTATCTAAACACAGTCCTGCACTTTCACCTGGTTGCCTATTCATCCATCCTGCCATTTCTGATGAATGTTATGCAACTGCACCCACTGAAGAAGGGAACCGTTGAGCTACTACATAGTAAAGTTACTTTACTATCCAGGGCTTGGCCTTGTTTAAAGTGTAATGCCCTTTGCTTTAGATTTAATTCTGCCTGGATGTCTGAGTACAGTTTAAATGGGGGAGGAACGGATTGGGTAGTCAGATGGGAACTACATTAAAGTGGACCTGTCACCCTGACACAAAAATCTGTATAATAAAAGTCCTTTTCAAATTCAACATGAAATCCAATTTCTATTTTTTATTAAAGCATTTATAGCTGTTATAAGCTCATTTAAAAATATCAGCTGTCAATCAAATATTGTCTGCTCCTCCTCTATGCCCGTGGCATAGAAGCGGGGCAGACAATTACTTTCACTTTCCATTCAGCACTTCCAAGATGTCACTGCTCTCCACACTTTTCCCCCATTCTCTACACTGTTTAATTGTGTAGCCAGGGTATGGGGATGGACATTGGGTCCCCCATTCTGGTGCACAAACAAGAGTTTGAGATGATGCAAGGCTTGCCTTAATAACAAAATGGCTCCTGCCTGCTTGTTATAATTTTGAATTCCCAGACTGAAGGAAACAAGAATCAAATAATTTATAAAGTGTAAATAAAGTTCATTTTGCTTGACTAATGTGATAAAATAGGATTTTGAATATTTCTTTTGGATGACGGGTCCCCTTTAAGAATGTATATTTGTAACACAATATGGAAGAACATTATTAATTAAAATACAGAGACAAAAATGCAGGAAGATTTTATGATGTGATAGAAGAAAAAGAAATTAAGGATGAGAAGGTGGATAATGATCTATTTTTCTTATTAAAGACACCATTGATGACAATATATTGGTAAATTGGGTGTATTCTAATTGTATGTAAGAAACTGTGTGAGATAAATGCAACCAATTGCAATACTTTTAGGTGATTTTCAGAAATGTCATATAAAGTGCTTTAGCATAGCTTTGCAGTATGGTAGTTTGGAGTAGAAAGACATAATTACAATTTTTTATTCAGAATGTGTGCTTTAAAAAATATATGGTTTTGAATGGTATGAATATTAGAATATTAGACATTATTACACCACAACCACATATTCCATATTCAATGCTGACCCTTGGAGTGGGGACAGGGGTAGGTAGGGTTGCCACCTGTCCGGTTTTGACCCGGACAGCCCGGTATTTTGAAGGGCTGCCCGGGTCAATGCTTCCTGCCCGGTTTTCCAAATAAGGAAAACCGGTTGGGATTAGCTTGATTGATGCCGCGATCGGGCAATCGGCGATCGTGTCGTCATAGCTCCGCCCCATGACGTCACAGTCCCACCCACTGATGTCACGGGCCCGCCCCCCTGTCCGGCTTCAGCCACAGGGAAAGGTGGCAACCCTAGGGGTAGGAAAGTGTGAATAGGTAGGAGAGCCAATAAAGAGAAATATCAGGTGCAAAGAACTGAGCTGTGGTCAGGAAACAAGCCAAGGTCAGTTCAGTATCAAGCAGGAGCAAAGGCTTAGTGTTCGTAGTAGCAAGAGCAAGAAGATCAATTAGCAACTGTCAAGAGCACGCGCCACTCCTCTTCGTGGTGCTCCCAACATGGCGGCGCCCAGGGGACATGGGTGCAAAAACGCCGACGTCGGCAGGCCGGCGTGATGATGTCATGCGCCGTGGTGCCAAGTTCAAAGTAAAGGGACGCTCTGGTCACCAGCTCAATGCCCAAGTATAGGTCTTATTGCTGGAAGATTCCTGGGTGCATTTTTCTTTGTCTTGATCCTGATCCTGTGCTGACTGCCTTTTGACTTCTTGCCTGGACTTGGACCATTTTTCTGTTTTAACCCTGAACTATACCTTGCCTTGGACTTTCTGGAAGGCTTCCTCCTTAAATCCGGACTACCTCCCTGTGGGAGCCGAAGGCCCCCCTGACAGCAACTTGCCGTAATCCTTGACTGGCAAAGGTAAATCAATAGGAAGATTGTGAAGCTAAGAAGGGTGACAACCAAAATTTTCAAAAAATGGAGTTTGATTTGTGGAATAATGACAAATCCAGCCAATGGTAATAAAGAGACCCAAATTATCTTGAAGAAAAGAAGAATAACCTCAAAGGTACTGTTCCAAAGTTTGTTTCCAACATTCTTTTCGACTATTAGATTGTGAGTGGAATGCAGAAGAGTCTCTTGGCCATGTCCACAATCTTAAAAATTCCTAGATGACCAGCTAATGGAGAATCATGTATAAGTTTTAAACTTCAATCTGTAATGCTTTAGGAACAAAAATTTTCCCATCAGCATAGACAAGATCTTGTTCACAAGAAAAAGTTGTTTGAGGAGGCAGTTCTGTAATCGCCTGGTCTTTAAATTATCAAAGTTTGGTAAGGAAGTCTGTTTGATTGAGGAGAAAGTTACTAGGTTGAAGAATGGGATCCTCTGAAAAAATCTGCGAAGGTTCCTCAGAGAAGAGGCAAGACAGAGGATTGGCTTTCCCATTTTTGGTACCTGGATGAAAAGAGATAAGGAAATTAAATCTTGAAAGAATAAAGCCCAGCGAGCTTGTTGATGATTAAAGTGGTTGTTCCCCTTTCAGTTAACTTTTAGTAAGATGTAGAGAGTGATATTCTGAGACAATTTGCAATTGGTTTTCATTTTCTATTATTTGTTTTGAGTTATTTAGCTTTTTATTCAGCAGCTCTCCAGTTTGCATTGTCTGCAATCTGGTTGCAAGGGTCAGAGTTACCCTAGCAACCATGCATTGATTTGAATAAGAGACTGCATTATGAATAGGAGAAAGATGAGTAATATATACAACTTAACAATAATGATACATTTGTAGCCTTAAAGAGCATTTCCTTATTAGAAGGGGTCAGCGACACCCATTTGAAAGCTGCAAAGAGTGCGAAGAAAAAGGCAAATAATTATAAAACTATAAAAAAATAAATAATGAAAACCAATTGAAAAGTTGATTAGAATTGGACATTTTTTTAACATAGTAAACATTACCTTTAAGTGAACCGTCCCTTTCAAGGGCACCTCTGAGCTAAAAAAATCCCCAAACTGAAGGTCCGGGCTGATAGAGCCCGCATTCCGGTTTGGGGTTCTAACCCCCTGCCTGCGCTGGCTTGCTCGCGCCAGGAGGGAGATCCCGGTGCGAGCCGCCATGACACCCCACGCGCATGTGCAGAATGAAATGCTGCCTGAACTTGCGGCAGCTTTTCATTCAGCTTATGTGCATGACTTCACATGCGCATATTGCGTCATGCCGGCTCGCACCGTGAACTCCTTCGGTTTGGGGAATTTTTTTAGCCTATAGGCACCCTTTAAGTCTCTTAGCTGTGCGTAAATGTTCCAAGTTTTTATGATTGGAAAAGATTTGAATTGGATGTTGGGCTCTTCAAGATGATGTCGCCATTCTTCTAAAGCAGATTTAAAGGGGTTGTTCACCTTTGAGTTAACTTTTAGTATAATGTAGAGAGTGATATTCTGAGACAATTTGCAATTGGTTTTCATTTTTTATTGTTTGTGGTTTTTGAGTTATTTAGCTTTTTATTCAGCAGCTCTCTAATTTGCAGTGTCAGCAATTTGGTTTCTGTGGTACAAATTACCCTAGCAACCCTGCATTGATTTGAATAAGAGACTGGAATATGAATAGGAGAGGGACTGAATAGAATGATAAATAATAAAAAGTGGCAGTAACAATACATTTGTAGCCTTACAGAGCATTTGTTTTTATATGGTGTCAGTGACCCCCATTTGAAAGCTGCAAAGAAACAGAAGAAAATGGCAAATCATTAAAAAAACTATGAAAAATAAATAATGAAGACCAATTGAAAAGTTTCTTAGAATTGACCCTTCTACAATATACTAAAAGTTAACTTGAATGTGAATCACCCCTTTAATAGCAAAGAATTCTCTATCTCCAACAGAAAAGTTCTTTACTGAAGGTGTAAGTTTTTTTAGAAAAGAAAGCTACCA
The DNA here is from genome assembly GCA_024363595.1 of Xenopus borealis. Classification (NCBI taxonomy): domain Eukaryota; kingdom Metazoa; phylum Chordata; class Amphibia; order Anura; family Pipidae; genus Xenopus; species Xenopus borealis. Next base: position 66,930,860 of record CM044433.1, read on the forward strand.
GGTGAAACTTCGTATTAAAGTTGACTCTTTGAGACAATATTGCTCCTACTGCAGAGTTGGATGTGTCAACCTCCAAAAAGAATGGTAAGGAAAGATTTGGGTGTTGAAGAATAGGTGCTGCCATAAAAAGCTCCTTTAGACTATCAAAAGCTTGATGAGCCTCTGTAGACCACTCTTGGATTCCATCAAGGTCCCAGTACCGGAAATTAGAAACCACAAAAATTCGATCTCCTTTTTGAACTTGCACTTTTCCAATTTAGATAACAGAGACGTGATAAGACCTCTTTCATGTGTATCTGCTATTCAGAGGGAGCGTTTGAAATAATAAGAATATCATCAAGGTAAACCGTGTCAAAGACATCTAGAAGTTCCCTAAAATTTCATTGATGAAATGTTGACAAGTGGCGAGAGCGTTGTAGAGATCTTCTAAATGACCGTATCTGACGAGATATGACGAAATATTCTAAATGACCGTATCTGTGTCCATTCCTCCCCTTTCCAATACAGACGATGTTTTAAGCTCCCCGAAGATCTGGCTTAGAGAATATCTTAGCGTAACGTAGATTTTGAAACAATTCGGGAATGAGAGGAAGCAGATAACGATTTTTGATAATAATATTATTTAGATTTCTATAGTCAATGCCGGATCTTATCAACTTGTCTTTCTTTTAAACAAAGAAATGCCAAATAAAGCCTTTATGCAGATTCTCATCCAGATAATTTTTGAGAACTTTTAATTCTGGTTCTGAAAGAGGATAAATTCACCCAAAAGGAATTGGTGCTTGTGGTGTTGAGGCGATTGCCCTACTCTATAAGGGAGACTGTCTCACAGGAACTAAAGAAACTGGTAGAGCAAGATGTGATTGAAAAATCAGAATCCTCTCAATGGATAAGGCAGTTGTTATGGATAATCATCCCTTGCCACACATAGAGGAAATATTTTCAGAACTCCGCGGAGCAAAATTCTTTTCAACCCAGGATCTTTAGAGTGCTTATCATTAAGTAGTACTGCATGAGGAAATCCGAGACCTCACTGCATTTATCACACATGATGGTTTGTTTCGGTTCAAGTGTGTACCTTATGGACTGGCTTCAGCACCGAGTTGTTTTCAAAGATTGATGTTTTCTATACTCCATGACATACCTGGTGTACAATGCTACTTGGATGATATAATTGTCTACGCTCCAACTATGGATCTTCATGACAAGTACCTGGAAAAGGTTCTAAAATGCATTGATTCTGCAGGACTCAAACTGAACCTTTCGAGATGCCACTTCAGAAAAACTCAGCTGTCATTTCTGGGTCATATAATTTCACAAGGTGGATTACTGCCTGACCCTGACTATGTTAACGCAGTTACACAAGCAACTACTCCATCTGATTTCCAGACCTTACGAGCTTTCTTAGGTCTTACTTCATAGTATTCTAAGTTTATTCCCAACTATGATTCAGTTGTGGAGCCACTACTACGTGCAAGTCTGGTTTGGTCAGAGACTGCTCAACATAGCTTTGAAATAGTGAAGCAGTTAATTGTGAACAGTCCTGTGCTAGCTTTATTTGATCCTGCAGTACCCACTGTGGTTACTACAGATGCTTCAGACTATGGCATTGGTGCAGTTCTCACACAGATCCATGTTGATCATTCAGAGAAAAATGTTGCATTTGCATCCAGAAGACCTACAGAGACAGAGCATAAGTATTCAACTGTTGAAAAAGAAGCTCTAGTGTGTGTTTGGGCAACAGAAAATGGAGAACATACCTATGGGGTAGAGAATTTACCTTAAGCACTGATCATAGCCCTTTAACTACACTACTTACAACAAAGGGACTAGTAAGAGCTGGAATCCGCATTGCTAGATGGTCAGTGAGGCTACTTCAACTACAAAATGCAATACAAACCATGTTTGAAAAATGTTACTGACTATTGTTTGTCACGTTTACCTTTACCCGCAGCTTCTGATACACTAGATGAGGACATAGAAGTTGTAGCATTGACTGATATTTTATCATCTACAGCTGCTGATTTTAAGCAAGCTTGCCTCACCTGTCCAATTCAAGTAAAACTACTGGACATCTTACAAAACAAATTGCCAAATGCTGAGAAGAATCTCAGTCCTCAACCTTAATACAGGATTAGACACAAACTGTCCTTAGTAGATGGCTATGTTGTCCGTGGAGCTCACCATTTATTGGTACCTGAAACCTTGAGAGAAAAGCTCATACAACTTGCACATGAGAGTCATCAAGGAATTGTACCTACAAAACAAAAACTGCAAGAACTGTACTCGTGGCCAGCAATGGATGCCGATGTGGTAACTACCATTCATTTTTGTTTTACTTGTCAGAACCATGACAAAACAACTATCACACATGCACCACCACTTCAGCCAGTACCATTTCCTGATTCAGCATGGGAAAAACTTGCTATTGATATTGTGGGTCCTTTTGCAGATGCTCCTATAGACTGCAGATTTGCTATAACTATGATAGACTATTGTATGAGAAACAAATGCAATTTCTGGTCATTTACTATACCATCAGCTACAGTAATAACATTTCTGTCTACAGTCTTCAGCAGAGAAGGACATCCAAAGGAGTTAATATCAGACAACAGACCAAAGTTTGTCTCATATGAGTTTGAATCCTTTCTGAGAGAGAGGAATATTGTGCATAGGAAATCTTCAGTGTATTACCCACAAGCAAATGGAGAAATTGAGCTATTCAACAGAAGTCTGAAAGAAGCACTACAGACAGCAAATCTTACTGGGAAATCTTGGAAAGTATTTACAACAGAGTTCCTACATAACTACAGAGCAATATGCCATGCAATGACCCAATCATCTCCAGCTGAATTATTACATGGCAGACAGATGTGCACTAAGTTACATGTTGCAGACATCAAACATCCACCAAATACTGTTCCTACAAAATCTACTGCTGACATTGTCAAACGTCACCAAGCCAAATACATGGCTTATACTGACTGAAAACATGGTGCAAGAGAAGTGCACTTTCAGCCTGGATCTTTATTCAAAATTAAGAAACCAGGAATACTGAAACAAGGACAATCTAAATTTACTACACCACTTCAAGTGAGACGCCAGCGAGGATCATACAAATATGAACTGTCTGATGGACACATATGGAATGCAAGTCATCTTGCTCCTGCTAGATATGACTTTGGAAATGTTCCATTTGATGAAGGCTCCTGATGCCAACCGCAATAGGCCTGAAGAAAGTGAACCTATAAGGCGTACTGAGAGAATCACAAAATTACCTGCATGGACCAAGGACTATGTCATTTGAAGAATGTATATATTGCTTTAAGATGCATTGTTATTGTTTATTACATTTGCTCAAATGCTTTCCTACTATAGGGGGAATATGTGGGGTTTATACAAATGGCCTGCGGGTGTCACTGTGGATACACAGGACTTTCTGTACAGCTTGAAAGTGAAAGTAAGAGCTACTATGTTGTGTAATGGCTGCATGAACCTGCTAATAAAGCACTGTTATACTCTTCTCATCCTCGGCTACCAAACACAACAGTGCTCCCAGGAGTAAATCAATCGAGCAATTATAAGAGCGATGTGGAGGCAGTTCATCTTCTCCTCTTTCATTAAAGACATCATAGAAGTCTCTGGTAGGAAGAGTTGGAGATTCATTCAAAGAAACCAGGACAGTGGACGAAATAAAGAAGACACTGCAACATTGACTTTGACAGAAGTCAAGAGGAAAATTTAATTTTATTAGACTTCCATTTCATATACGGGTTGTGTTTAATCAACCAAGGCAGACCCAAAATAACAGGTAACATAGGAGAAAAAATGCTATCAAAAGTAATTTTTTCTTAGTGCTTCCCCAAACAAACTGTCTGAAGTGGTTAAGTCTCACAAGATGATGGGACCCACAGGAGGAGAGGAATCATCAGACAAAAGGATTACCAATGGATGCTCCTTAGACGTGGTTGGAATGTCATGGATATTAGAAAATTCTGTATCCATGAAACACCCACAAGCTCCGGAATCAATGATGGCACAGGTCTCAATCTCTTTTCCTTGGAACTGAAGGAGTAAAAAGACAGAAAATGGGAGTCTTTATTACTAGAGTTCTTAAAAAAGCTGGAAAAAGGGAGCTACCTTCCAGACGAGTTGGACAGGTTCTTAGCAGATGTCCAGCATTTTCGCAGTACAGGCATAAATTCATTTGCCTCCTTCTAGCCAGTTCCTCAGAGCTTAAAGGGATACTGTCATGGTAAAACATGTTTTTTCCAAAATGCATCAATTAAAGGGGTTGTTCAACTTTGAGTTAACTTTCAGTACAATTTAGAGAGTGATATTCTGAGACAATTTGCAATTGGTTTTCATTTTTTATTGTTTGTAGTTTTATAGTTATTTAGCTTTTTATTCAGCAGCTCTCTAGTTTGCAGTGTCAGCAATTGGTTTCTAGGGTAAAAATTACCCTAGCAACCCTGCATTGATTTGAATAAGAGAGGGACTGAATAGAATAAGTAATAAAAAGTGACAAAAACAATACATTTGTAGCCTTACAGAGCATTTGTTTTAGATGGTGTCAGTGACCCCCATTTGAAAGCTGCAAATCATTAAAAACTATGAAAAATAAATAATGAAGACCAATTGAAAAGTTTCTTATAACTATCCCTTCTACAATATACTAAAAGTTAATTTGAAGGTGAACCACCCCTTTAATAGTGCTACTCCAGCAGACTTCTGTACTGAAATCCAATTCTCAAAAGAGCAAACAGATTTTTTTTTATTTCAATTTTGAAATCTGATACGGGGCTAGACATATTGTTAGTTTCCCAGCTGCCCCCAGTCATGTGACTTGTGCCTGCGCTTTACGATGGAACTACTTTCTGGCAGGCTGTTATTTCTCCTACTTAACTGAATTAGTCTCTGTGGGACTTGACTTTTACTGTGGAGTGTTGTTCTTAGATCTCGAGGCAGCTGTTATTTTGTGTTAGGGAGCTGCTATCTGGTTACCTTCCCATTGTTCTTTTGTTAGGCTGCTGGAAGGGGAGGGGGTGATATCACTCCAACTTGCAGTACAGCAGTAAAGTGTGACTGAAGTATATCAGAGCACAAGTCACATGCTGGGGGCAGCTGGGAAACTGACAATATGTCTAGACCCATGTCAGATTTCAAAATTGAGCAGCTCTATTAATTGATACATTTTGAAAAAAAAACGTTTATCCCTTCAAAAAAGGACTAAGAAGACCGAGTTGCATGAGTTCAGGTGGATCGGTAGCAGAGGGGAAAACAGGAATTTGGGAGGCTAGAGCGAAGGAAGTCTTGGGTGTAACCCAATAAGGAGAGCCAGATCTTTCCAGATGAAGTTCTTAAAGTTTTCAATCCACTTGGATTACCAGGGAATTAAGTTCCTCCAAAGCTTCCGGTATTCCTACACAAGCAAGTTCATCTTTCAAGGACTCTGCCAGGCCCAAAGCGAAATTGATGTCTCGGGGCCTTATCATTCCACTCAGTGTCCCCAGCCCAATGCTTATACTCGGCCACATAACCCTCCACACGCCTTAAGTCCCTGACGTAAGGATCTAATGGCAGTCTCTGCAGTTCTAGCGTGCCGGGAATGATCATATAATGTAGCCATTGAACAAAAGAAAGTGGAAAGGTCATTCAAAATGGCTCTGCATTGTTAAATTCCAGTAGGCGATGGGCCCAAGCTAGGGGTTCCCCTTGGAGGAAAGGGAAAATGACCTTGCTCTGGGAGAGCATGTAAAAAGGTGCGTCATCACAAATTGAATCCATCTTAGTGGCTTAGTGATACTATCATGTACCTGAATATTAGAGTCCATTTGGCATAAAAATCAATTACAAAAAATAAGTAGAAGGTGGACTACAAAACCAATATATTAAAAGTACAATTTATTATATAATCACTAAAACACTTGCCGACCAGAAAACACAGTAAATAAATTATAAATAAATAGTTCTAAAATCAATAATAGATACAATATGCTTAAAATTTCAAAATAGAGGATGGTTGTGAGTTGTATTTCAACAAAAAAAGTTATTTCCCAGGAACTAAAGATGAAATTTTTGAGATTACAAAAAGGGGTATATTGGGGTGTCCCCCACTCCCTCCTCCTTACCAGCTGCAAAGGCCCCCCCAAAAAAGAAGTTGGAATAATCTCACCAGATACACAGTTCCGAAATTTTCCAAGGGCACAGCCGGATTTAAACTCTCAGCAGCCTTAATACTGTTTCATGAATTTCTCTGTAGATGTCACTTTCACTATGGTCCAAGATGGCACACCGTCTGTTTCAGTGCGTGCGCTCCACAGCGGAATGCAACCTCTGATTTCTTTTCACAATCTCCCCCTGCTTCACTAATTTCACAGTTTCACGAACTGGCAGATCACAAGGAACCAACAACTTATAACTTTTCATGATTTTTCCGTGATTTCAGTTAAAAACATAAAAAAATGAAAGTCCACACCAAGGAATGATCCCACCTGGGTACTGCAATGTGTTTCGCCAAACTAAGGCTTTCTCAAGCAGTTAAAGACTGGAAGTGATGTCATTTCTCACTTTAAATAACCTAAGCTTAAAGGGAACACAAACAGTTTCAGCATTAAAGGCATATTACACCAAATCAGGAATATTAACAGCTTATAGCCACTAAATATTCTCAAACAAGGGATGACAGCTTGGTTCCACTGTATGAATTAAGGATAATGTTTAAGTCTACTATGACAATTTATTGAAGTATATCAAATATCTCACAAAAAAGGTGCCAGTTCAAATCTGATATTTAACCCATGTAGAGTGTCCATATCAAATATCCACTTTTGTTCCTTACACTTAAGCTTATTCCTATGGGGACACCATCTATCGCTAGGAACTTCAGATCTTTAAAGAGCTACTGACACCTGTAATTAAACTCTTTTTTACATCTATTATAATAACAGGCTTTGAAAGCTACTTCTAAATTTGCCATAAAGTATTTGCATGGTGCTTTTACATTACCTGTCTGATCCCCCATGTTCTTGTATGAGGGGGGGGGGGGGCTGCCATATTTGTGCATCAGGCATCTGTTATCATTAGAAACTGTAACTAACTAGAGTGTCAGAGAGTCAGGCTTAGGAAATCCAACTAACAATTATATACAAAAACAAAGCTCTCAGCAAAAAATGATCACTATGACCTATAGGTAACGTAATATACATTCATTGTTAAAATTCATTTATTTGTGTCAGAATCACTTTAAGGTTCCCCCACCCCATGTGCAGAATTACAGTGTTCATAAAAATTTGTAGATTCTCCTTTTTCTCCAACCCTTTTTCTCCTAATGCTACTCCAATGTTCGACAATTCTTTTAGCTAGCGGACGAATGGTTTCCCCTATATGTACTAGTTTGCAGGTACAAACAATGAGATAGACCACAAATTTAGACTGATAGTTATACAGGGTGCTTATCCTAAATTTTCTAGAATGGGTATGTAACTGAAAAGAGGCTCCCTTTTTAACCAAGAACATTTTGAGCAATGTCCGCATGGAAACATCCTTTTTATATCCTGTTGAAAAAGTTATTAGGGTTACATTGTGGGTTCCCATCTCCATTGGGGTTATTATCTTTCTCGACAATGTTTTTGAACAATATTAAAAATCTTCCAACTTGTCATTGTTGTATTTCGTTACTATGCACTGACTTTTTTTCTATCCCTTTAGTACCTGATCTTTTTTCTTTTTAGGGACAAGTAATTGCTTCCTCTGATCTCACTCTCTCTATCCTACAATAATACAATTTATCTATACATATTGGGCATCAAACTGTTCAGTAGACCCTTGGAGAAAATAGTTATGGTGTTTACCAATTGTATTTAAGAAATTGCAATAAATTGAGATAAATGTGCAAATTTCAATATTTTTAGGCTATTTTCAGAAATAATTACTCATTTTGGATTTGTCAGACTGTGTACTTTCTAAAATCATATTGTTTTCAGGGGTCACCATACTTTTTTGTTGCTTTTGCCACACATAAAACTGGCAGTGTGTTTATAAATTAGGGTAAAAATAAGCCATCAAATAAATATGCACAAGGTAGATTTTGGGGTCTTTATATGCCATGTACTTCGATAAAGCTTTATACATCAAGTATCAAACTGTTCATTCAACAAAAAGAATTCATAATTAGGGTGTTATCTTGGTACCTAAAATAAGTATGTGGGAGATAAGGTGCTGCAAAGTGGAAGCTTTGAGGTGATTTTTGGAGATTTCACCAAAATCACCAAATTTAGGAAAGCTTTGCTGTTTGCTTTAGAGTATATGTACATATGTACCCATAGATTTACGGGAATGTGTATTTTCCAAAAATATGTAGTTTTCTGGGTTGAATGTACTTTTTTTGTAGCTTTACCCTTCATAAAATGCAGTAAATGTGTTTATTTTGCAGGACCTGAAATGACAGATCATATGTCTTTAATTTTGGGGCCCCTATATGCCACATACTTAGGTAACCCAATACACATTGGGTATCAAACTGTTCAGTGGACTCCTTGTGTTCATATTTATTGCTTATATGTGGGTGATAAGATGCTTAAAAATGTTAGTTTTTAGGTGATTTTTGGAAAAATCACCAAATATAGAAAAGTTTTGCGACTTGGTACTTTGGAGTAGAAAGATTCGTATACCCTATTTGGATTAGAGGGAATGTATACTGTGCACAAATATATGGTATTCTGGGGTGATTGTACTTTACCCCTCAAAAAATCCTATAAATGTGTTGATTATGCAGTATCTGGACGTACAGAACTGAAAGCTCATTGCCTAAACTCTTGGACCAGTTAATATGTGCAGATGAGGCAGCAGCATAGAAGTATCGTGAGCTACAATCCATATCGCTGAGTAACTGCATGTGACTTCACACATGTTCCATGTTATGTTTTCATACCCTAACAGCCTTTACTAAAGATCAAGTACCTCTCCAATCAGTGCCTCAATCTCTGCATCGCACTGCCTTCTTACACATTTGTACATCCCATCACTGATCAATGTTCTGACAACCCTTCCAGTCTGTCCATGTTTCCTGGGCTACTTTTTCAAACTCTCTGTCCTTTAGTAAGCTGCTGTCAAAGTGCCAATAGGCAGCTTTATGCAGAGATGGTGCATTGACCACTATTAGGGATGCACAATTGTGGTCTGAGAATGGGCCAACCTAGTGGTACTGGACTGGGCTTGTGACTTGAAACGGCTGGCTGGATATATATATATATATATATATATATATATATATATATATATACAGTATATCCTATCAATCTGGGATTGAGAAACATGACCATCTCTCAACCTGACATAGGTGAAGGCATATGTCTCTGGGTGCTGTGCTCCAAATGTCAACCATGGAGAAATAGGCGAGGAGTTCTCACAGTGCTAACTCTGATATGTACCTTCTCTGTGGTACATTGCGGTCATGAGCATCAAGGGTGGAATTAAAATCACCCCCCCCCACACACACACACACACACACAATCAAGGCTTTATCTGAGTCAATTGTCTCCATATACAGGGCCGCCATTAGAAATTACGGGGCCCACACAGGCACCTAAGCCCCGCCCCAATCCCTGCCGAATCCACATCAAAGTTAAAAAGACCACACAGACATCAGCGCTAAAAAAGTAAACCCCCCCCCAGGGCTCCCTTATAAGTTAAAAAAAAATTGGTGCCAGAGCCCCTCATACAAGTTTAAAAAAATTGGGGCCCCAAAAATATTTAAAAAAAAAAAACATTGGTGGCAGGGCCCCCGTTAACAAGTTAAAAAAAAATTGGAGCCCCATATTTTGCGGGTCTATATCCTAAATGTTGCAGGAGTAGGATCGGAAGCACCCTTTGTTGGGAGACCCTGCAATGGCTCAGGCGTTCCTTAGATTTCACTTGAAACACCTTCAGAGGTGTTTGACGGAGGGATAGCAGATGGAATCAGCTTCTCAACAATGGGAGGGGGGGGGTTTAGAGGCTCAATAGTCTGCCTCCGCTTATTCAACTGCCTCCTGACCATCCTGGATGGCAACAACACTGGGATCAGTGCAAGGCAAGGGAGGAGAGCTCTCTGCATGTACACCGGACCTCTCAGGGCTGTTTTTTTTACAGATTTTCAGAGACTGTTTGGGTACCTTCCTCCACTGCTCCAGCCTCATCAACCTGCCTTGCATTCTCATCTGCAGGATTCTGTATAGGGGTTATCACAATATTTTCCCCCCTCCAGGAGTGTCCTCAGGGATATTGACTACCCACTCTACAGGGGTATGATTGGGTATCCTTTTATTCTCTAGTGGTAGAACCCCCCCAAATGTGTTGGATGTTGCACCCCTGACTGTGGGGACACCCATATTGCCTATTCCAGGCTTTCCAAACCAATAACCTCATTATTCTTTGTTGGGTTTGAAGGTAAGCGTGTATGATCTGGTACTGATTGAATGAATCTAATAATTGGGTTAGATATGTCACTACATTAGGACCAGTTGTTGTGTTGCTCTTTTTGCCCTTGGATGGGGGTGCTCCGTCATTTACTATTGATGCTCATTCTTCAGGCACCAGCCTGTTGGACCTTTTGCATCTGCCACTATTGCAGAGGGTCCCACAACCTCAGCTGCAGCCTTTTATAAGCCTTTATGCCATAAGCCCCTGAAATTAGGCACCTGATGCCATATTTCCTTGTAAGCTACTCTACCCTAGCAGTCACTTGGCTAGAATTGCTTCCAGCAGCTACTGCCTGTGTAAGTGTTTTTGCAGGGATGACATTGGCTGCAAACGTAGAAGCAGCATGTTTGGTTTTTTTTTTTTTTTTTACATGGGCTCTGACTTTTTGCTTTTTATTGGATCCCATTATTTTACAAAATGACCCACAAAAAAGGTAGCCTTATTCTATTAATCAACAAAAAGTAAATGCTAAGGTGAGAAGCATGGCGAAGGCTAATGTGAGCAGGCACCTGGGCGTTGCACTGCTACCAGAAAAGATTTTATGTTCTTTTTTTTTATCAAGACAAGTTTTTTTAGGGTCACATTTGGTGTAGCGTTCCCCTATGCCCATGCCCAAAAGACATAAACCTGGGTCCTTCGGCAGGTTGGCGCCCGTTATCTATATGACTTGTTGCCAATATTTCTGCAGTTGTGAGCACTGCCACATTGTGTGGCGTAGGGTGGATGGTTGGGATGCACACCTTAGGCATATGGGTGAGACATTATTATACATTTTATTTAGCCTTTTCTATGTTATACTAAGCTCTATGTAGCGTATACAGTTGCAACAACCTGTCGTAGTTATAAGATACTTGTTTAGTGGCTTTTAGGGCCTTGCCCCATTGATTGCCAGTTAAGTATTGTAAGTCCCTTTACCATGCCTCCCTACTCTTGACCGGATTATTACTAATCAGTGCGTCTTTAATTTTTTTTGTATAGCTTAGAGAGGAGCCCCTTTTGGTCTGTCCTCTGGAGGGTGATTAAGAGCTGAGAGGTGTCTATCTTAATATGGTTTAGTTTGTTTTGTTTAAGCAGGGCACTTCTGATTTGGTGGTAAGTAAGCCATTGGGTTGTATGCTGTGTTCTTAACTCAGTAAATTATTTTGATGAGTTGTTTGCCCATATATCTGCTATGCACACTATTCCTTTGTTTAGCCAGATCTTTGGGGGGGG
>CM044433.1:66942731-66979831 GCA_024363595.1 Xenopus borealis
GGCAGGGGGTTCTACCAGCCAAGTATGGAAATTTTGCATTTCCCCACAGAGGTGCACTTTTGCCAGGGCCTTACCCTGCGCCTGCAAGATTGGGTTCTGAAGTTGGTCAGCTGTCCCTAATATTGCTCCCCAAGGGAAATTTGTTGCATCAGATGCCCTTATCCAGAGCTCTTGAAAGGGGGGATAGTGAGTTGGTTGCAGCGTAGTGACCATGTGAGTGACCTGGGTGGCCAGGTAATAGTGTAGCATATTGGGCAGGGCCATTCCCCCTTCTAGATTTTATATTCTTAAATCCTTCTCCCTTTAGCTTTCTCTCCTTACACAACTGAGTGCAAAATAAAAGCGCTTGATTTGAGCTGAAAAGGGAAATAAAAAATGCAAGTGAAACTGATGCCCAGGTGTGGGGGAGGGGTGGGTAATCTGTCAGTGAGTTTGTAGCCCTCAAGAAGTGAATGCAAAACTCCCCAAAATTCACACACCAAGTAGCCAACACTGAATACAAACAAAAAATCCTGCCTTAGAGGAGAATTTCTCTGCTTAAAGGGGTTGTTCACCTTTGAGTTAACTTTTAGTATAATGTAGAGAGTGATATTCTGAGACAATTTGCAATTGGTTTTCATTTTTTATTGTTTGTGGTTTTATAGTTATTTAGCTTTTTATTCAGCAGTTCTCTAGTTTGCAGTGTTGGCAATTTGGTTTCTAGGGTACAAATTACCCTAGCAACCCTGCATTGATTTGAATAAGAGACTGGATTATGAATAGGAGATGGTCTGAATAGAATGATACATAAGAAAAAGTGGCAATAACAATACATTCGTAGCTTTAAAGAGCATTTGTTTTTAGATGGTGTCATTGACTACCGTTTGAAAGCTGCAAAGAAACAGAAGAAAATTGCAAATCATTAAAAGCTATGGAAAATAAATAATGAAGACCAATTGAAAAGTTTCTTATAATTGGCCCTTCTACAATATACTAAAAGTTAACTTGAAGGTGAACCACCCCTTTAATTTTACAAGGAAACCCTTTTGAAATAAGAAATAACAAAAGTGGTATAAAGGTGATACCTTTAATGGCTAACTAATAATCATAGCAAGAACATTCTACATTTTCATGAATGTTCTGAATGCTTGCTCTGATTATATTAGTTAGCCACTAAAGGTATCCCCTTTATACCACTTTTTTTTATTTCAAAATGGTTGCCATGTAACATTTTTACTGGATAACATGGTACAGCAACTTTATCTGCTTGATTTGAAATCAAACAGACAGCTCACTTTTTTGTGGCTTCTCAAGTATCTGGAATTGCAGAACTGATAGTTTGTATGGGATGTCTTTGTTTTGGGCCCCTATATGCCACATGATTGCTTAAACCAATACACATTGGGCATCAAACTGTTCAATGGACTCCTGGCATTCATATTTAGGGTGTTTACCTTGGTACCTAATTATCTGTGGGAAATATGATGCTGGAGACTGGAGGCTTTGAGGTCAGTTTTTAAAAAGTTCACAATTTTTTATAAAAATTATACATTTAGAAACAATTTGAACTTAGTAGTTTGGAGTACATAGCTATATTTACCCATTTTGTATTTGAATTTGTCAGAATCTGTTCTTTCCTATAATGTGTCGTTTTCTAGGGTAAACCTACTGTTAGTGGAATGTTTGGCCTTGAAATTTAGAAGTATGCAGTTTTGTGGAGAGGATCTTTGGTAGTGTTTTTACCTATACAACTGAGAATAAAACTATATATATTTGGCATTCAGAAGACATAGAACTTTCCAAATCTGCTGTGCTATAGTGCATAAAATAAATTACTTTTCTGATGTATGTGTATTATGGGAAACAAGATTTTTTTACAGAAGTGGAATTACACCAAAATTCTAGCATATTTTGAAAGCTTAGGTTCTCCTAAAAAAATTATTATATTAGTTTTAATATAATAAGATTATTATCGCTATGCAAGGTGCCGCGGCCCAGTACCGGGCTTCGGACATACCTTAACTAGTCCGCCGGGCCCTATTTGACAACTATGACGCAGGCGTGACCAAATGTGATGCTGGCGCACCCGAATTTGACGTTGGCATGCCCAAATTTGATGCAGCGAGCATGCCTTTAAAAACCTTTATCAACAGGTGGTTGATGGTTGCCTTTAAAAAAGTTTAGTCTTCACACTGGTCCCTGAGCCAAAAAAGACTGGGCACCCCTGACCTAAAGGTGGTCCAACTGCAAATTAATTGATAGCAGGCCTTGCCCATAAATTTGACAGGTAGCCTTGTCTTTAAATCTTTGACATCATGATATTTTTTCCGATTCTTGGAATTCAATAATTTCTAAATCTATAATATTCTTTTGTTAGTTCTGTAAGTTAAAGAATATTAGCAACTGAGTAACCACAGTATCCAGAGTTATGGAGCAACGAAGGCCCATAGAGACAGGGAATACGCTCAACTAAGTCAGTAGCCACAGCATCAGCAGACACAATGTGACCAGAGTACTTTTCATTTGTCTACTGACATTTTGACAACAAGGCTCAAATAATCTCAAAAGCAGTTAACGCAATTCATTAAGGTTGAGCCAGAGGCAGCTCTTTATACTTCCTAACTAACTATGGTGCGGGAAAAAAATTAAAATCCATTGTTTTTCCATCCAGCCAACAAGGTGGTTAGTATCTTTCATACTATGTATGGTACCACTATGCTTCTATATAGGAATAGTATAACAGGCACCGAACTGACTACTGGTGAAAAGAATGTTATCACCTGTAATGGTAGATGCAGCATGGCAATTATTTTTATTAATATTATGCCTTTTCTTATATGTAAACATTTTTCCTCCCAATCACTTTCATTGTTTCTTTTACCTCACAGATTTAAACTGTCCATTTCCACATGTCCCACATTCAAAAATGCTTTCGAAACTCGTTGGTACATACTTGCCAAATTCTACTATAAGATTTCAGTGTGTTGAAGGTTTCAGCATGTATGGATCTGACACTGTGATGTGCGGTGCTGAAGGTGTATGGGAGCCATCATTACCCAGATGTATAGGTATGTTGTTTTATGCTATGCACCTGTAATGTACAATGTAAGCCAGTAATATAATTTACTTCTTATGTATATGCACTACAATGGCTTATCCATTATGGTTCAGCAATAAAGCACACAGTGGTGTTTTGCAGACCCCTTGATTTCTGGCTCATGGGCAGAAGGCAAAATGGAATACTGGAAAATTTCCATAAACAATAATGTTTATAATTCTGGTGCAATTGTTATTAGATAATTATCTTTCAAAAATGCAACAGTAAGCATTTTCAAGCAATAATTAAATAATCAAATAGATATGCATGGTTACTCACTTAAATAATGTATTAGTGAAAAACACCACATGGCAGCATCTTCCCTCTGTCTGCATACTTCATGTTAGCCACTCCCTCCCGATGTAATTCGCACCATTGGGTGCTTCATCAGAGGAGGTGTGGCTACTCTAGGTCATATCCCTTATATACCTGTCCAATTATTCTATACAGATTACAGAATCAGTAATTTAAACTATTTTATTATATCCATTTTCAGGGCCACACTCCGTACCTGGACCCTTACTTTCTGAAACCTGGCTAAATTAATATTCTCTTATGTTATCCACTTGCATCACAATTATCACAGGAATATCAAGTGCAGGGACTATTTACAGGGATACAAACCCATATCTTTAATTGCCTTATAACAATTTTGTTAATATTTAATTGCAATGGCACTACCTATACACACCCTCTACCTGTAGTAGTGTTCTTTAATAAGATGTACAATTATATCATATCTAATAAATATACACAATTTCAATATATTAATCTAAAAGTCATGTGCTAATTGTCTAATGGTGCAGCCAACATAATGGGCATCACATTGGCATTGTACTGCATATACCATAAATTTTGTGAAACAAGTTATAAGAAACAAGAAACTTTCTAAACTTAACCACTTTCTTACTATTATTATTTTTTGCAAACTACATAGCAACAAAATCCTTTCACACTTGCAAGGCATTTTGTCCTATTTTGACTTTTTCGTCATCTGTTAGGGGCAATTTTATTTGCTAAAGATTTAGCTTAGAATGAGTCCTCAAACTTTCTTGGCATTTTAATTATTAGGTTGAGTCCTCAAACTTTCTTGGCTTTCTAATTATTAGGTTGAGTCCTCAAACTTCTTGGCTTTCTAAAGATTTGGCTTTTCTACTTACCACCACTGGAGTTAACTTTAAAGTCTGTATAACCAGATCTACATTTAAAATATTCCAATTTTTCAAAATACTTTTCTTTACTGCTTTGTACTGAAGACCATATTCTAAAATGCATCTTACCTCTTCACCACTTTCACTCCCTCCTTTATTTTTACCTTAACTTCTTATCTATTTCTTTTTTTGTATCTTTCAACTTTTTAATTTTCTTCATAGCTTCATTTAGATCTGTTTTTTATATCCCCTTAGGCTTTCACATTCTCCTTGAGCCTTTTGGTAAAAAAAATCTCTCTTATTCGTGCAATTACGGTACATTCTCATTAGTTGAGCATAAGGAATAGTTTTCAATGTATGAGAAGGATGAAAAGAGTCATTCCTCAGAACTGTATTTCCAACTATCTCTTTCCTATATCATTTTGACATTACCATACTAACTTGTACATAAAAGGTCAGATCTAAAAAATCTGTATGTTTTGAATGATGCTGCATGGAAAATTTAATATCATATGGGTTATCATTTACACAGTTAAAAACCCCGTCAGATCCTCAATAGAGCCACTCCATATCATGATGACATTGTCAATGTAATGAAACCACCTGTCATCACAATAGGGATTATGTTTCCCATGTATAAACTCTTCTTCCCACATTGACAAAAAAAGGCCAGCATATGAAGTCGAGAACTTCACCCCCATAGCGTGTGTATGATTTGTCATTAGATTTGCCCATTAAAAGACAATATTATGGGACTGCTTCTGACAAAAAATCTATTTGTACCCTAGATGGCATAAACCTATGCAAACATTTGTTAATAGCTCTTAAGCCATCTACAAGATTTATTCTTGAGTGCAAAGACTGCATGGCCATTGTTACCCAGATGTAATGTTTTGCCACTGTATGATACCCATTTTACTTGAAGCATCTTGGCTATCTCTCAAATAGGCTAGCAATAGAACCACAATCTCTTTTAAAAAGTACTGCACATATTCACTCAGACCTTCACTTAAACTCCCAATTCTAGAATCTATGGTCCTCCCAGAAGATGTAACTTCATTTTAATACCCCATACCTCATCAACAACATCTTCCGTGTAATTTAAACCACTTTCAATGGCACAATCTTCCATAAATTCTACAATTTCACATTCTTGTGTATTAAACCTAAGCACTGCCTCATATGCTACCATCAAGTTCTCTGAAGCATTTACCCTTTTAATATTATTCTTCTCTGCAAAATATGAAGTTTATACTTCGACAAATTCGAAGTACAAAATCTGATCACCATATACATTTTTTCAGTATTAGGAATTAAATTTTTTCTACTTAATTCATTAATATAAATCACTCTATTGTAGTAACATAGTAAGTTTGAAAAAAAGACACATCCATCTAAAGCCTCTCCAATTTGCCTCAGAGGGGGAAAAAAATCCTTCCTGACTCCAAAATGGTGATCGGACTAGTCCCTGGATCAACTTGTACTATGAGCTATCTCCCATAACCCTGTATTCCCTCACTAGATAAAAAGCCATCCAACCCCTTCTTAAAGCTATCTAATGTATCAGCCTGTACAACTGATTCAGGGAGAGAATTCTGCATCTTCACAGCTCTCACTGTAAAAAAAACCTTTCCGAATATTTAGGTGGAACCTCTTTTCTTCTAATCGGAATGGGTGACCTTGTGACAGCTGGAAAGACCTACTGGTAAATAAAGCATTAGATAGATTATTATATGATCCCCTTATGTATTTATACATAGTTATCATATCTCCCCTAAAGCATCTCTTCTCCAGCATGAACATCCCCAATATGGCCAGTCTTTCATCATAGCTAAGATCATACCTTTTACCTGCTTAGTTGCCCTTCTCTGTATCCTCACTAATATAATAATGTCCTGTTTGAGTGATGGAGACAAAAACTGTACGGAATATTCCAGATGGGGCCTATAAGTGCTCTATAAAGAGGAAGAATGGCCCCCTCCTCATGTGACTCTATGCCCCTTTTAATACAGCTCAATACCTTATTTTCCCTTGATGCAGCTGATTGGCATTGCTTGCTACAGCCAAGTTTATCATCTACAAGTACTCCAAGGTCCTTTCCCATAATGGATTTGCCGAGTGCAGTCCCATTAAGGGTATAAGTCGCTTGGGTATTTTTACATCCCAGGTGCATGACTTTACATTTATCTTCATTGAATCTCATTTGCCACTTAGCTGCCCAGATTGCCACGTTGTCAAGATCCCGTTGCAATGATGCCACATCCTGGATGGAATTAATTTTGCTGGATAGTTTTGTGTCATCTGCAAACACTGATACATTACTTACAATACCCTCCCCTAAGTCATTAATGAACAAATAAAAGTGGACCCAATACCGAGCCCTGAGGGACCCCACTAAGAACCTTACTCCAAGTAGAGAACGTACCATTAACAACCATCCTCTGTACCCCTGTAGATCACATTTACTGCCCCCCAACCCCCCCGAGTCCAGAATCTGACTTAACTCATCATAAAAAGCAATCAAATTTGACTGACATCCTTCATAAAGCCAGATTGCGGCTCATAATGCCATTCACTAGGACAAACTTTTGAATGTGATCCCTTAACAAGCCTTCAAATAATTTGCTTACCACATATGTCAAACTTACTGGCCTACAATCACCAGGCTGAGATCATAATCCCTTTTTAAATATTGGAATGGCATCAGCTTGTCTTCAATCCATTGGCACCATACCAGATGAAAGTGAATCTGAGAAAATCAGAAGTAGGGGCTAGTGTAAAACTGAACTAAGCTCTCTTAGAACCCGAGGGTGTATGCCAGCAGGCCCTGGAGCCTTGTTTACATTAATTATAATTAATTTGAATCATATCCTGAGTCAGCCAATGCCTTGATTGAGCTGAGCCATCAGTGTAGCTATGAAATGAGCAAGGGAACTCAGACTCCTCTGTTGTATATACGGAAGAAAAGAACTGATTTAGCACATTTGTCTTTTTTGTATCTGTTACAGCCATACTGGTACCAAATTTCAAATAAATATGATAAAGATTATTCCCAATTCATTATCATTAATAGTATCAGTGAATTGATTGTCCCGTGTAATTCACGGCAAACAAAATTGGATTCTCCCTCTGTAAATCAGAGCTCTTATAAAGATAATCCATATCAATTATTTGGAACATTTTCTGATTATCGTATTAATTGCTTTTTGGTTGCCATCAGTAATGCTGCTATTAGCAATCTGTCCAGTCTCATTTATATAGTCACATCCATCATTCTATACATTGCAGTAACTCACACTGGCCTTATTAGCAGGGCACGATTGGATGACCAGCTTGCCAGATGTATAAATAAGCTGCATGCCATCCCCAATCTCATTACTCACCATCTCATTACTCACCACCTCATACTGGTTTGGGTTTTCGCATCGATTTGCAAGGCATATCAACAATGGGCAAATTTGCCTCTGACCAATCAGGTTGATGCATTCATTGTTCTACCTGCAGTTTCCTGAAAAAAGCTAATCACTGATTGGTTAATATGGGTTTCTGCCCATGGGCAAATTTAACCAGTGTTGATAAATGAGCCCCATTGTCCTCTCTTTCGTTTCCTGCCGATCTTTCCTCTGGCTCCATACCATGCGTCTTCCCAGCTTGCGGTAACTCTGGTCCTCTATTATACGGCACCTCGGCTCTGATATCGGCACCCGGGCCCCACTATCGGGCTCTCCCCCTATGAATTGCACATTGGAGTTCTCCTAGCCTCTCCAGTGGGCCCTGAGAGGGAGCGGGCCCTGGTGCAATTGCACCCCCTTCTCCCCTGGTAGTTACGCCACTGCTCGCAGGTATCTATCTATGCGTCACAGTCTCACAATCTCTTGCTCTCTCCACCATCTTTTCCTTGCACAGGGGATGGCAGATCCTCGTGGCTCTCTAAAAAACTGGCAGAGCTGGTAAAGTATAATTCACTAAATACAGAAGCATTATCCTCAGCATTTATGCTTATCCTTTTGCCTTTACTACCACAGTATTTTAGTATTAGTTTTTTTATGATGAATAAACTCAGATCTCCACCAATAAATATGACCTGTTTTGTAATTCAATTGATTATGTTTGTGTAATTGTTCATTTAAATCATCAAATAGATTATCGGTTTTAATTTGAAGCAAATCTTTTTGGATGTCATATATTTCAGCATTTAATTCCTTCAGTTCTTTTTCTTTTGTTTAACAATTAGTGTAATAAGGTTCATTGAGCACTTTTGTAAAATCTTTTTCCATTCTAGCATAAACTCGGCATCATCAATGCTGAAGGTATGCCATTTTTTAGTAATCCTTAGACCTCTTGGTACAATTCCATCAGTCACATATTGTAGTAGAGATACTTTTTGCCACCATGTGTTAATGTTTTATTCTTTATAATTTCTTAAATTACGGATAAGCTTTCTCATATCTTCTTCATCTACAAAATGAATCTTTCCCGGGTACTTGAATAAATTTGTTACTCTTTTTCTTACATCACTTAACATTGGGTCTGTCAGACAGAAAGGCTGACTTATAGCCATCAATTATTTTTTGCAATGTATTTTTAATTTAATAACTCTGTACTAGTTACTTGTTTATCTCTTCATACAACTTTAATCCAAGTGGGTAGTATACACTTATATGCCTGACAGCAGTGACCTTAAGCCCGGACCCCTGGCTACAAACAATTACAAAACATATATCAAGGCCATATGATGTCTATAGGTGAGCACCATGCTTAGGTCCAAAAACAAGTAAATAAATAGATATGCACGGTTACTCACTTCAAACATTTATCAGTGAACAAACACCACAGCAGTCTGCATTTACCCGCTATCCGGCGCTCGTCGGAAACATCAGAGGAGGCGCATTGATAAGAAATTATTGCGGTTTTATTTGACACATCAACATCAAAGACAGTGGGACGGTGAGAGTGCTACGCGTTTCGTGCCCTCCGCTCTCCTGGCACTTCGTCAGGTCATATAAAGGAGGAGGTTATGTTAGGGGGCAGATGTCTTATGGGTGGAATTCTTCAACAACTGTCCAGCAAATTAATTGTAGGGGTAACAGTACTGCCAGATCAGTTCATGGAAACACATTTATAAATGTGTTGCATGACAATTTTTTGGCACAGGTTGTTGAGGAGCTGACCAAAAAAAATGCTATTCTGGATCTAATGATCTCATATGACCCAGAACTTATAGCAAATATGCAAGTCATTGAACCCCCGGGGTAATAGTGATCATAATGTTATATCATTTACAAACAAATATACACTGGGGCAACAAAAACCATGAATTTTAGAAAAGCTAATTTTAGTGCCCTTCAGAGCATTGATTGGTGCATTAAGTTTTCAGCTTAAAACACAGAGCAGAAATGGTTGACATTTAAAATTATATGAAATTGTTACCGTTCTCAATTTATAAGCACTAAGAATCACCCTATGTGGCTTAATATACAAGTACAGAAGGTAATATTAAAGAAGAGAAAGGCATTTACAGGGTTATGGAAGATAGTTCATTATACAAGTTGATCCAGGGACTAGTCCGATTGCCTTTTTGGAGTCAGGAAGGAATTTTTTTCCCCTCTGAGGCAAATTGGAGAGGCTTAGGATGGGTTTTTTTGCCTTCCTCTGGATCAACTAGCAGTTAGGCATTTAAAATTAAAAAAATAACAATAAATAAAAAGTTGAACTTGATGGACGCAAGTCTTTTTTCAGCCTAACTTACTATGTTACTATGTTACTATGTATTTAAAAAAGTCTGTTCGGAAAAAAGCTGCATTTAATGAATATAAACACTTTGATAAATGTTGTAAAACAGCAATCTGGAAGGTAAAGACAGGAAATGAAGAATGCATTGCTAAGACTAACCCTAAAAAGTTTTTTGAGGTATATTAATAGTAAAATTATGCGGGTTTAGAGTGTTACTCCATTAAATAATGGTACCATTATGGTTGTAACAGATACAGAAAAGGCAAATTTGCTAAATCGGTTATTTTCTTCAGTGTATACAATACAGGAATCTGAGTTCACAGGCTCACTTCATAGCTGCACTGATGGCTCAGCTCATGTTGTCAGTGGCTGACTCAGGATATGATTCATAAAGCTTTAATAAATATTAATGTAAACAGGGCGCCAAGGTCAGATGGCATACCCACCCCCAGGTTCTAAGAAAGCTTAATTCAGTTTTAGACCAACCCCAATTCCTTATTTTCCCACATTTGCTTTCATCTGATATGGTACCTATGGATTTTAGAAAAGCTGATATAATTCCAATATTTAAAAAGGGATTACAATCTCAGCCTGGCAATTATAGGCCAGTAAATTTTACTGTGGTTGGCAAATTATTTGAAGGCTTGTTAAGGGATCACATTCAAAATGTTGTCCTAGTTAGTGATGGGCGAATTTATTCAACGCGCGTCAAAAGCGTCCCGCAACTCGTTTCGCAAATTTTTCGCCAATTTGCGAATTTCTCTGGAAATTCGCAAATTTTTCGGCATTTTTCGTGAATGGCATTATGAGCAGCAATCAGCATTGCTTTATGAAGGATAGGTCATGTCAGACAAACTTGTTCATTAATGATTTAGGGAAGGGTATTGTAAGTAATGTAACAGTGTTTGCAGATGACACAAAACTATCGAACCCAATTAATTCCATCCAGGATGTTGCATCTTTGGACAGAATCTTGACAAACTGGTAATCTGGGCAGCAAAGTGGCAAACAAGATTCAATGTTGATAAATGTAAAGTCATCCACCTGGGATGTAAAACTCTCCATGTCATTTATACCCTTAATGGGACTGCACTCGGCAAATCCATTATGGAAAAGGACTTTGGAGTCCTTGTAGATGATAAACTGTAGCAAGCAATGCCTGTCAGTAGAATCAAGGGAAAATAAAGTCTTGAGCTGTATTAAAAGGGGCATTGATTCACAGCAGGAAGGGGTCATTCTTCCACTCTACTGGCCAAATGGGGACACTGGAGAAGAGGCGCTTAAGGGGTGATGTGAGGTTAGGGAGGTTAAAAAATTTAGAGACAAAAAAAATGGTCAAAACGTTTGAACTTGATGGACGAGTCTTTTTTCAACCTAACTTTTTTGTTACTAAGTTACTAGCCATGGAAGGGTATTTTCCATATACTGTTACAAGCTAGAAATCATGTGGTCCACAAAATGTAACTAACATTTTTGTTACTGCAGAACATCCTACTTGACTCCAGCTTTTCGTCGGATAGCGCCAAAATCACCCATGTAGTTCTACCCTAACATTGATAGCAAACTTGCTAAAGCTGGTGGAGGTATTACAGCCTCTTAGAAAAGCATATTTTGAATATGGATGGAAAGAGAAGTACCAAATTAATAGTACTTAAGGTGATAACAAAGTTATCCTGGGAAAACCCATAAACAAACACAGCATAAATTACTTTTTGATTCTGTCCATTCTAGGAGAACCCTGCCCAGAGCCTGTGAGAGCTGCTAAAGACATACTTACTGTTTAAACTAATGTCATATTAATCATTAATAAACATTCTTTTATCCCATTGTAACCTTTCAAAAAGAAAAAAAGTTTATTAAACCATTAAAGTGACAATGTAATAAATGGCCAACAGGTTTTCTACTTGTCTAGTAACCCATAGCAACCAATCGTCAGGTAGCATGATACATTATTAGTGTGTAAGTGTGTACAAGATTAACTAAGGAAATTATGTATTTATATTTCTGGGTTACTATAGCTTTATCTTTTGTGTGTTACTAATATGGTTGCGTCTTGATAAATGTTACACATGCCCTATGGTCATGCAATAAAATACAATTAAAAGCCAGGGCTGCTCCAGCCATGAGGTGCTATGTAGCAGGTTAACAGGTGTGACAAACAGTAGCCTCTAGTAAGTTTAACATCAGAATTTTCACTTTAAAATTAAAACTTTTTGAAACATGGTTGTGCTCTCTGCAATAGCAATGTGCCCCCCTCCTCCTTGAACCACTGTGGAGCAAAATAACTCAGGCAACAGAAGCCTGAATAACAATAATGCCATCTCTTATAAAGTCCATTTTAAGCCAGTAATTCTCAATTTTTTTTTAAAAAAAGTACTTTCTACTTGCTCCTAACTAATAAATGTTTTGGTGACAAAGCAATCTTAATGGTTATTTCGTGATAGTTTTAGCAGCCTTATGGTATGGTGGTCCAAATTATGGTGATCCTTTATCCTGAAAGCCCCAGGCCCCAAGCACTTTAGATATTAGATCCCATGCCTGTAGTATTTGGACTTTTTTTTTTTTTCAATTTACCCCTCTGTTATCAGGTTAAAATGTGAGACTCATTGCAACATATGGAAATATATGACCAATCTTCCTACAGGACAATCAGCCAAATGATTGGACCACTCAGATTACTTAACAGAAATGAGACCTGAGCATTTCCAGGCTGACTGATACTGCTGATTCTATAAATGGTTCCAATCGGGTTGGTCAAGATTACATTTATGTGTGGTCACAGTAGGGTATTACTAACAAAAGCAACGGACTCTTGGGTGCAACATATGCGCACATCATTCCACAGTTTTTGGAAAAACTTTATACAATACAAGCTTTATGTGTATGATCAACAAATATGTTAAATGTGTAATATATATATATATATATATATATATAGATGTGTTAATAAATTGGATTATTCGATTGATCAACAAATATGTTAAATGTGTAATATATATAAATGTGTTAATTGGATTATTCAATTAAGAGAACTTGGTACGAAACTACAGCATCTCTCTCCTTCTCTCATATGGATTTCTTTTTCATTTTTAGATGTCAACTGCCCTAATCCTTTGGTGCCAAATTCAAAGAAATTGTCAGGATTTATTGGTCCATATAAACTGAATTACGCTATTAGATTTGAATGTCTTGAAGGTTTACAAATGAAAGGATCTGACACTATAACTTGTGGTATAGATGGTCAGTGGAAACCACAAATACCCAGTTGCCTCCGTAAGTATTCATTTTGAATATAAAAAAAAAGGCAACTAAAGATACAAATAGATTTTTTTGCGGACCCTGTTCAATATAAGATAAAGTAATTCTGCACGTTTCCTGTTGAATCTGTTGATGCTGTTCTAGTACTAGAGTCTTATGTATAAGGGCTTCATGTTGAATCTGCTGTTAAGTTTTCTCTGCTACTTCACCTTACTTTGTTATGGAGTTTCCTTCCTGTTAAGCATTACAGTTATTACTCCTGAAGTTACTTTGTGTTACTGTGTGTTTCTCGCAGTGTCAGACTGGGACACCAGGGGCCCACCCAAAAACCTTAGACCAGGGGCCCACCATAAAACCTTAGACCATGGGGCCACTCAGTACTAATATTCTTCATCTCCTCAATCAACCTCTATTCTCCTAGTTTGTTTTCTTTACATACTATAATCAATTATTCCATCTATTTAACATCTTTGTTCTCATATAAATGGGGAAAGGCCATGAAATAGGCCAAAAGTTTAGCAGCATGAGGGCCCACTGACACCTTGGCCCACCGGGAGTTTTCCTGGTATTCTGGTGGGCCAGTCCGACACTGGTTTCTCTATATTTCATGGACACAACAGACCCTTTGATTTCTGACTCATGGACAGGAGACAAAATGAAATACTGGAAAATTTCCATTAACAATAATGGTTATAATTCTGGTGCAATTGTCAATTAGATCTTTATCTTTCAAAACTGCAAAAGTGAGCATAATAATTGCATGATCTACAGCTGTAGGATCATCGGAACTACCATTACTGTCAGTAGAAGCGTATTTTCCATTTTTATAACAAGCAACAAGTGATCATGTGATTCATAAAATGCAACAAGTAACCTTATCCTAACAGTAACATATTTGTTACTGCAGAAAAAATGAACAGTCCTTAACAATTGTATTTGAAGCAGAGTAGGTGGTTCATCACATTGAGGGAAGTGATGTTGTGAAATGCCCTGCTGGTGAATGTTGTGACAGATTTATTGATGCATTTAAGAGTGGTATTGATGACTTATTCATTAAGCTAAATAGCCAAGACTATTGTGATCTTAAGATCTACAGTTAGTTAGGATATATATATTGATATGTATACTTTATATATGTGATTGTATAGATAGGTCTGTATCCTGTAGGCATGTGCACATGGGTTTGTTTTGAGGGGCTGAACTTTATGGATTTTTTTCAACCTGAATGGTGATCTGTTACTATGACCATATAGGTTGGCAGCCCCTTCCAAGGGGCCCCATACACAGACCAATAAGTTGCCAAATTGTTGTTGAGGGGCATGTCGGCTTTTATCAGTTCATTAAGATATTAAGCTAAAATGAGTATGCATTTTGGAGCAGAAATCCATTCTGTGTGTCTGCACCCTGCCCAACGCAACGGATCCATGTGCAGGCACAGGGGTAGGCTGATCACAATTCAGGGGCTCCATCTAAGCCATCATTTACCTGATATCTGGCTGTATCTGGCTGTAGCCTTAGGGCTCTTGCACACACTGCATTTCAAATGCTTCTCTCCATCTGTGTTTTTCAAAAAGGTGGAGAGAAGTGGATTGGTAGTGATCAGCTTTAAAAACCACAGTCAGAGAAAAGTGTTTGAAATGCAGTGTGTTTTTTATAATGAATAATTGCATTAAAAAATTATGACAAAAAAGTCACAATTTTGACTTTTGGAAACCAAATACCAATACACATATAATACACATGTATTATATTATATTACCGTGTTATATATACCGTGTTATATTCATAATCTGGACAGATACTGAACAAGAACTTATTCAGTTTCACAAACAGTTTCAAGATTTTCATCCAACTGTCAATTTGAAAATGAGCTACTCCCCCACTCATATCCACTTTCTGGACACAAGCATTCACATCAGGGAAAAATAATATTCAAACCACCATATATCGAAAGCCAAAGGACAAACCATAATATCTAATGTATCACAGCTGTCACACTGACCACACTAAACACTCCATTATCTACAGCCAGGCTTCGGACACTGCTGACCACCTCAAAACACTCAAAGGTTGTCAATAGGGGCTACAACCCCATTACTGTAGATCAATACATTCATGCAGCCACCAAATAAATTGGATTCCCCTAGTGGTCGCATACAATCCACAACTAAGGGCCCTCAAAATAATAGCCAGAGGTCTACAAGGTACAATTTATAAGGACGAGAGGTTCAAAAGCTAGCATTCAGACAGCCTACTAACCTAAAGTCACTAATAACAAGAAATGCCCTGAGGAAGTGACCTAGGTGGTCACGAAACGCGTTGGCAGTTCTTTTACACTGAGATGTAGCCAATATTGTGAACATTGGAATGGTCGAAATAAAGTAAAGAAAATAAATTTTCATTGATTGAATGCTTTACTGCAGTCTCTAGACGAATCTATAATTAAGTGCCTTATTGCACCCCATTAAAAATGGAACATACCCCTGTTGAAAAAAACAATGCAAAGCCTGCCCACACATACTGACTTCAGACAAAATACCAATTCCGAACACATTAGAGGAATACAGCACCCATGGTCACTACAACTGTTCTTCTGTCAATGTAGTGTACGTTATACAATGCACTAAATGCAAAACAGGGTGACTGTATATAGGAGAGACTGGGCCAGGCCACTGTAACCAATAAAAAACTGGACACACCTATAGGAAATCATTTCAATTGCCCTTATCACTCCATAAAGGACTTAAGAAATTTGGTTCTAAAGGACAATTTTAAAACGGATAATGATAGAAAAATGTGGGAATACCAATTAATGGAAACTTTATATTCTCTGGAGAAGACACTAAACCTGGGACTTGGATTTATGGCTAATTATGTGGACTAAGAAAGGACTGTGCCATTTCAGAAATACCAACATGTCTGGATCTGGACCAAAGCTGACATAGACGAATCATCGTACGATCGGACATCCCCATCTCCCGACCTGCCACTAAATCTTCCGATTAAATAAAATAGTAAAAGCACAGATCAGCCGATGTTCTGCCCCTGACAGGGAACTAACAAAAGTTGTGTCCAACAAAACCTAGTGACAGTCTCTCACTGAAAATCGTACCATCCGTAATACACGCAGAGATATTATCGGCAGCCACGACAAATATCAGGACACTCCACACTCGATCCGAAAATCATACGAGTCCAGGATTCGTACGATCGGATTGTTGCCTCTATGGCCAGCTTTATAATACAGCCCTAATTTATACTCAGCCTATTCGACCTACATTGTCTTGTACCTTATCTACTTGTCTCTTGCAGATCCCTGTCATGGTCGGCACCCAAAATCCAGAACCAATGCTAAGAACCCTGTTCACTGCTCTTGCTTCTGCCTCTAACAGCCGCCTTTCACCTCGGTAGGAGCCCTCAGCTAATCAGATGCGGCCAGATCTTATAAAGAGAGGTGCCAAGCACGGGTTCTGGATAAGCAAATGGGCACAACGGTAAAGCAAAGTCTTTTGGGCAGAAGGTCACAGAACAAGGAGTAAACAGATAGTGTAGTCAAAACAGGCCAGGTCGGTGCAGGCACTAGAAGACTAACAGAGTGAGGCAGGCAAGGGTCAAACCAGGAGATTAATCAGAAGGGATGCGGATATAGAAGGTCGGTTACCAGGCAGGGTCAGGATTACAGAAGTCAGAATCATTAAGAACAGGCAGGAGTCACATCAGGTATCCGATAACAGAAGCTTAACAGCACAGAAGCACCAGGAAAATCACAGAAAAGATCCTATAACGGGCAATGAGCAAAAACACGTCCCTTTACAGTCCCTTTAGATACCTTTTGAATTTGGTGCGATTGCGAGCTGATGTCGTTACGCCAGCACCAATACCTATAAAAGGAGCTGCGCGCGCCCTAAGGAACTGGCAGGGGAGCAGCATGGTGGGCATCCCTACTGAGGGTGTCGCAGCATCCCCGCCGACCCTCTCTAACCCCTAGACCACCAGGGTGAATAGTTATTACAATCCCTTCATAAATTACTTTGACACCTTACACATTGATAGATATTCCTTTTTGTCGGTCATTGGACCTATGAGCTGAAAGTTGTATATATATACCAAAGAACACCACAGCTTCATTGTAATCAGCTTGAAAAAGGATTACAAAAATGTTCTGAAAGCTTGCTATGATTATATCAGTTAGCCAATAAAGGTATCACTTTTATACCACTTTTTTTTTTTTTTATTACAAAAGGGTTGCCCTATAACAAACATATAGATACACTTTATATATATATATATATATATATATATATATATATATATACACAGACACTGATGTGCATCTCTTTCACATTAAAGCGTGAAAATCATTTTTTTCCTCTTCATTACACCTAGCAACCATTTTGTAGGCTTGCTTTAACATTCTTATTAAACTTGCTAAACTTACTGAACTGTATGGTATGGGTCAAAGCAGTGTTGGACTGGGATGCCAGGGGCCCATCAGTAAATCTAAAGCTGAGGGCCCACTTTTATACCTCCTCTCTTCACTCAACCTCTTTATTCTCCTAGTTTCTTTGCTCTACATAATATACTCTATTCTTCCACTATTAAGCCTCTTTGTTCCCTGAAAGAAATAGGAACTGACCCTGAAATAGGCCAAATGGTTAGAAGCAAGGGGCCCAATGACATCTGGGCACAAGTTTTTTAGGTTTTCTAAATTTTATTGTCTTTGTGTTGTAAACAACATGATGTATGCATGAAGTTAAATAGCTTAATCATACTGCATTTGTATTGTGAAAAGTCAATCTTGCTTGTTTTGGAAAACCCTATAAAATGTTTAAGAGAAAAAAACTGGTGGAGGTGTTACAGGTACAGGGGACTCTATTACAGCCTCTTATAGAAACATCTCTTTGATATGAACGGAAATAGAAGTACCAAACTAGTGCTAATTAAGACGATAACAAAGCTATGGAAAACTTCTAAACAAACACAACATAAATTACTTTTTGATTCTGTCCATTCTAGGAGAAGCCTGTCCGGAGCCTGTAGTGCCTCATGGCATCATAAAGAAGCCAAACAACATCTTAAATGGAACTTCAGAAGGATATAGTGTGGGACAAAAGGTTAAAGTAGAATGTGACTTTAATTACAGATTAAACGGACATCACATTTTAAGTTGTGGATCAGATTTACATTGGTATCCTAGCTTTCCATTGTGCAATCCCAGTGAGTAACTTTTTTTTTTTTTTTTTAAATATAGCCATAATGGAAACATTTTCTTAATAAATCATCAAGCTTCTATCTTATGCTGTTTTTATTAAAAAGAGCACTTGTTCTGCTGAAGGCATTAGGCAATGCATTTCAATGCTGGCAGGCATTCAGAAACAAAACTGAGAACTCAGTAGTAATTATTTTTCTATTCTTTCTTTTTTTTTCCTTTTCTGTTTTTAGAACATTTCTGCCCTGAACCTAAAGTTTTTCATGGACAAATAAAAAATGGGACACCAATTTACTTAATAAATGGAGTTGAAAAGGGTTATAATGTTGGTGATGTTATCAAAGTGAAATGCGATTACAAACACCATTTAAAAGGAAAAAACTCTATATTTTGTGGATCTGATATGAGGTGGCATCCTAGAATTCCTATCTGTGAGCACAGTAAGTGAACTCCGTTGTGCATTTGAATCTACAGTGATTTGGTGTTAAATTGGTTGCTATTGATCTATATAATCAGGGCTGTGTTCCTTTGGCGGGTGCCCTGAGGCCTCAAGGTCTGGAAGCCCCATCCGTGAGCACATGCGCACGCCTATGTATGTAAGCTCCGGCGAACCGTGCAGTAGAATGGGGACACTCAACTCCCCAAATTGCAGCATATTTTTTTGCCACCCTTGTGGATTGTTTTACCTTCAATAAAGATTGATGCAGCTTATTTAGGATCAAGTGCAAGGTATTGTTTTACTATCACAAAGAAGAAGGAAATAATGTGAAAATACCTCTATGGTAGATGGCCTTACTGTAATTCTGAGTTTTTTGGATAACAGGTTTCTACATAAATGATCCCATACTTGTTGGACTTGGTTAAGTCCCCCATTGACAACTAATGCGTTAAAATGCATGGTTTTCAGGGAAGGTTTAATTTTTGGATTGACTGTTATAGTTTAATGTTTCTGCTGAACTTTCATATCTTAAAAAAAAAACTATTAAAATTATAGGAAAAAGAAAAGTTCATACTTTGGGGGGTGCAAATATGTTAGGGACCTCCTATGTTGTTAAATTACTGAATAGGATTAACAGTCCTTACTCATTAAGGGGCTGAATAATTAATGTTCATGTTTTTTCCCCAAATCCAACTTGTTAGCTCTAAAGATTTTGTATTAGAATAATTATTCCAAACCACTAAAATTTCAATATTTATCAAGTTTAAAAAGCACAAAAACTCTGAGTTTACCGCCTACTGCAACCTTTTCTTTTCTCTATGTCCTATATCAATATGGACCGAAAGACTCTCTTCTTCTTAAATACCATTTATAAAATCAATAAAACATCTCACTGTTTAAAAAAGCACAAAAACTGTAATACAAAACTACATGTGAGGTCTAGTGGGGCAGCCGGGAGGCAACCCCACGCTCCATGCTGGGACACCCACAGCCATCACCTCCTCTTCTACGTGCCAGCTTCTGGAGTAGACAGATATGTGGTGACTGTTTATTTTCTAAACGCCATATGTGGCATATCATTGGTGCACAATTAAGGGCCTGCAGCCAATTACTCATTGCCCAATGTAGGTCTAGTTCCTGGGTGTGATTCAAGTCTGTTTCCTGTGTTGTGACCCCTGTGTGTCACTGACTACTTCTTGTTTGCTGCCTGTAATGACTTTTGCCTGTTCCTGAACATTCTCTTGGATCCTGACTTTGTACTGCATTACTGTTTGGTTTGACTCTGGCCTGTGTCCTGTCTACGCTCCTGGTTCCCGATTTTGTGCTGCACTGCCTGATTGGTATTGACAGTTCCCAATATTTCTGTACTACCAAAAACTCCCCCCTTGGTCTTCTTAATTTAATACCTGGTGGCATCCAAGTAGAGGACAGCTTCTCCTGAAGTGAAAGGCAGTTGTTATAGGCAGAACCTGAGCTGATGGGTTTTGGAATGGGAGCTGTCCTTATCAAATTTTACTTACTTTGAGTTTTAGAGGTTTTGGGATTTTTCTCTTGTAATCACAGATTTTGAGGACTGAGGTTTTCGCTGTCGTATTAGTTCACACTTTTTATATTAGTTTTTTTAATTGATAAGGAGACATTCATATTTTTTTTAAATGTGAGTTTAGTAAAGGTTGGAAAAAATCTAGAAACAAAACTCCACAAACCGAAATTTTGATAAATAAGGCCCTAGATATACAACCATCTTTGTAGTATTTCCAATAGCAAATTGCATAGATATTTAACTTTGTACACTGCACTTTAGAACTAAAAACATCCTTATTCACACCCTCTGTGTATAAACCTTTTCTTTTGCTTATCATTTTTGGGGGACTGAATGAATGAGTTGAGGGTTAGCTTTAAATGCTGCTTGTTGAAATGGAACACATTTTAAATAATTTTAACTGCTAAGATAACCTTCAGAAATCTCCAGTTCAAAACTTGATTAATATTTTGTTTTGTCGTTTGGTTCAGTGCAAAAATTTAAACTTTGTTAAAAGATAGGTTGTACATAATAGAAGATATTTCTAATTTAGTTAGCTAAAATTTGTATCTATGAAGGTTGGAGTGAGAGGATGTCTAAGATAACAGAATACTACTTCCTGATTTTCAACTCTCTAACTCTTAGTTAGTCAGTGACTTGAAGGGGGGCCACGTGGGACATAAATGTTCAGTGAGTTTGCAATTGATGCTTAGCATTCAGCTCAGATTCAAAAGCAACCATTACCTACGTGTCACCCCTAAAGTCACTGATTGGTTACTGTCTGATAACCAATCAGGGGAACCAAGAGAGCTGCAAAGCAGGAAGTAGCATTTATGTTGGATATCTAGTCACTCTAGTCTTTATACATTAAATTTTTGACTAACTAACTACATTGAAAACATTTT
Organism: Xenopus borealis; assembly: GCA_024363595.1. Classification (NCBI taxonomy): domain Eukaryota; kingdom Metazoa; phylum Chordata; class Amphibia; order Anura; family Pipidae; genus Xenopus; species Xenopus borealis. The sequence goes on from CM044433.1 coordinate 66,964,025, forward strand.
TTATTTTGCACAGCCTGTTTACCCAGTTTTTATTTTTATACTGAGCAATTCCAAACTACAGGTACAAAGAAGTGCAGTCAATGCAAAATTGTACACATTTGGCTGCTATGTCAAAGGTGTTCTTATTAATATGCCTTTTCAATTGCTGAATTGCAAATGCAAAGTAGAGGGTACACTGACACAGACGAGCCATGCAAGTAAAAAATTGCCTTGAGGAAATGGTACTTCAAAGTTGCAATTGTAGGTTATATCTATGCACTCAATTGACTTATACAAAATGATGTTAATAGAAGCCATGCATCAGAAGTGACGGCATTCACTAGAAAGCCTGCTCTGCATTTGCTCCCAAACACAGATTTTCATTTAAATATGCATTGGCAAATAATGCAGACGTTGCAGCACACAGTATTATATTATATATGTGCAATGTTTTACTGCCACCAATTCCCAACATGCTGCCATCCTGCAAGCCCCCCGCTCACCCCCTTGCCAGTAAGTAACTTACTGACCTTTAGTTTGCTCCCCCCATGGCATTGTACCCTAGACAGATGCCAACTCTTCATACGCCTTGTTACAGCCCTAAAACATATTGAATAATAATTACATACCTGCATATACATATTTATACAGTAAAGGAATCTTACAAAACAATGCTGAAGATTACAGCAATAAAATAGTGCTTGGTGATAGTTTTCTGACACTGTTATCAAATTGTTCTTTTTTTATCATAGGACTTGGGTGCAGTTATCCAGAAATAAAAAATGGGCTGATAGTTCTTAGGAATGGAGACGCTTATAATCCAGAAATTAATTTTTCTTTCTTTCTGGGAGACACAGTCCGTGTGATGTGCAAACCAGGTTTTGCAATGTATGGAAATGAAAGCAGTAAATGTAATGGATATTTTGAATGGTCACCAGATCTTCCAGTTTGTGTCCAAGGTAACTAATTTATAATTTCGGGAATACCAATAAGGGCCTTACAAACTGCATTTATTCAGTTCTTGAACTGTATTATTCTCATTATTCAACATATATCATACATTTTTTATTATAACCGTGCCCCCGCCAAATTTACAATGACATTAAAATTGCACCTCTGTCAGTGGTATAAGTTACGATCCACAACATGTCTGGGTTTGGAACCTGACTGACACCCTTGCAACCAATGGGGTTCAGGAGCCAGGCTGTAACCTTGAGGTTACAAACCGCTTCCCATTCTGGTTCACGTTACCTCCGGCTTTAAAACATGACTGACACCCTTGCAGCCAATGGGGACCGAAGCCATGCAGAGCTTTGCGGAACTACTGTTTCCCTATATAAAGCTATGCTCACGTGCTGCTCCCTCACTCCTCGCTGCACCCTCTGCATCTTGGAGCCCTCCTGCAGCCTCTCAGTGGCCTACTTGTGGTTTTGGAAGATGATATCTACTGACTGACTGTCTGGAACAGGTTTTCTCGCCACTACGCACGCCATACACCCTATACTCCATTTTTTGTGTGTTCTTTCTTGGGGGTGGAATGGGATGGTCAAAAAGCTTTGCAAGGCCTCCAGCTCAACGGAATTTAATGATTCCAATGCAGACTATGTGCCGAGCGACCTAGAAACGGACTCATCTCCCAATGTGTCAGAAGGTAGTGGTAGCAGTAGCACTCTGAGTGCCACAGAAGTTCCCTTGGAAATAGATGAGGTGGAGGAGGATGATGCAGTGACAGAGTCTGCTGCAGCTGTCAGACATCCTGCGTGGGGGCCTCCTGTTAACTCTTCCCCCCAAATCCTCCCTTTTACTGGAGTCCTTGGTGTTAAGGCTAACATCAACCTTTTTTTGATTTATTCAATTTATTTGTAACAGAGGCCACTCTAGAGGATATGGCTATCTACACCAATTATATGCTCATTTATATTCTAGGACTCAGTGTTGGTGTCCCACACATCTCCATGAAAAGTTCTGGGCATTCACCTTAGCAATGGGGATTGTAACACCAACACCATAGCAGCCTACTGGGACACCATAACAGTATTTACAATCCCTCTCTTCTCAGTCGTCATGCCTCGAAACAAGTTACCAAATTTTATTGCAGTTTCTTCACTTCTTCAAAGATAATGCCACAGCTGCCCCCAACAAGCCCGGTCATGTCAGGCTGCATAAAGTGAGGTCCCTTATCAATAGCCTGTCACAGCAATTCACAGAGTTTTATACCCCCTCCCAAAACATCTGCATAGATGAGTCCCTAATGGTGGATAAAATTTCACCAGTACATCCTGAGTAAGCGTTCTTGATACATGATCTAGTTCTAAAAGCTCTGCAAAAGCAGCACTGGGTACACCTGAGTTGTTTTTTTTTAATTAATGAAGGCAAGGACTCTTTTTTTTAGATCCCTCAAGTTGCCCACTTGGATTGACTGTAAATGGCAAAATTGTCTGGTTCATCACTCCACTACTGGGCTAAGGTTACCACTTATATGTGGATAACGTTTATACTAGCATAGCCTTGTTTAGAGCCCTCCACTCTTGTGGCACCCCAGCCTGCAGCAGAGCCATGCGTAGATGAAAACACTTGTCCTGGGAACTAGTTAACAATAAACTAGTGTGGGGATACATATGCTCTAAGAAGCAATGAGCTCCTGGCAATAAAATATCACAACCCCAAAAATGTGCTGATGCTTACTACCATCCACAATGACAGCATCACTGTGCAACACAGGACTGGACTGAGAATCAAAATAGGCCCTGGCATTTCAGGTACACAGAGGCCCAAACAGTCCCCACCAGCCCACTAAATACTGACTTTCTATGGCACCATATAGCAGCCCATCTGGCATTTGCCCTAACCCACAGATTGCCAGTCCAGGCCTGGTGCAACACAGAAACGTCAGTAGGCCCCCTAAATCAAGAGTACAGCAAACATATGGGTGGCGTGGATAAAATGGATCAAATTCAACACTATTATAATGCCACCTAAAAAAGTCCTGTTAAAAAAAAAAACGCAATTTACATGCTCTAAATGGCCCTTTAAAATTCATACATTGTCTACAAGGCAACAGTACCAGGCACCAAATTGTCATTAACTACCAGATGCAGCTGCTCCCTGCCTTGTTATTTGGAGATGTCACTGTGTAGGAGGCGCCAGAGATGGCTGCTAGAGAGAATGTCACTTGGCTGATGAGGCAACATTTCATTGACCACATCCCACCCACACCCAATAAGTAGTATCCCCAGAGAGCCTGCAAGGTATGTTGGATAAAGGGGGCTAGACAAGATGCCCCAAGTGCCCCAGCAAACCATCCTTATGCTTTAAGCCATGCTTTGAGCTGCACCACACACAGGTCCACTACAACAAGGATTAAGGCTAGTTATACAGCCACCTGGAAAGTGTCAAAAGCCTGGCAGAGATGCACAGCGAGCCACCTGACCACGACCTCCCCACACCATTGTCAATGCCCTCCCTTAGGGACTTTCAGGCACAAGCAATTGCCCCTCCATCAGCTGCATAGTAGCACCTACCACCAGTTGGAACACCTCTACCTGCATGCTCTCCATCCATTGCACACATGTCACGGTCGGCATCCAAATACCAGAACAGATGCCGAGCACCCTGGTCTAGGCTCGTGCTTCACCAGTAGTGTGACCGCCTTTGGCTTCGGGAGGAGCCCTCAGCTACTCAGATGCCACCTGGACTTAAACGAGAGGTGCAGAGCAGGAGTTCTGGCCAGCAATAGGGCACAAGTCTTTAAGGCCGATGGTCACGATACAGGCAGGAATAGGCAGATTCGTGGTCAGACAGGCCAGGTCGAGGCAGGCGGATAGCTAGGAGTCGTCAGGCAAGCAAAGGCTCAAACCGGGTGATCAATCAGATAGGATGAGGCAGAATCGGTAGTCAAATTAGAGGCACGGGTTTAGGATACAGAGAACAGAGTAGTCAAAAGCCAGGCAGGGTCAAACACAGGTAGTAAATCAGATCAGAAGCTTTACAGCACAGGTTAAAGGCACCAGGAGCAAATCCTATCACGGGCAATGAGTATAGTAAAAATGCCCCTTTAAATATTCAACTTTGGCGCCTATAAATATAAGAAGATGCCAGCAGAGGGAGGAGGCGGCGGGCGTCCCCGCTGATGGCGGCGCTAAGGTGCGATTCCCTACAACACATTTCCATTCAGCCCAGTGAAAGAAACTTTGTACCTACCAACACATGCTCCCTGTCTCCAGTCAGTCAGACTGCCCTGTGCCACCACTCAGCCAGGCTGCCGAGCCCCAATGGAGCGACCATTAAGCCCCGGAAAGTGACTGTGTCCAGCCGCCAAGCCCTGGGGCAGAGGAGCGACCATTAAGCCTTGGAGAGCAACCATTAAGCCCGGCCTCAAAGCCCCAGGGGCAGGGGAGTGACCCTGCGAACAATAAACAAGCCCCTTCCTGGCAGCTGAGGCTCACACCTCTCCCCAACCTCCTCCCTCCCATGGAAGGGAAGAGCCATGGTTCCAGTCATAGTCTTGGTCTGGCTTTGGGGGGCCAAAGGGGGGACCACAGCCCTTCCCTGCGATAGCCCCAACTGTGCCACCCACTCCAGGGAGACCCAGTGGGGTTAATTGATGGCAGAGCGACCCTCATACAGTTGGAGTGGTCAGGTTCTGGCCTCAGCCTTTCCATTTAACAGGCCCAGCCTAAAGGGGACAAAGAGGGGACTTCAGCCCTTCTCTTCAACAACCCCAGCCATGTCACCCACTCCGGAGAAGAAGCAGTGAGGAGATGGACTCCAGAGTGATCCTCAGACCACCAGGGTGGTCAGGGTCTGGTCTGCAACAGCCGCAGCCGCGCCTCCCACTCTGGGGAAGAACCGACAGGGGCGATGGATGCCTAAACGACCCTAAGACCGCCAGGGTGGTCAGGATCTGGCCTTGGGGGTGATTAAATGGAGGCCGCAGACTGCAGCCCTTCCCTGCTATGGCCCCAGCTGCACTGCCCGCTTGGGGGAGACCCGGCGAGGGTGATGGTGGGGTGGTCAGGCTATGGCCTTGGGGGGACAAAGAGAGGACCTCAGCCCTTCCCTTTGACAGCCTCAGCCACACCGCCCACTCCGGGGAAGACTTGTGCAGGGGTGATGGACACAGAGCAAACCTCAGACCACCAGGGTGGTCAGGGTCTGGCCTTGGGGGAGGGAATGAGGATTGCAGCCATTTCCTGTCCCAGCCACGCCACCCGCTGCAGGGAAGACCTTGCAGGGGCAATGGAGAGGGGGATGAAGAGGGGACCGCAGACTGCAGCCATTACCTGCGACCGCCACAGCTGTGCCACCCACTCTGGGGGAGACCCAGCAGGGGCGATTGATACCAAAGCAACACTCATATTGCTGGGGTAGTCAGGGTCTAGCCTTGGGGGGTGGGGGGGGACCACAGACTGCATCCCTTCCCTGCAATGGCCAGGCAGTTGCCGGCTGGACTTGCCACCTCATTCCCTCCCCCCTCCAGCTTCTCGCCAGGCAGAGGGCTCTCACCATCCAGGGAGTGGGACAGCCAGGCTGCCTCTCGCCCATGCCTCCCCCCAGCTAAGGTACCAAGGTGAGCCTGCGGTGGACGGGCCTCGCCTGGGACAGAGGCAGGGGGCTCAGGGGCCCATCCTTCTCCGCACGGGTTTTCCTCCCAGGTCGTTCAGGTGGCCACACCATGTTTTTACTTCCTTTTAGATAATCAAGTTTGATCATCTTCTTGGCCATGGCCTACCCCGGAGGGGCTGATCCAAGGACCTCACGGAGGCAACTGGTCAGGTGTGGGTGGGAAGACCACAATACACCACTGCCCACACACTCCCCAGCTACATATCCAGGTCAGCCTGCAAAAGGGGCAAAACAAAAAGGAAGTAGGTTGCCCTTCCCTTTCCATGCTCCCACCAACCTTCCTCATAGTGTTTCGGGCAGCCCCTCGGCATCTCAGGGGAGGGTAGACCCACACCAGAAGGATGTGCTCACCATGCAAAGCAGGCAGTGGCGTAACTACCAGGGGAGCAGGGGGTGCAATTGCACCAGGGCCCACTCCCTCTCTGGGGGCCCACTGGAGAGGCTAGGAGATCTCCAATGTGCAAATCATAGGGGGAGAGCCTGAAAGGGGGGGCCCGGCTGCCAATCCTGCACCAGGGCCCACCAGCGAGTAGTTACGCCACTGAAAGCAGGCCCCCGAGTACAGGTAGCAGCTCTTCTGCTCGGATCTCAATTTTCTTGGCCTTCAGCTGATGGTGGTAGCTATTAGAAATTACGGGGCCCCGTACAACAAAATTTTCAGGGCCCCCTGGGCCCCGCCCACCTCAGTTCCCACCCACTTCACCACACAGACAACAGCTCTAAAAAAGGTAACCCCCCTCACACACAAGTTATACTGGTGTTCAGTACTGAACTCGTGGCTTCAGGACTTCTTCTTTCGTAACTTCGGGTGTTTTCGAGACTTTGGGTCTTTTTAGCCTCTTTCTGGACTTCTGGTCTTTTCGCCAATTTCGATACTTCAGCTGTTCGGCTTTTCGGACGGAAGAGGCGGCATGGCTTTGGCGTGGTCAATTGGGGCCCAGCTATTTAAAAAGTTCAGCGTCGGACTTGCACGGTGGGACACCAGCCAAATCCCCCTCTCCCAATCCCAATTTGAAAATAACCATTTCCTGATGCATGGCGTGCCAGGCAGCAACATCAGCATTGCATGCCCGGCGATGCTGCAATAAGGGGGGGGCGAGGCTGGAAAGGGGGCCGGAGGGGCCCTGCCACTTCGGAAAAACAAATGCTCCAACTTTCACACTGCCTCTCAGTGGGCCCTGCCCCTTCCTCAGGAGGGTATCACAGGAGGGGGCCCACAGGCATCAGCAGAGGCTAGTGGATAGAGCGGCTGATGAAAGTACAGAATAGGGCCACGGGAGAGAGATCTACATGCCTTACTCCAATCGGCCTCCTACTCAGGGGAACTGACAGCACAGTGCAAACTCACACATTGAAGACAGAAACCAACCTCCTCTAACAAAGGAGAGGGAGTCCAGGACCAGTTCAAGACATGGTAGGGGCCAGCAGTGCTACAGGGTGAGTCAGGAGAAGCCACTATGTCCACTTACACCAGCCCCACCAGGACGTCAGCCAGGCAAAGGAATCTCTCTACCCAGGAGAAGAGTGCCAGATCAGTCGGAGGAAGTGACTTGCACGTCTAGTCTTCCTCATCAGGGCTCCTCTACTTACATCATGGTTTTTGGACTTAAGAGTCACAAACCAGAGGTTCAACCAATCAGAGGGCCAGTAGAAGGGGACAAAGCCAGTTTGCAACAGCTGCACTCAGCCTTGGGCACAAAGTTTGCAAGAGTCAATCTCCCTAGCTTCGTGTCCACAGATGCCTAAAAAAGCATTAGAGTGTTGTTTAGGGGGCATAGAAGTTGTCCTGCCTTGAATCTCTTCCGAGCATGTGGAACTGCAATTGGGGCTGGTGAGGCAAATCCATTCTCATTGCGGAGGGGCATCCATTATACTGTGACCTGCCAGCCCGAAAAGTTTTGCAAGTAGGCACTGCTGCTCGTGCCTAGGAACCTGTGGCTGGCATGCCCCCTGGGGAACTTCCACAAAAGGACATCAGTTGGCTTGGCCGATGATGGCCGATGACAGGGGACGAAGCTATGTGCCCTGCCCAGGCTACTGGAACTCACTCAGCCATCTAGTATTTACATGCCTAGGGTGCAAAGCTGGGGGGGGCAGACACGTAGCTTCTCAGCTTCCAAGCCTGGTCCCCTATCTGCCTGACTGTCCTCTTCTGTAGGTTCTTGTGCATCTATGCAATCGCAACCAGCCAGGTTGCTTAGGGTGCCTGTCTGGCCTGGCCTTGCTCTGGTCTCACATACATCTCTGCTGGAAGCATTGACAGATGTATACTGTGTGTGACTGGGACACTTTTTAACCTCTTGCTGTTGTTTTGCACCGGCAACTAATGATGGGCGAATCTCACGAGATTCGCTTCGCAGAAAAATTTGCGAACGGGACGCCTCGTCAAGTTTGCCGCGCGTCGCATCAAAAACGAAGCGCAATTCGTTTTTCAGGCGAATTTTTGCCAAGCGAAATTTCGCTGGTGATTCGCGAATTTATTCGCCAGCGCCGAATCGCAGGAATTCGACGCGAATTTGGGCGAATTCGCCCCTGGCGAATAAATTCGCCCATCACTACCGGCAACATATTCCTTTAACAAAGCAGATGTAAAAAGAATACATTGCAATTTTGAAATGTAAGCAATAAAAAAGTAAGATTACTTTATGTCCATATCATTTGACACATTTTTAGAGCTATGAGTATTTTTGGAATATTGACATTAAAGGGTAAATATACTTAATTTTTATAAAGGTGAAATGGTCTTAATTGCATTTGTAGTCTCTCTGTACTTCAGTAGAATAGTAATTGCGCTTTGGAAAGCATACTAATAAAGTCTGACGTATAAATTTTGTAGGCACATCAAAAGATCATTGTCAATGATTCTATTTTAATTCTTGCGATTACCATTTTTTTCTTTTGTAGGCAGCAAACATCACTAAAGGTGCCTTTGTCTATGTATTCTGATAATGAAGAAGCAAACTTAAATGTCTCTTCACCTATCTTAACAGGAAATTACACTTCTATCAAGCACAATCAGCCTTAAATTTATTTTTAAATATGAGTTGGCATACATATTGTTTTATAGAAGGAGAATCAGCTTTGCTATTGCTTTTCTCTTATTATATGACCAGTCATATTGTCCATTGTTGACCTCTCCTCCAGGGGAATCTGAAACATTGTCCCTGTGGCACCTCCTTCTAACAATTCTTAGTCAAGATATGATTCATGTTCATGCACCACCAAATACAACTGAACTGCACATGTAGTCACTGCATAAAATATGTTATGGTCACAATGATCATTTAAATATTTTATTCACTAGTCAGGTGGTGTTGTGTTTGGTAGCCAAGGATGAGGAGGATATAACAATGTATAAACACCACAGGTGGGAACTCTGAAGGCTGCAGCACCTAGCCCAGTAGTGCTGCTTGTTGTGCCTTCCATCTTGCTGACTGCACCAAATGAAAGCAGCTTCAAAATGGAAGCCAACAAGTTACTGCAGCAGAACATCTTTATAAAACATAAATGTAGTTTATTCAAACCTCTGTTTCACTAATAAGCCCATTTTGATTCCACTGCAATATTCTGCTAGGTTTGTCTGTACCCAGGAATTTTCTCGGGTGGTGTATAGAAGCCAGAGTAGAAATATTCATCCACTGCCTTCCACTCACTGTACAGTATGCACTGACAGACACAGAATTAGCACATCTGTGAACACAAGAGCAGATTTCAGTTAAACACTAGCATTTATTTATGTGTGTATGCCTTACCCTTTAAACAACAGGGATTGTTTGTCCATATATTGCAATTGGCCAACGTAAATATATTGCAATATATGGACAAACAATCCCTTCTGTTTAAAGGGTAAGGCATTTTTTAGTAGCTGTATGCACAGAATGTCTCAATGTCTTAAATATATTGATAATGGGTTGAGTGCAGAGGACCTCTTGTCTTTGTCTATATATATTGATTGAAGCACTCGCACTCCATTTTCAAGTGGATAAACGTGCTGTTTTATTCTTTATACATTTTCCAACGTTTCGGCCCACATTAGGCCCTTTTTCAAGGATAATGTGCATGTGACTATGTGGTTACATAAATACCCTTTAAAATCGGCGCCGAGTATGACGTCATCAGCAGTGTCAGAAATGTATTTTAAAACAGTGTACAAATACAGTATGCAGTACCTGCTTGGTGTGCTCATAGTATTGTAAACAAAAGTGTCCATTCAAATTAATTCTTTTCGTAGGCCTGCAAATTTATACAGAAAAAAAATCACTTAGTTCCACTTCAACCTAAATATATCAATTAAAGAATGCTTATTCAATGAATTACAATGTATGCTTCCTTTGCAATACTTATCTACAACATATGCTTTTTAGCTATAATGCCTTATTGTTGCAATAAACTTAAAAAATGTCATTCTGTCTCAGTGTCTTTCCTTTCTGAGAATCACAAATTAGGTCAGAAAACAATTCAACACCAGCTGTCCATTTAACCCTTTAGGACTGACACAGTCGAACTCATGAATCCAAAACGCTTCTTTCCTTAGTAGTGCATTATCAAAGTCACCAACTCGTGTCCTAACTGATAGTTGCGCTATGGGCATGCATCTAAATGTGGCCGGACTATGTTTGGCTTCTGCCCAATGTTTGGCTACTAATTGTTGGGAAATGTTTTTTGCTTCTGGCTTTTAATTCTCTATCCGGATCTAGGTCCGCCCTAATGCTGGCCCTATGCATTCTGATTCTTTCTTTAAGCATCCGGATGGTTTTGCCACAATATATTAATCCACAAGGGCATTTGATGATATAAATCACCATAATATCTTTTGCCTGTCTGTGGGTGCGAAAAGTGACTGCCTAATATCAGGCTGCTGCACATAATGCAGCCATTACATTTGAAAACTCCCGGTCGCTGTGCCAAAAAGTGCTGTGGAGGCAAACTTGCATATTTGTTAATGGGATCAGATGGGCTCAAAATATCTTTCAGGGATTTCACTTTTTGATAACTAAACCTGGGTTTGGGTGGTAACTTTTTGCATACACTGTCATCACTTACAACCAATGGCCAATGTTTCAATATGCATTTCCGCATGTAGCCTGAAACTTCTCCATATCTGCTTACATAGTACATATCATTCATTTCAGTTCCAGATCCTGCTTAATGTTTGTTACAACTGGTCGCTGCCTGCTGTCTTCCTGGCTTAGACTTAGTGCCCAGCTTTTTGTGTCATTTATTAGTTTAGCTGGGTAGCCCCTTTGCAAAAATTTATTACACATTACGTTCAGGTCTTCCTCCTTCTTATGTTTTTCGCTTGTGATGCGTATTACTCTAAGCATCTGCGATTTAGGTAAGGAATCACGTAGATGCCTTGGATGGCAGCTCTGATAGTGTAAGATGGTATTCCTATCAGTAGGCTTTACATAGATGCATGTCTCCAATTTTAGTTCCCCTTTATAAATTTTAACATACAAAAATTCTATGCTATCAGCATTATAGTTCAATGTGAATTTTATGGGATTTTCTAAGTCATTCGATTGATTCACCATCTGCACCAATTCCTTAATCGGGCCTGACCACATAAAGAAAATATTGTCAATATAGTGCCTATAGAAGGCGCCATATTTTTTAAACAATGTATGGTTCAGTATACACTCATTTTCATATATATGCATTTAGGAATTAGCATATGCGGGGGCTACCTTACTTCCCATCGCTGTCCCTGTACGCTGTATGTAGTATTGTTTTTCAAATTTGAAGTAATTCTTATAAAGAATAAAGCGCAATAGGGAAAGCAGAAACTCATATGGGGGCCCTTTGTAATACTGATTATCAGTAATCATTCTCAACACTGCTTCGATACCACCCTCATGTGGAATACATGTATAAAGGCTTTGTACATCCATAGTAACTAAAACAAATTTAGTCAGTGGTATATCAATACTTTTGATCACTTTTAAGAACTCATTAGTGTTTTTCAGGTAGCTCCCCATCTGCTGTATACACGGTTGGAGAAGGTAGTCTACACATTCAGCAATTTTTTGTTTAATGAATCATTAGACAAAATAATTGGTCGGCCTGGTGGACTTGTGAGGCTTTTGTGTATTTTTTGGCAGTGTGTATATCACAGGTCTAACAGGGTATTGGGCAAAAAATATTCCATCATGCTCTTAGAAATACAATTATTTTCGACTCCAGTATTTAATAAATCTTTTAGCTCACCGTGGAAGGTGTCTGTAGGATCATGTGTTAACCTTGCATAATTGTCAGTATTATTTAATTGGGACAACAATTACTCTTTATAATACTTATAATCCATTTACACCACTCCACCACCTTTATCAGCTTTTCTGATCATTATCTCTTTATTATTTTTCAAATTTCGGAGCGCTGCTTTTTGATGAGAAGGTAAATTGCCCCTTGGCCTGTTGCCTGTTTTATACCATGCTGCCATATCACATTAAGCATATGATTAAACAACTTAATTGATGCATTGGTGCTGGTTGGGTCATATAAACTCTTGCTGTTGAACCTAGAAGACAATTCGCTCGGTAAATCAGGCACACCCATAGCCGCCACGTGAATAGCGGCGCCGGGTAGTGACATCATCACGTCGTGCCTGACCAAACTTGGTTGCCCTTTTATTAGATACTAGTGGGATCACCTGACTATAGCTGGGAAGGGTGGGGGATACAACAAGGAGCTGGTCACTGCTCCAGTATAACTACAACAAACAAGGAAATGTTGTGCTCAATATTTTTAATATATTGATAATGGGTTGAGTGCAGAGGACCTCTTGTCTTTGTCTATATGTATTTTGTGGTCACAGCCTCATTGCACCCCCGCCTAATGGTTTTATAAATTGGTGGTGAGCACAACTTTTCCTTGTATGTTGAAGTTATACTGGAGCAGTGACCAGCTCCTTTTTGTAGCCCCCACCCTTCCCAGCTATAGTCAGGTGATCCCACTGGTATCTAATAAAAGGGCAACCAAGTTTGGTCAGGCACGACGCTAATAAAAGGGCAACCAAGTTAAAGGTAAAACTTAGTCCCTTTGTTAAATGTATAATTAAGCAATAGATTTCTTAATGAATCAGATGAAAATTGAGAGTAGGACTGGCCAGATATGGGATGACTTTGACGTAGTTGGCCAGCTTAAATATATTGCAATATATGATCAAACAATCCCTGTTTTTTAAAGGGTAAGGCATTTTTAGTAGCTGTTTGCACAAAATGTCTTAATGTCTTAAATATATTGATAATGGGTTGAGTGCAGAGGACCTCTTGTCTTTGTCTATATATCTATATATATATGAAAATGAAAAGGACCCATCTGCTATTAGCTAATGCAAATATTCAAAAAATGTGTTCCATATGCATTAAAAAAGCACTATATAGCCACCACATATTACAGTTTCAGAAGAGGTGAATTTCCCTTGTTACCCCTTCTTACAATCAGCTAGGGAAAACCAGTTAAACTGGAATTTATTTCAAAATCACAGCCACTGCCAAAAGTAAACTTATTCTTTTGAGTGTATTAGCACATGCCAGAAAGGTTTTGGTTGAATTGCCACTTGAGAGAGGATTTTTTTCTGCTGGGTAGGTCTTGTGTTTCCATCACAAAACTATTTGAAACTTGGCAAAATGCCATCCTATTAACCAAATCAATGTTTGAATTGTACCACAGATATCTAAAGAAGAGCACTCCTGCAAACACAATTAAAAGTGTTAAATAATGCATTTAAACTTGTTTGTTTTGGTTTCTCAGATATTTCAAGGAATCATAATGTTTTATATATATGGAAAATGTTCAAATCAAACCAATTACATTATCAAGGTAAACATTGGCTGGATAAGTAGAAGGCACAGCATTTAACCTTTTCGCTACCGGCTGTTTTTTTTCCCCTAAATGCGAACATCTACTACCAAGCAGTTTTTAGACATTTTTTACTCTTTCACTTTAAGGGTCTTTCTTGGGCCGGTCTTTTAGTTTACCCAGGAAAACCTGAACATTTTAGAATATGCAAGAATTGGTGTAATTATACTTCTGTAAAAAAAATATAGGCTTCTAAGTGTCTAATAAAATGAAAAAAAAAATCATGTTTCACAAAGAACAATCACATATAACAGAAACATAATTTATTTTATGTATGAAAAAACATCTGATTTGGAAAGGTCTATGTCTCCTGAACGCGGCAATACCAAATATATATAGTTTTATAGATATTTATTACTTGTATAGATCAAAACCTACAAGCAGTACACTACCAAATTTACAAAGCACCGCTCCCCAAATGGCTACTTCTGATTTCAAGGCCAAACATTCCCCTAACAGTAGGTTTACCCTAGAAAACTACTCATTGGTTAACTATATCTATGTACTCCAAAATACCAAGCTGCAATTGTTTCCTAAAGTTATAATGTTTTATAGAAATTGGGGATTTTTTTTTTTAATTACCTCAAAGCTTCCACTCTACAGCATCAGTTCTCCCACAAATCATTAGGTATCAATGTAAAACAAATATGAAAGCCCGGGGTCCACTGAACAGTTTGATGCCCAATATGTATAGATTTACCTAAGCATGGTATATAGGGGCCCTAAAATGTAGACACCCCATTTGAGCCATCAGTTCTGTAATCCCAGATGCTGCAAAATCAACACATTTTCTTAGTTTGGGAGGGGCAAAGTTAGAAAAAATCATGTTCACCCCAGAAAACCATACATTTACACATTCCTCCAAATCCAAATTGGGTATGCATGTCTCCAAAGCCGCAAACCCTTCCTAAATTTGCCAATTTTGGTGACATTTTCTAAAGTCAACTCAAAACTTCCAATGTGCAGCATCGTATTTCCCACATACTTTTAGGCATCAAGAGAAATCACCCCAAATATAGAAGCCTTGGGTCCTCTGAACAGTCTGATGTGCAATATATATATGTGTACCCAAGCATGTGGCATATAGGGGCCCCAAGAAGAAGGCCCTCATATGGTCTGTCATTTCAGGTATTGCAAAATCAACACATTTACATTGTTTTGGGGGGGTGGCAAAGGTAGAAAAAGATGCCCCCCAGAAAACCAAAGCACCAAGCTGCAAAACTAAATATGACAATTTTGGTGACATTTCCAAAATCACCACAAAACTTTCACCCTGCCACATTGTATGTGTATCAAGATAAATTACCCCAAAAATGAAAACCTGGGGTCTGCTGAACAGTTTGATGTCCCATATGTATAGGTGTAACCAAGCACGTCCCAAAAGGAAGGTACTGCAAAATCAACACATTTACATAGTTTTGGGGGGGAGGCAAAGTTAGAAAAAAGTACAACCCCAAAAACCATACATTTTTGAAAAGTACAGTACACATTCCCCCGAATCCAAATTGGATACGCATGTCTTTCTATTTCAAAGCACCAAGCCACAAATCTTTCCTAAATTTGGCGATAAAGGCAGCTGTTTTTACATTTCTGAAAATAGACTAAAAATATTGCAATTGGCCGCATTTATTTCACCCAATTTCTTACATATAATTGTAAAACACCCTAAATATTGATGCCAAGGGTCTACAGAACAGTTTGATTCCCAGTATGCATTGATATACAAAAGCAGCTGGCATGCGCAGACCCCAAATAAAAATAGTACATATGACTTTTCTCCGCTGCCGACTGACCTTCTGTGAACAAAGACCTGTGACTGAGCATTATCTCCCAAAAGACCTTCCGGACAGCACAAAGACCCCCAAGAGCCATATAGCTTTGGTACACATTCTGACAATTCAAAAATAGGTAATTATGTCTTTCTACTCCAAACTAACATACTCCAAAGCTACGCTAAAGCAGTGTTTTTATGACAGTTCTGAAAATCACCTAAAAATATTGCAATTGGCCGTATTTATCTCACCCAATTTCCTACATACAATTGTAAAACACCCTAAATATTGACGCCAAGGGTCTACGGAACAGTTTGATGCCCAATATGCATAAATATAACAAAGTATGTGGTATGTACGGACTCCAAGCAAAACTATACTAAATATACATAGGGAACAATAATGCAGGGATAAAATTGAAAAAAAAACCCCCACAAAAATAGCATAAATCAATGATCCAACAGCATAATTAGTGGTTGAAATCAATTACCCAATAGTCACACTGTGAAAATAAACAGTTTTTCGGTAAATAAAACCAAACAATGCATAAGTAAAAAAAAAAAAAAAAAAA
>CM044433.1:67030433-67047503 GCA_024363595.1 Xenopus borealis
TTGATGGACGCGAGTCTTTTTTCAGCCTAACTTACTATGTTACTATGTTACTATGTTCTGCATTTATGATAGGGGCTGTACCCTTTCTGGCTTACAAAGATGGCTTTTATGAATTGCCATCTGTTAGTCTTTTTATATACATGGAGGACCACAGAGACTACCCATCTGTAAGCCATCACAGCTGTACCTACATGCTCCAGTAACCAACATCCTCAAGCAGAACCACTGAATGCTGGCTACCATCTACACCTGTAATTTGACATTGCCATGCTACAATAAAGAGCTGCATTCCCTAAAGGAGTTGAGTGGTGAGAGTCCTGCCCTATGTCCACGTCTTCTCGCATCAAGGTGTTGTGACAATTGGTTGGCAGCGGTGGCATAGGATCCCAGGACCAAAAAGGCACCATGAGTACCCCACCTGAATTCTACATGGATTACTACAGGACTCCAAAGATCCACACTGATCCCAGAGAGAGGACCCAGTTCTGGCTGAGATGCAAGTCTCTTGGTTTATCTGGAGATGAAGGTGTGGTACATGCTATGGAGCACATTTGGAGGAAGGATATTATGCACTGCAGAGCACCATGCACCAACTAGGTGGAAGATATTTGTACAGTGCTTCCGCTTCCCCGTAGCTGGGCAGAATGGCAAAAAGAATGGGAGAGTTTGAAGCTCTGTGACTATAAAACCTATGTGGGAAACCCAGAGGAGGAATTCTATACTCTCTATAGACAGTGCTTCTTTTATATAGGAATGAACTACACAGAGGAAAGGAGGGATTGTCTTGCTGACCTTGTTTATAAGGAATTGGGATTAATAAAAGATAATGCTGAAATCCAGGAATTTAAAAACCAAAGCAAGGAAGTACTGAGGGTACGTACGCAGTATTTTTGTTATTTTCAGCAGGCACAGCATGGTCTACTGGGTAGACCCCAAAAACTCTCAGTTACCCCCCAGTACAGTCAGTGCTGCTGGGGTGGGGGAGGAACAGAAAACCTCCCAATCAACTTTAATTTGTTACCCAAGTGACCAGGGAACTGTTAGAGTATGCAATACCAATCAAGGTTATATCCCAGTAGATGCAACCTATCCCTCTGTGGTATCTGAGCCTGTGCTGGGCAGGAGCTGCAGCACTATCCAGACAGATATAAATGTTATGGAGTCAAGGCATTTGGAAGAGTGTTGTGAATTGGCCCTACCAATTGAATCATCTATGTGCCTTTCCAGTGTTTGTGTGGAAAAAGTTTTGGCAGAGGCAAAGGCCCTACCAAATGAACTGTCTGTGTGCTATTCCAGTATTCTGCAGACCAATCTGTGTGGAGGCCAGACCATCTGTGTGGAGTCTGGGGGTGCTGCAGAAAATGGAATCATGGAGAGTATCTGTGAGGAAAAAGATTTAGCAAGTCCTGCCCTATGTCCACGTCTTCTCGCGGCAAGGTGTAGTGACAATTGGTTGGCATCAGTGGCATAGCATCCCAGGACCAAAAAGACATCATGAGTACCCAACCTGAATTCCCTAAAGGAGTTGTGTGGTGTGACTCCTCTGAGTCTTTGAGGGTTTGAGGGTGGGTGCTATCTCTGCATGGTTATTCTCAAATATTTCCGCCATGAAAGAAAAGAAGCGGTCTCTCATCTCTGGTTTCCTTTGAAAGTTGTGTCTGAGAGAAGAGAAACGTTTTAGGGTTTCCTCTCTGTTATTAGGCAGGCGTTATCCCCAAAAGACATTGCCACATGATTATTCTCTTTTGTTCTCTGGAACAATGTGCACCATAAATGATCCTGATCATTGTCACATGTGAGGTTAC
The DNA here is from genome assembly GCA_024363595.1 of Xenopus borealis. NCBI lineage: Eukaryota > Metazoa > Chordata > Amphibia > Anura > Pipidae > Xenopus > Xenopus borealis. The sequence continues at coordinate 67,032,239 of CM044433.1, forward strand.
CATCAGAAGTGATTAGAGGTGTGTGTACCAGGCTGGTGCTGTAAGGTTTTGCCTTTAAGAGGAACTGGTTGTGACATGGTTGAAAATTGGAGGGATGTCCATTTTCTAGTGTGTTGGTCATCATGCTGTTTATACAGACTGGTTTGTGTACACTTCCAAGACAAGCATCTCCTATTATGACCCATCCGAGGTCTACCTTCTGGGAATAAGGTGCATTGTGAGGTCCGTTGCTTTGTGGTCCCATAGCAAATCCCTCCCACGGAGAAGCATTATCTGAGCCTGTTCTGGGATTAAGTGCATTATGCTTTTCAAATGTACATGATGTATCCTGGATGACCAGAGCAACAGATCTCTAGCCAGTCCAGCCTTCTTTGATACATCTAATATCAAGGGCCCTTACTCCCTAAAAACCTGTGCAGGAGTTAGAGACACAACAGGGAGAAGGGCATCCAACTACCGAGTAGAGTCCATAGATAGAAAGATATGCCTACCCTTGCCAACTATAACTGACATTGATATGCCTGAGATAGATTTGAAATCCCTATGTCAGATGTAGCTACATAAAGCTTGATGGCTTTATCCCTATGTTGTGTTGGGTATACTCTGACTGAGCAGATTTTGGAGCAGGATCTGCTATCTGCAGTTCCTTTGCAGATTTCTGTGCATTGGGAAGTAACTTCTGACATGTTAGTAACAGTGTTGTCTTCCTCCCCGCCATGCTTGCTGGCACTCCCGGTGTAAGACACAGGCCAAGGGGCTGGCCCAGGGTGTAAAGCTGTGTTGTGAAGTGTGCTGTCACATTCTGTGCATTTTACACTGACCTTACAATCCTTGGCCAGATGAGATGTAGAAGAGCAGCACTTTTAGGTAGGCTTTGCGGTCCTCTATGGACTCATAAGAGGTGTGGCTTTAGGTGTATGGGACACTGCTTACCAGAGTCTTGGTCCCTTGTCTCCTTGTGAGCAGATTCTGAAGATCTGTGGAAAGAATCTAAAGAGGAAGCATTAGTTTTGTGTACTGTTCCTTCTGCTTTGCGAGTATTAGGTACTGAAGGGGTGTCATGTAGTGGAGTGAAATTGAAACTGGGGTCTCATCTTGGCTTGTTGGCATACAAAGTCCATAATTATAGTGAAAGGGGGAAATGGAACATTGTGTACTTCTTTGAACTTTGACCCATGTACCATCCACTCTTGTAAGTTATAGGGCAATTTTTGCACTATGGGGTTAACTCCTCTTGCTGTGTCAAGGAATGCAAGGAATGCAAGCCTCAGTAAAGCTCCCCATAGACGCAACGATCGTTCCCTGCCGAACGACCGATCTAAGGGAAGTCCGACCAATCTGTCAAATTATCGTGCGGTTAGTGGGATACAAACGATCGTTCGTCTCACGATTTTTCGTCCGACATTGGTCTGATGATTGATCGGCCAGGTTAGAAAATCTTTATCGCTCCCCATGCAATCTACCTATGTTTGTAGCGCAAGCAGGCTGCGATCCTTCAGTTTTTGCTGGCATAATCGCCTGAAATGGTCTTTTTAGTTGATGGACACATCAGGCATTTAAACGATCGTTTTGAGACAATCGTGGTCTCACGATAACCATTGGATCTTTCAAATATCTTTACGTCTATGGCCAGCTTTAGTCCCCTTCAGCTTTGGCTACTTGCAGTTCCATTAACAAGTTCTCTAAGTTTTTGGTAACTTTTATTAGATATTTTAGGAAAGTCATCAATTCTTTTGAAAAGTGCATTTTCTACTACCTCTGCTGAGCCGTAGCACTTATAAAGTCTGTGTAAGATCATTCTGAGACCAGTCTCTAGGTGATTTATGTTGATTACTCTGATCCTGGAGGCTCTCTTTTAGGCTGGTTTGTGACATACCGCTGTAATAGTAGAGGAAGCGGGTGCTGGGTCTATCCTTGGCTTGAGAACTTGGCCGGAGTGGGTGCGATATGCAGGTTCACTTTGTTCAGTGCTGTCTCTCTGATGCCATTGTGGCTTGTCGCTGGTTTCTGGGGGGTATAGCCTCCTAGATTCAGCCTGTCGGCAGGAAGTTGCTCTGGGTCTTGTGCTGCAGGAGGGACTGTACCCTGATTGGAGTGCTGGTTAATGTATTCTGAGGTGCGCTGCAGTGGGTCTTGGGCATCAATCTCCAGATTCCATGCCCTGCTGTGCCTTTCACTATTAGGGTATATAATCATCTCTAAAGCTTCCACTTCTGCTATGGCTGCCGTCGCTTCCATTTCAATGCCCAGTTTTTCTAGGGATGCTTCTGAGTGAAGTTTTCTATCTTTGCCTTTACTGCCAGGCATGCGGTCTCTCCTTTCATGCAGGCACTCTCTGCTTCCCTTTCTGCTTCTAAGCATGCACTCTCTGCTTTCCTTTCTGATTCTAAGCATGCACTCTGTTTCTAAGCATGCACTCTGCTTCTAAAAGTGTTTTTTTTTCTTTGCTTTTGCCTTTGCGCGGGCAATGGCGGCTGCATTAGTAACAGAAGAGCATTGAGAGGAGCTCAAAACCTGGGCTCTGGTTATTAATGAAGATGTCCTTTTCGGTGACATTATGCAGCACTTGATAGACCTTTGCCTTGTCTTGGTTGTAGTGGCTTCTCTTAGCTCTAATGACTTAACAGCAGTGGCTGGTTTAAAGGAAAACTATACCCGAAAATGAATACTTGAGCAACAGATAGTTTACATCAAATTAAGTCACATATTACCAAACTGGTATATATATTTAAGTAAATATTGCCCTTTTACGTCTGTTGCCTTGAACCATCATTTCATGATGGTCTGTGTACTGCCTCAGAGATCACCTGACCAGAAATATTTCAACTGTAACAGGAAGAAGTGTTGAAGCAAAAGACAGAACTCTTGTGACCTAACTTTATAGTTTGTTTGCACCGTTGAATCCTAGGATCCCAGGAAGCTGTCCTTATTTTTTAAAATTGCCATTTTCTATTTAGGATGACCCAATGGCACATGCTACTAGAAAAGTTAATTATTATGAAAATGGTTTATTTACATGAAGCAAGGTTTTACATATTGTTGTTGTATGCAATATTTGTTTATAGAGACCTACATTGTTCAGGGGGTATAGTTTTCCTTTAATCCACTTGTGTGGCGGCTGCTGTTTTGCTGCGAATGCAGTGAGTTGCAGTTCTTATACCTGCTTGGTAGCCGCTGTTTTACTGTTTGCAGTGAGTTGTAGTTAAACTACCTGCTTGGTAGTTGTTGTGTCATTGTTTGCAGTGAGTTAAAGTTTTGCTCCACCTTTGTGGTAGCCGCTGTTTTACTGTTCTGTCCTCCATACGTATAACTATGGGGCAGTGTGTAGTTCGACATGCAGCTAAACCTTCCCACAATCCAATAAAGAGACAGAGTCTGTAGATTTTACTGGATAGCAATGAGAAATGGGAATGGTGAAACTGTAATAAACAGAAAATATTATAAGTATGCTTTGCACTCAAACTATATAAACATATAAAGTACGTAACTGCAACAGAAAAAATACATGCTTGCTCAAAGTCTATGCAGCATAGAGGGTGAGCTCTGAGGGTGCTGGTAGCTGTGGGGGTGTTTTTGGTGCAACTTTAAATCTGTTTGCTTACCAGAGATGCTGTCATGAGGAGGAGATGGAACTGTGTGTGTTTCTTCCACATGGGCTGTAAAATGGAGTACTAGCTCCCACAAGGCATTGCACTAGATCACATGGTGTAAGCATGGTGGCCTGATAAGTCCAAATGCAGTTCTGCCATAAACCATGTGGAGATGCAGAATAAAGGGAAAGTACCTTGTGTGAGTACAGCAAGTGTCACAGCATGTCAAATATATATTAACATGTTGAAGACATGACAGTAGTCTTACATTAAACTCGGAGAAGCAGGCTTGGCATATTAGGAAGAAAACAATTTGGCTGGTTTCCAAAGTAAAAATTTTTGAGTTTTGGTCTCCCTCACTCAAACAGGACATTATTGTATTAGAGAGGGTACAGAGGTTCCGCCTAAATATTCGGAAGGGGTTTTTTACAGTGAGAGCTGTGAAGATGTGGAATTCTCTCCCTGAAACTGTTGTACTGGCTGATACATTAGATAGCTTTAAGAAGGGGTTGGATGGCTTTTTAGCAAGTGAGGGAATACAGGGTTATGGAAGATAGCTCATTATACAAGTTGATCCAGGGACTAGTCCGATTGCCTTTTTGGAGTCAGGAAGCAATTTTTTCCCCCCTCTGAGGCAAATTGGAGAGGCTTAGGATGGGGTTTTTTGCCTTCCTCTGGATCAACTAGCAGTTAGGCAGTTAAAAAAAAAAAAAAAAAGGTTGAACTTGATGGACGCGAGTCTTTTTTCAGCCTAACTTACTATGTTACTATGATTCACCTACACTGCAAAACCGTGCAGCAAATACAAATAAAAATACTGCTTTTGCTGTGGTTCAACACAACACACTGCAAATCACGTTGCATGTCCTCCAAAAGCTTTACAGTGCCGCAACTGCACAAAAGTAGGACATTTAGAAGAACTACGGTCTGCCGTAGTTCTTCTAAAGATGTTCATGAAGTTACTACTACACATGTCACAGTATTAAGTGTGGATAAAGCTGGTACATTTATTTCAGACAAGTTTATATGCACTGTCAGTGTCAAGGGGCATTCCATTAACTTGATGCTTGATACAGGTTCAGCTGTTTCTATACTACCAAAGGATATTTTCTTGAAATACTTTGCAAAAGATCTGCTTGTTGCACCTGTCCTGAAACTGGTCAGTTACTTAAACTGGATCCAATCCCTGTGCTTGGTTGCTTGCCAGTGACTGTACAATTTAAATAAAATAAATTTTTAAATAAAAATTGAAACCAGATGTAAAACCAGTACACCAGAAATTCAGGCGACTGCCCTACTCTATAAGGGAGACTTTCTCACAGGAACTAAAGAAACTTGTAGAGTGAAATGTGATTGAAAAATCAGAATCCTCCAAATGGATTTCACCAATTGTTGTAACAATGAAGAAAACTGTAGGTATTGGATTGTGTGTTGATCCCCGTGAACCTAGCATTTGTTATGGATAATCATCCCTTGCCACACATAGAGGAAATATTTTCTGAACTCCGAGGAGCAAAATTCTTTTCTACTCTGGATCTTCAGAGTGCTTATCATCAAGTATTACTGCATGAGGAAAGCAGAGACCTCACTGCATTTATCACCCATGATGGTTTGTTTCCGTTCAAGCGTGTAACTTATGGACTGGCTTCAGCACCGAGTTGTTTTGAAAGATTGATGTCTTCTATACTTCATTGCATACGTGGTGTTGAATGCTACTTGGATGATATAATTGTCTACGCTCCAACTATGGATCTTCATGAGAAGTACCTGGAAAAGATTCTGAAATGCATTGATTCTGCAGGACTCAAACTGAACCTTTCGAAATGCCACTTCAGACAAACTCAGCTGTCATTTCTGGGTCATAATTTCACAAGATGGATTACTGCCTGACCCTGATCATGTCAACGCAGTTACATAAGCACCTACTCCATCTGATTCCAGACCTTACGAGCTTTCTTAGGTCTTACTACTTGGTATTCTAAGTTTATTTCCAGCTATGCTTCAGTTGTGGAGCCACTTAGAACACTACTATGTGGAACTTTAAGTCTGGTGTGGTCAGAATCTGCTCAACATAGCTTTGAAATAGGGAAAAAGCTAATTGTGAACAGTCCAGCGCTAGCTTTATTTGATCCTGCACTACCCAGTGTGGTTACTACAGACGCTTCAGCAGGGCTGTATTTCTATATAGGCACCCGAGGGCCTCTGCCTAGGGTGGCAGGATTGTGGATGCCTTAACTAGTGCTGCATTTAAAAAAAAGGGGGTAGAGGGGCAAAGTCAGCGCTGAAGTGATGTCAGTGCGCCATGCGCGTGATGTCACTTCCGCGACGGGACACGCTTGGTGAGCGGAAGTGACGTCACGCGCACAGCGCTCTGACGTCACTTCCGCAACGTAGGGGGCGTGTTTAGGTACGATGCCTAGGGCAGCATCAGACATAAATACAACCCTGCACTTCAGACTATGGCGTTGGTGCAGTTCTCACACAGATCCATGCTGATCATACAGAGAAAACTTGCATTTGCATCCAGAACACTAACAGAGACAGAGCATAAGTAATCAACTGTTGAAAAAGAAGCTCTAGTGTGTTTTTGGGCAACAGCAAAATAGAGAACCAACCTATGGGGTAGAGAATTAACCTTATGCACTGATCATAGCCCTTTAACTACACTACTTACAACAAGGGGACTAGGAAGAGCTGGAATGCGTATAGCTAGATGGTCAGCAAGGCTGCTGAATTTCAACTACAAAATGCAATACAAACCAGGTCTGAAAAATGTTACTGCTGGTGGTTTGTCACGTTTACCTTGACCTGCAGCTTCTGATACACTGGAAGAGGACATAGAAGTTGTAGCATTGATTGATTTACTTTTATCTACAGTTATAGCAGCTGATTTTAAGCAAGCTTGCCTCACATGTCCAAACCAAGTAAAACTATGGGACATCTTACAAAGCAAATGGCCAAATGCTGAGAAGAAACACAGTCCTGATCTTCAACCTTACTACAGGTTTAGACACGAACTGTCCTTAGTAGATGGCTATATTGTCTGTGGAGCTCACCGTTTATTGGTACCAAGAGACCTTGCGAGAAAAGCTCATACAACTTGCACATGAGAGTCATCAAGGAATTGTACGTACAAAACAAAGACTACGAGAACTATACTGGTGGACAGCAATGGATGCTGAGGTGGTAACTTCCATTCATTCTTGTGTTACTTGTCAGAATCATGACATCACATACACCACCACTTCAGCCAGTATCAGTTCCTGATACCACAGTTTGTCTCATGAGAGTTTGAAACCTTTCTGAGATAGAGGAATATTGTGCATAGGAAATCTTCAGTGTATTACCCACAAGCAAATGGAGAAATCGAGCAATTCAACAGAAGTCTAAAAGAAGCACTATAGACAGCAAATCTTACTGGGAAATCTTGGAAAGTATTTACAACAGAGTTCTTATATAACTACAGAGCAACATGCCATGCAACAACCCAATCATTTCCAGCTGAATCATTACATGGCAGACATCAAACTTCCACAAAATACTGTGCCTACAAAATCATCTACTGCTGACATTTTGAAACATCACCAAGCCAAATGCAAGGCTTATACTGATAGAAAATGTGTACACTTGCAGCCTGGATCTTTAGTCAGAATTAAGAAACCAGGAATACTGAAACAAGGACAATCTAAATTTGCTACACCACTTGAAGTGAGATGCCATACACATATGAACTGTCTGATGGAAGCATAAGGTGCAGGCTGCTGTAGAGGTAGAAGAGACATCTAGTCACCAATTTGTTGTGTTTTGGTAGTCGAGGATGAGTAGAGTATAACAGTGCTTTATTAGTGGCCATTACACAACAGTAACATAAACTCTATCACTTTTTAAGCAGTACAGAAGGTACCATGTATGTATAACTCATGTACACAATGACACCTACAGGCACCTTGCAAACAGGCTTGATTTGTGGAGAGGCCACCTAGGCCCAGGCCTAGGGTGGCAGTATTTTAGGGGTGGCATGCTGCCCAACCACACCCACATTGGTTCAGAAATTTGAATTTCCTGTGTGCCAATTCCCATTGCTCTGTCCTGATTATGAAAATTTGAGCAAAGGTAAATCCGGCCCTGCTTGCAAACCACCACACCCTGCATGAGTTCAAATAAGCTTATTAATGCAAAGTCATAAAATCAATAAAACAATGTGTCACAATTTCTGCATACTTGAACTATTGCTATGTAGGGTGCAACATTCTGTGTATCTAAAACATCATCACTTTGTTGGAGTGATAGAGTGATAAAATGCTAAAATATTGTTCCCTTTTTTCCTTGTGTGACGTTTCCAAGTCTAACTGGCAAGGACTAACAAACTAACATAGATTACCTAAGGTTAATGAACTATATCTCCATAGCTGACGAACTGAATCCCCATTTGTATATTTCTTCTTATATGCCACACCAGGTACAAAAAAATGTAAACTGGAGGCATAAGGTACAAGAAATCTCAAAGACTTTTTATTATTGTTGTTCCACTCAGTTTAGAACAGAATGAAAAGCTGAATATATATTTGGTTGTTTGACAAAATAGGATATATGCTTAATTATTATAGCAAACAGTAAAACAGCATAGAATGAAAGTCAGAATGAAAGATACATGAGTGGGCATAGATAGCAAGATAAACAGTAAAATAACTACATAATTAAACCTTCAGATGCAACATATTTTTGGGTGGCATCTGCCATATTCAGATGCAAACACTGAAAAAGCAAAACAGGAAGAAAAATAAAAACAAAATCTATACCAAATGAAAAAACATGCCCATTGTATATTTCTAACTGGTATGTAGTTCTTAAAGGGGCTGTTCACCTTTGAGTTAACTTTTAGTATAATTTAGTATAATTTAGAGAGTGATAATTTGAGACAATTTGGTTTTCATTTTTTATTGTTTGTGGTTTTATAGTTATTTAGCTTTTTATTCAGCAGCTCTCTAGTTTGCAGTGTCAGCAATTTGGTTTCTAGGGTACAAATTACCCTAGCAACCCTGCATTGATTTGAATAAGAGACTGGAATATGAATAGGAGATGGACTGAATAGAATGATAAGTAATAAAAAATGGCACTTACAATACATTTGTAGCCTTACAGAGCATTTGTTTTTAGATAGTGTCAGTGATCCCCATTTGAAAGCTGCAAAGAAACAGAAGAAAATTGCAAATCATTAAAAAAAACTATGAAAAATAAATAATGAAGACCAACTGAAAAGTTTCTTAGAATTGGCCCTTCTACAATACAAGTTAATATATAATATAAGTTAACTTAAAGGTGAACCACCCCTTTAAACTACTTAAAGACCATCAAGAGAAGGATAAAAACAGCTAAACTATAAAGATTTTCCGTTTCTTCACCCACTCATTCACAAGCAAAATTGCACCAACATTGCTTCTTTCTCAGCTCTGCAGGGTGAAGGGGACATATGTATGAGTCCAGCTGAGTAATGGGGTGGTTGGTGGGGGACCCAGCAGATAGACACAGAAGACACTAGTGGGCCTAGGGAGGAAGACAAGCTGTGAGGGACTAGCAGGGCAGGAAACGACCTGTGGGGCCAGCAAGATTTTCGCACCAGATACTAGCCTGTGAATCACTAGGATTTTTTTTACATAAACCTATTTAAGATTGCCTAGCTGTTGCTAAACACCAAACATGCTAGCTAGACTCTTCTAAAAGAGGCCTGCTAAAGATGTAAATTGCAGCTGTTTTGGATACAGAAATAATTTTGAAGACATTTATTTTTACAGTATATCCCTGCTGTTTATCTGTTGTGCAGATAGAGTAGTAATTTGCCATATCCACAATAGTCAACACAGAGTTTGTACCACTCAAAAATTTAGGACATCCAAATCCCAATTGTGACTAAATCATTAATACCAGTATAAGCCTAGTGATAAAATAAAAAGCATTTTTTATTAATAACCATGCCAATATAAGTAAAATTAAAATCACAAAATTTAAATTTAAGAGGCACAGCGCTGCATGCCGAGACAGGATCCCCTCGTGAGATATGCCGCTAGTGAAAGTACGCTGAAGACCGAGACAAGCCGTCTACAGTCATACCACTCGAAGTTGGTGCGCATCAAAAAATTGGTCTGTATGCACTTCTTTATTTGACAGTTCCGAAAAGGGCTCATATGGGGCATAAGAAGCATTGTATTCAAACACCGAGTATTGGAACAGTACAGCATTGCGGTTACTATACTGCGAATTATGCACTTTATTACCCCGCATTATTGAATTGGGCTTATTAAGGAATATTGGAATATTACAGCACTGTGGGGATTACACTGTGATTCAAGCCCAAGGATGGACTGCATACAATACAGATTTCTAACATAGCACCATTTTGAGTTATAGACCGCTTTATTTGAGTATCACTCTGCACACTTATTGTGGTCATCGTTTTACAGCACATTCACAGCCAATTGATTTGTATATATTTACTGGTGGAAAAAATATTGCTTGAGTTAACTTTCACTTCACCACAATTTAAGATTGGAAAAACATCTAATCCACCTCATTCTGCATTTAGAGTTTGGGCATTTGAATACTTGGGAAGTGTGGCTAATTGCCTCGTGATATTTGGATTCATTGTTATAACATTGTCCTTACCTTGCAAGAATATGTTCTATTTTAGATGCATTCAATTTCCCACTTCTGATTTATTATTAATCGAATAGTGGTTTATTTTAGTGTCACAAAGGGAATCCCCTCCAACATCACAGGGCTGCTTGGTTTTAAATTTAGTGATTTTAATTTTACTTATATTGGCATGGTTGCTAATAAAAATTGCTTTTTATTTTATCACTAGGCTTATACTGGTATTAATGATTTAGTCACAATTGGGATTTGGAGGTTAAGTCCTAAATTTTGGAATTGAGATGGACACTCTTATTCCCAATTTTGCTAATCTCTAGTGATTATCTACACATTTCTACAGGCGTTTATTTTGGTTCATTCAACACAAAGTTTACCATAAGTTCCAAATTCAGTCCAGACAGTAAACACTGCACAGTAATGTAACTTGCAATATGCACTTCTCTCAGTGCCGATCCTCATTTATAAATGTAATATGAACTTCAGCTTGTCAAAATACAAAGTTTCTAAATATAATCAATTAAAAATGCTGTACTGCTTCTGAAATAATGAAGTTTATTTTTACCACCCCTCTCTAAATGCAGCTTTGTGGTTGGTTATTTTGAAAGACAGTTGGCTCTCAGGGCTCATTGCAAAGAAAAATGCAACTGTGTTTGGTCAAATTAACAGTGGCGTAAATACCAGGGGTGAAGGGGGTGCAATTGCACCAGGGCCCCATCCCCCTTAGGGCCCATCGGAGCCACGAAAATATTTATGGAAGGCGTTATCTAGGGTTGATTTTACAGCATACATGCCATCAGCATGCCAGCATCCAATTTGTGGAGGTAAGAGCCCGACAGGGGGGCCCAGGTGCCCATCCTGCACCGGGGCCCACCAGGGAGTAGTTACGCCACTGCAAATTAATTTTATTGTGCAACAACTCTTTGCCCAGTGAAATGAAAACTGAGATTCGTTCAGCATATGTGCTGCAGGAGGCAGGAAAGAAGAAGGGGCACACAAGCATGTAAACCAGAGAGCCACCTAGGTAACTCTTTTTATAGTGTGACATTTCCAGTAGTTGCCATCATAACCTGATGGAAAGGTTATTGAACTCTATCTTTTAACTCCAAAATTGCTAATAGCTAAGAAGGAAGGAAATCAATATTATATTAGCCTGAATAATATAAACAGAAGTTCCACACTTGCCTTTTGTGACTCATATCCGCACACTTTGGACCTGATTATAGAACACACCTAGTAATGTACTCTGAACCTTTACAAGGTTTTAAAAAGTTAATATTATTTCAATTCAAACATTATGAAGAACAAATGGTTTACATATTTCAAGTGGTTGTCAACAAGAATTATTAGTCATACCATATTAGCAATACCAAATGCAGATATACTGTGCTGTACTGATTCATAAATCCCAATAGCATAGTAAATAAAAAAAAATAGAGACCCTCCAATTAAAGGCCATTTTTCAGTTAGCAGAGTTAGGCTATAGTCAGTTTCTGCATCAGAGCATCGGCCTGGGTGCAGGTGAGCAGAAAGGGTTGGACTGGGTTGGTGGGACATTGCCCAATTGACACTCTGGCACTCTCCATTATGGGTACACATGGGTGAAGGGGGTGGAGTTTGGGCTGTGAGTATGATTCCAGAACTGTGGTCTAAAGCTTTACACAGAGTATATTTTTCCATGAAAATGCATTCTGTAGCTTTTCAGCTCCAAAATCCATGATGTATGTCTGCACCCAGGCAAATTTTGGGCCTGCAGGTGCAGAAATAGCATGGTTGGAGGCGAGTGGCCAGGCTCTCTGGTCTAACTGTAGGATACATGTAGGAGATGAAAAAAAGATATTATCAAGCTAGCTTGATAAAAAGCAGCATGGCCATTCATTATGGAAAAGGACCTTGGAGTTCTTGTAGATGATAAACTTGGCTGTAGCAAGCAATGCCAGACAGCAGCATCAAGGGCCAATAAGGTCTTGAGCTGTATTAAAAGGGGCATAGAGTCATGGAAGGAGGGGGTCATTCTTCAACTTTATAGAGCCCTTGTAAGGACACATCTCGAATATGCTGTACAGTTTTGGTCTCCCTCACTCAAACAGGATATTATTGTATTAGAAAGGGTACAGAGAAGGGCAACTAAGCTGGTAAAAGGTATGGAAAACCTTAGCTATGAGGAAAGACTGGCCAAATTGGGGATGTTCACGCTGGAGAAGAGGCGCTTATGGGGTGATATGATAACCAGGCCCGGACTGGCCATCTATGAGTTCGGGAAAATGCCCTAAGGGCCGCTCTGCTTATAATTTAAATGGGCTGCATGGGGCCTCTCTATTTAGTAAATGGGCTGCTCAAGGTGGAGGGATAATATTTGCTGTCCCAATCCCCTATCAAGCATGGCCCTCCCTCCAAACTTTATACTCAGAGACCCCAATTAAAAAGAACTGAAGCCGCTGATGGCAGCGAGGGAAGCAGTGGGAAGCTGGTTGCAGGTACCATGCAGGCAAAGTTTGTATCAGGCTGGGCCAGGCAAATGAAGTTTGGAATTGTACCTTTATGTAGCAGTTTTCAGCTTAGTTTGTCTGCGTGGGGCTCTAGTTGCAACAATGTAACGGAGTTCCCTGCCTGAGCTTCCCGAGGAGGGGGCGGGGCGAGCAAAGAGAAAGCAATGTATAGCTGACAAGGTAAAAAAACCCTGCATTTTCTCTTCTCATAATATTTAGTCTTGGGCAAAATGCTTTGCATTTTTATTTTACTGGTGATTATTTCTTCATTAATTGCTGTGTGTTCTGAGAATTTTTAAAAGGCTGGATGATATTGTAAATTTGCAGCCCTTTAGCCTGAGGTGTTGAACTATAAGGTTTCAGCAATATGCAGGACCACAGTCCTTATTCAAAGATTGGAGCTATATTGTGCTTCTATTCAACGACATTATATGCCACTTTTGTAAGTTTTTCAAGTTTAAAAATGTTGTCTACTGACTATGTAGCCCTGTATGAAGGAAGATGGTAGTTGGCATTATGGTTTAAAAAATGTAGTAGACAGCCACCATTCCTTTCTATTTTAAATCATTCCAGGCTCTTTCAGTTTTTGGGGAATTTTGCACTGAGCCGCTTAACTCTATAGTGAACTTTGTCAGTCATTGTGAGAAATTGCACAAATATAAATACAATCTCTGTTCTGATGAATAAGCGAAATTCCTGCAATAAATAATATTTACCTTGTACTACTGTTAAATGCAAGCAGAGTTAGTTTTATTGCAAGTGCCTAAGGACTATGGAACAAGTAGCATTTTTAATCCTCAGAGTGCTGTCAAGAAGCCCTGTAGCAATTGCTACAGAAATAACTTCCCAGTGAAAAAACTTTGCCTATGGCAGAAACTAGTGGTGATAGGTTGGAAGCATTCAAACAGTTGCTTCCCCTGCAGTGACAGGCATTTTTTGCCAAAAGCTGTACAGCAGTTACATATTAGCCATGTGCTTGAGTTAGCAAGTGTGTATCGCGGCAGATTAGGAGTGCTTTACTGTGCACCATACATTTTACAGGGTAAAATCTTTATGTCAGGGCCAGAACTAGGGGTAGGCAGAAGACACAGCTGCCTAGGGTGCAATGATTGGGGGACGCTGGCTACCTTTTCGACCTACCTCTAGACTAGTTGTGGAAATAGACATGCGCCCAAGAAAGCTGTAGCCTTGCATGTGCGCTAATACTATTGCATCTCAAGCGCACATGTAGTCACATATGCGCTGTTGAGCGCTGCCGGCACGCATGTGCAGCAAACGGGCATGAGGGGCAAGCTGGCAGGCTTCGCTGCCTAGAGCACCCAACTGGCCAGGCCCGCCTCTGTGTTATGTATAAGGTTTATTGCCAGGCAGCTACATGAATGTGGGCTGCTTTGCTGTTTTTGCCAGGGCTGCTTTTAATTCCCAGTCCGGCACTGCTCACAACCTTCTACAGAGGGACTATTGAGAGCATCCTCAGCAGCTGTATGACTGTCTGGGCTGGGAGCTGCTGCCCTGATGCTTTTACTGTCATGTTTTTACCAGATTTGACCAGTTGAGGGCACTGTAATCATTCATTGTTGGCATTTGTATCTATACAGTAAATATTCCATTTGTATTATCATTATTATTTTTATGCTTTACATACTGTAGTGCCAACATTTTTTTTTTCATCTAAGAAAGTTGCAAAACATGATATCAAAAACCTTTTAATAAACAAGGCTGGTGTACATCTGTATATTTTTTGAAAAGCTTTATTTACTTAATTTTCTTCTTCTGGCTTCTCTCTAGCTTTTAAATAAAATTGCTCTGTAAGCTACATTTTTTTTTGTTATTCTTACTTTTCATTACTTAACGTCCTATTCAGTCCCCCTTGTATTCATATTCCCTCATTCAAACTACTGTCTAATTGCTAGGGTAAATAAGACCCTGGCAACCATATAGCTACTGAAATTTCAAAATAGAGAACTGCCGAACAGAAAGTAACTGAAAAACCTCAAAAAAATTAAAATAAAGAGCAATTGCAAATTGTCTCAAAATATCAATGTTTACATCATATTAAAAGTTTATTCAAAGGTGACTGGCCACTTTAAAAGGATACTGTCATGGGAAAACATGATTTTTTAAAAAAATCATCAGTTAATAGTGCTGCTCCAGTAGACTTCTGCACTGAAATCCATTTCTTAAAAGACCAACAGATTGTTTAATATTCAATTTTGAAATCTGACATGGGGCTAGACATTTTGTCAATTTCCCAGCTGCCCCCAGTGATGTGACTTGTGCCAGCACTTTAAGAGGGAACTACTTTCTAGCAGGCTGTTATTTCTCCTACTTAAAGGGATACTGTCATTGCTCTTTTGAGAAATTGATTTCAGTACAGAATTCTGCTGGAGTAGCATTATTAACTGAAAACTGCGCTTTGAAAAAAACATTTCCCATTACAGTATCCCTTTAATGAACTGAACTATTGAGTGCTGTTCTTTTATCTACCAGGCAGCTGATATCTTGTGTTAGTGAGCTGCTATCTGGTTACCTTCCCATTGT
>CM044433.1:67064375-67078870 GCA_024363595.1 Xenopus borealis
TAACCTATGTCCAACTTCCAAAAAGTGATTAGCTACAGGTTTGTTGGTGGTCCCATCTCTGAAGGCTGTGCTAATAGCCGACCTATGACCATCCATACGTAATCTTAGCGTTTGGTCTGTTTTGCCAACATAGGGTAAACCGCATGGGCAAGTTATTAAATACACAACGTATTGTGTTGTGCAAGTAATGTGGTACCTTATTTGGAAACGTTTACCAGTATGGGGATGAAAAAATGAGTCTCCCGGTGTCATATATCTGCAAGATGTGCAGTTCGGACACCTAAAGCACCCTGGTTTCTCCCCAAGCCACCCAAGGGGTTTTTTTAAAGGTGAATAACAGTTGACTGGGTCACTTTTGACCAACAGGTCACGTAGGTTTGTACCCCGTTTAAAGCAAACCATGGGGGGATCTGGCATAGCCCTTTTTAGGTCAATATCCGTTTCAATTATTTTCCAATGTTCCCTCAATGATTTGCTTAAAGTTTTGGTACCACTGTTGTACTTGGTACTAAAAGTCAACCCCGGTTCCCGTCTTTGGCAAACGTGTTTTTGGCTACACCGGTCTTTTGCAATGTTAAGAGCTTCATGTAGTAAGGCATTGGGATACCCCCTATCTAGGAAGCGGGTCCACATTTCTGTTAGTTGGAGTTCCGCCAACTGTGCCTTTGAATTGTTTCGCAGAACTCTGCAGAACTGTGAAATGGGCAAGGACTTTCTCATAGAAAAAGGGTGATGACTATTGTAGTGGAGTAATACATTCTTATCCGTGGGTTTTCTGTACAGTGTGTACTCTAAATGATCACCATTCACGAACAATTCCACATCAAGAAATTGTAGCCTCTCTGCATGTATGTTATAGGTAAATCTGACTGGGCTGTCCAGGGAGTTCAACTCATCCACCATAATGGCAAAATCCTCTTTGGTACCTCGCCAGATTATTAACATAACATCGATATATCTCCGAAAGAAAACTATGATCTGGCCATAACGGGGTAGGATGTACTTCTGTTCATAGTCATGCATGAACAGATTGGCATAGGACGGGGCCATGGCAGCACCCATCGCGGTACCAGAGATCTGTTGATAGTATTTCTGTTCAAATCTAAAATAATTCAATGACAGAGCCAATCTTAAAAGATCTAAGACAAATGATATGGGCGGACCATTATAGGGACTAAAGCATTCCAATGCACTTTGTACAGCCTGAATCCCCAGGTGATGTGGTATTATGGTGTAAAGACTCACCACATCCATACTTACAAGGAAGAAGGATTCGTCTATTGGACATGATAATGCCCTAATATGTTCGAGTAGGTGTGGTGTATACATATATATATATACATATATATACATATATATATACATATATATATATATATATACATATATACATACATATGTATATGTGTGCCCATGGGGCACATCTGCAGTAGCGCAATTCCACGAACACAGGGACTGGACGCAGAGACACTTGAACTTTACATTAAGCCCGTTAAATTAACAGACGCTAGAACATATGTAGTCAAACATTTATAAAAACAGAATTGTTGTAGGCGACCTCTAGAGGCGAAAACTGGTAAATTCGGTCAGTGCGGCACATGCGCAGTAGCGCAATTCCACGGACACAGGGACTGGACGCAGAGACACTTGAACTTTATTATATAGGATATAGATAGATATAGATATAGATATAGATATATATAGATATAGATATATAGATAGATATATAGAGATATAGATATAGAGATGTAATCAACAGGTGGGCCTACATAGTTAGAATTATCTGTGATGAGATGTCTTACTGCTTCCAAACCCTCATCATGTGGTATGCAGGTGTACAAGCTCTGAACATCCATTGTGACTAACAATAAGTCATTAGATCAGTACCTAGTAGCCGAGTTCTTCCTGTAATATATACACTGCCCATAGACCCATTATAGCATCCACTGGTTCGCTTAATGAAAAGGTTGCCCAGTTTCTAGATGTGTTGTTACAGCCATGCATTACATCCATTAGTAGCTATCTTAAGGACACTACGGATTTCTTGAATGTTATCAGGAGTATTGATATACCATCTAATGACTTATTGTTACTCACAATGAATGTTCAGATTACATTCTGCAGCTTCTGCAATTTGTATTGAAGAAGAATTATTTCAAATTTGAAAGATCATTTTTTTTTTTGCAACGCACTGGAACCGCAATGGGTTCAAGGGTAGTGCCTGCCTATGCTAATGCATTCATGTGTGACTTTGAGGAAAAGTATATTTACAGTCATCCAATGTTTGAGCAGTACGGTAGTTTTTACAGGCGCAACATCGATGATTTGTTTTTTCTATGGACTGGCACATCGGAACAGGTGGAGTTGTATGTTGAAAGCTTAAACAAGCTAGACACGCCCATTAAACTTACTTTGAAATACAGCTCACTAGAAATTAGTTTTTTGGATGTCCTAGTCTATAAGTCTAACGGGAGGTTGCAGACAAAGATTTACACGAAAGGTACTGATCGTAATACATTGCTACACTACACGAGTCACCATCCCAGGCACCTTCTCAATTCACTTCCTAAGTCCCAAATGATGAGGGTGGTCCGAATAGATAGCGATCCTATACAAATATAGGATACAAATAAAGGATATGTGTGTGTGTGTATATATATACTGTATATAATATAAATATGTGAAAACATCGCAATTATTCAGTAGCATACAGTAGTACATATCTTTTCTCTTCTTGCAGTGCGATCTTGTGGGTATCCTGGAGAAACTCCAAATGGAGAATTTTATGGAGAAGACTTTCTTTTTGGCTCTACAGTAAACTATAGTTGTAATGTAGGGTAAGTTTTATGCAAAATTATATATATTTTTAAAAAGACAAAATGCAGCATAAACCAATATTGCTCATAATGCATTTTCTTAATATTCTAAGTATAGTTTTACAAATAAATTTGGAATATATTGCCTGGAAATAAAATCTATAATCCTCCCAAGATTATTAGTGGTAGTTTTTGCAATATCTTATCTTATTTTATTCACTGTTCCTCTGTAATGTCTTTCTAAATTATGTTAATTCAGCAAAAAGCCAAGTTGATGTGAAGTTTTGATTTTTTTTACATAAAGTAGGTGATCACTATGGTATACTTAATTGTAAAAAAAAAAAAAATCATATTCCTGAATAAACTAAAAACAGAGAAGTTAAGTTGAAATTAGGTAAATTGTGAAAATTTTTTACAGTAAATATTCATGTCAGACATCTATTCAATACATATCTGATCAAGATAGACCAAGTTGGTAAAAAAAGCATGCCTGCTTTTTCATTAAAAACTTTTTAGTACTGTTATTTTCCTTTCTAGCTTGTGTCTATGCCCGTCACTATGCTTATTGCTTGATAGACAATTTGCATTGAAGACTATTATTGGCTGTTTCCGTTTTTTTCCAGGCCTCTTAAAGTGAGGGGGGAGGGGGTTAGCATGGAAGGGGTTGAATTCCCCTTTAGTGGTTTCTACTTTTCTCCTCTATTCCATTTGTCTTACTGTCTCCTCTATTCCATCTTTCTTATTCCAAACTGTTCCTTTTTTTTACTATTTTCTCCCCACTTCACTTTGTTTTATCCATCTCTTTCCTTTTCACTTATTTACCTTTATTTTGTCCCTGATCTGTCCCTATGTAGTCTACTTTTTGCTTTTATTTCCTTTGTAGCTTCTCTTCTATGCAAACCTTCAGTATTTAGTCTCCTCTATGATGCTTTGACACCTTCACAATTTTCTCTTCCTATTTTAAATTTGGGCTTGTTAGTTTATTGTGCCAACAGTTTAAATCTTGTCCATCAGCAGTGAGGGTTCTAGTTCTAGGGAGCCAATGTCTTCAGGTAGTGTTCTAGTTTCTTCCAGAACAGTTTGCTATGGAGTCCTGCATCAGTGATTTTTATTTTAAGGTTTTATCTGTTTGGGGTACCCTGGTTAATCAAACATGAATTAAGCTTTTCTCTATCCTTCATCTTAGGTATAAAATGATCTCAAAGTTTAATTATCGAACATGCCAAGCTGATGGAAAGTGGAGCAATGCCATCCCAACATGTGAAGGTAAGGAAATGAGGAGCAGGAAGCATTTTAATGGACAACGATACACTATTTCACCAGAGGAAAAAATCCACAAGTCCTGGAAATAAAGTATTGCTGCACTGCAATGCCATTTTTGCATCCCTATGAAGGTTTAAACTCTCACAAGCACAGACTAATGATTATATGGAATCGTAGTTGGAGGCAGGCAAGGAGTCAAGACAGACAGGATACAATCAGAGCCTGGTAGCTGGCAGGAGTTAACCAGGGGATCAGTACCTCTAAGCAGGTGATACTTTTTGTATTCCTGACTTGGAGGCAAGTTTTGGTTGCATAAAAACCACATGAACTGACAAGACGAGCCTTCTGTAGGCTAACATTCTGCATTTTGCATGCTTATGTTGAATTCCAATTTTTTTATATTTGAATGTGTCTCGCAGATAAAAATGGTTGGAGACCGCAGGGTCAAAATAAGCCATTTTCATGATACTATACTTTTTTAGTAGTATGTGCAGTTTGGTAATCCTAAATTGAAAATGTTAATTTTAAGACTGAAGGGCCCCTCCCCGGGATCCTACCATTCATGTTGCATACAAACCATACATGTTATGTCATATGAGCAATTTAACAGACAAAGTGTCTTTTGCTTCCACACTTATTCCTGTTATAGTTAGAGTTTCATTATTTCTGGTCAGGTGGTCTGAGAGAGAACACAAGCCATCACAAAATTGGGGTTTGGTAAGATTCTTTGATTAGCCACTTAATATGATATAAACCATCTGTTGCTTAAGCATTCATATTTTGGGTATAGTTTTCCTTTAAGAAATAGAAGCAGCATGGCATAGCTGTAAATCCGCCAAGGCCCATCCATCACGAAAAAGTTATAGTACTAGGGAGAGAGGCGACCACAAGATCTGACTAGGATACAAACCTCATTTTTTCATACTGAAGAGACTGTGCTACAACAACTATTGTGTCGATGCTGCACCATTCACAGCTTTATAGACACTCCTCTGTGACCCCATGGCCATCACTTCTGTGTGCTGATCTGATAGATATATGCTTGTATACAGAAAGGCCTGTATCTCTTCTCTCTATTTACATAAATTGTGTGTTTTTTAGACTAATAATGAATTTAGCTTGATAGAAATACAAATGGCGTACATTTTTGTATTTGATCTTTACACTGAATATATGTAATCTATATATATAATATATATATTTCAGTCCAGATCTGTACATCACCAGGAACTGTTATAAATGGAACATTTGATCCACAAAAAGATGAATATAAGTACCAGGAATCTGTAAGATACAAATGCATTAATGGCTTAGTACTTGTTGGGGAATACTCTCTGTTTTGCACAGAATTTGGAAATTGGAGTCATGCTTTACCATCCTGTAAAGGTATTTCATATCGTTTAATCAACATTGTTTCTATTTTAAAGAAATGTTGTATTGTATTAGTGGAAATAACTTTAAATGTGTACCCCTCCAAGAGTTCGAAATTTCTTATTTTGTTCTGGAAGGTCTGGAAGGTGCCTCTGTTTACCAGTACTTCAGAACACATTTGATTGAGATGAAAAGTAGAGAAATCCATTTGACTTTGACCCCCTGAATATGGGAATGAATTAATTTGTAATTTATTACTATGCAGAATATCCCCAGGAGGAATTGTAATAAAGATCAAAAGTACCTTTTAATGCTTAGACTTTTGATGATTGTGTCTCTACCACATGGTTGCAGCAGTTCAAACGCTACCTAATGTCAGGAGTACAACTGTTGAAGTGCTAAGGGACTAGGTAGAGGTTTTTCATAAAGAGAAAAATGTTGCCATCCTGGGCCACATACATGGTTAAAATACATTTTAAAGGGGTCTAACGCCAAAAAAAAAAAAAAAACCAAAACAATTCTTGCACAGTGAAGAAATGTAACCATGCATAACTATATAAGGCAGTGATCCCCAAACAGTAGCTCGCGAGCAACATGTTGCTCTCCAACTCCTTGGATGTTGCTCCCAGTGGCCTCAAAGCAGGTGCTTATTTTTAATTAATGGGTTAGAGGCAAGTTTTGGTTGCATAAAAAACAGATGTCCTTCCAAATATTCTCTCCTGTAAGGCTGCCAGTCCATATAGGGGTTACCAAAAAAGCCAATCTGAGCTCATCCCCATGGACTTTTTCATTCTTGTGTTGCTCTCCAACTCTTTTTTAAATTTAAATGTGGCTCACAAGCAAAAAAGGTTGGGGACCACTGATATAAGGTGACCATATAATAAGTGCTTTGATGCAGTGTCGGACTGGCCTACCAGAATACCAGGAAAACTCCCGGTGGGCCAAGGTGTCGGTTGGCCCTCATGTTGCTAAACTTTTGGCCTATTTCATGGCCATTACCTATATATATGAGAACAAAGAGGCTAAATAGATGGAATAATTGATTATAGTATGTAAAGAAAACAAACTATGAGAATAGAGGTTGATTGAGGAGATGAAGAATATTAGTACTGAGTGGGCCCCTGGTCTAAGGTTTTTGGGTGGGCCCCTGGTGTCCCAGTCCCACACTGCGATGCTTTATTAACCAGTAGATCCTGAGTTCTAGTAGACACAAGGGCATCCATACTGATTAAAAGGTGTATTCAGTAAGAACTGTGAAGTTTTGGAATTCTCTCCCTGAAGTGGTTGTACTGTACTGGCAAATATGTTAGATAGCTTTGAGAATGGGTTGGATGCCTTTTTCCTGAGTGAGAAAATACAGAGTTATTGAAAAGAATTCTTTGTTCAATCCCAGTGCTGGGACCCCAAGATTGGGTTGGTCCCATCTTGGAGTCAGGAAGGAATTTTTGACCCTCTTGAGACAAATTGCAGAGACTTCAGATGGGGTTTTAGTCTTCCTCTGGAGAAACTAGCAGTTAGGCTGGGTTTATACACATATAGACATAAAAAAAGTTATGTGTCATTTTGTAACCTATGTTACTATGTAAATGTGTTTCTAATATACATGAATTAAACATTTTCTGTGGTTTGAAAGTTATTTGTGAATGTGTTTGCTATTAAAAGCAGTAGCAATTCAATTCACAAATAATTTTCAAAGCATTGAAAATCTTTACTGATCGTATACTGGAAAGTTGCTTAGATATATTTTTTTAATTTTGCAAACAAACTTTTGTGGAAAGTCCACTTAATTAAAAAAAATATGAATATTAAATATTAAGTTAATTAAATGGATACTCTAATCAAAAGCTAACCCTTTATTGTATTTACTTTTGCCTTTGGTGTATATGCTTCTTATAAGCTGCAATTTATTATACATTTAAAATATGCAATCTGGGGGTTACGTACATAATATAGTTAGTAAAAAAAACATGTATATGCATCTTTTCACACAGATGTTAAATGTTCCAATCCATCTGTCTCTAACTCAAGAAGACTATCTGGATTTGCTGGCCCATATACCCTAAATTCTGCTATTACCTTTGAATGTGTTGAAGGTTTTGATCTATTTGGACCATCTATTATAACATGCAATATTGATAGTCAGTGGGAACCTTCATTTCCTGAGTGTCTGGGTATGTATTCAATTTATATGTTCTAAATGTTATTTTATCAAATGCAGACTTTGTAAACTGAGCTTTGTTCTTGTTTGTATCATGCATAAGCATCAGCCACTATAAACCCACGAAAATGTTACCTGCAATGTATTCACAAAAAAGTGCTCTTTAAAGGCATTCTGTCATAATGTAGTTTTTATTTCTAAATTACACTGTTTACACTGCAAATAATTAACTTTACAATATAAAATGTAATTCCTGAACCAGCATGTGTATTTCTTTTTAGTTGTAATATTAGTGTAGGCAGCCATCTCGGGTCATTTTGCCTGGTCATATACTTTCAGAAAGAGCCAGCACTAGGATGGAATTTCTTGCAGGCTGTTGTTTCTCCTACTCGGTAACTGAGGGTGACGCAGTGGGACCTGGATTTTGCTATTGAGGGCTGTTCTTAGATCTAGCAGGCAGCTATTATCTTGTTATAAGGAGCTGCTATCTGATTACCTTCCCACTGTTCTGCTGCTGGGGTGGGGGGGGGGAAGGTAGGGGGTAATATCACTCCAACTGCTGTATAGCAGTAAAATGTGACTGAAGTTTATCAGAGCACAATTCACATGGCTGGATCAGCAATATACCTAGCCCCATGTCCGAAGCAAAATTAATAGATTCCTTTTGAAAAAAACATTTTTCCCAGTATCTCATAGTAACGTAGTAAGTTAGGTTGAAAAAAAGGCACCCATCCATCAAGTTCACCCTTTTAACTTTTTTTTTTTTACCTGCCTAACTGCTAATTGATGCAGAGGAAGGCAAAAAAACACCATCTGAAGCCATTCCAGTTTGTCTCAGATGGAAGAAAAATCCTTCCTGACTCCGAAATGGCAATCGGACTAGTCCTGGATCAACTTGTACTATGAATATTTAGGTGAAACCTCTCTTCTAATTGGAATGGGTGACCTTTTATCAGCTGGAAAGACCTACTGGTAAATAAAGCATTAGAGAGATTATTATATGATCCCTTTATATATTTATAGATAGTAGGGATGGGCGAATTCCCGCGATTTGCCGCCGGCGAATAAATTCGCAAAACACCTGAAAAAATTCGCCTGGCGAAAATTCGGCTGAAAAAAAAGACGTGCGTCGAAAATGACGAGACACGCATCGTTTCGTGAATTTTTCGCCGATTCGAAATTCGTGAATTTTTCAGCGAAGCGACTCTGCCTAGATTCGCCCATCACTAGTACATAGCTATCGTATCACCCCTTACGCTCCTCTTCTCCAGTGTGAACATCCCCATTTTAGCCAGTCTTTCCTCATAGCTAAGATTTTCCATACCTTTTCCAGCTTAGTTACCCTTCTCTAAAACACGCAAAGCACTTGCTTGCACTGATCCTGTGTGCTATTGGTATTTTTTTGGTTGGCTATTGAAGGTAACCATGATCTGGTGATCTGTTTGCTTGTAATTAGTGTGTGTGTATGTTTTTTGGATTCTAAGGGCTAGTCCACACAGGAAGATTCAGGGAGATTTGTTGCCTGGCAACTAATCACCGCTTCTTTGGGGGGACTAATCTCCCTGTATTGCTTACCCATGTCTCGTGCCCACTAAAATGTAAAGCGGCTCTGCATATTCCTAAATCGCTGCAAATTGCCTCATGGGTCGCCAGACGACATCTCCCTGAATCTTCCTGTGTGGATTAGCCCTAAGTCATGGGGGAAAAAAAAGATAGGGAGGTTATAACCAAGAGAGCCAACTGATATACAGGCCACTGCACCCTCCAACTAGAGTAGCTATTTCATAGAGCAACTTTGCTACTGTGGATAGCTGCGGCTGCAGCTGAATAATATATTGACCAAAGGCAATCACATATGACAATATTCCTTACAACAGACAATCATGTAATTGCAGAAGCATTAACGGAATGTTTTCCATTGAGAAATTAAACATTGAAAAGTGACATGGCAATACAGTTGCACGGTATGATGATACCTCGGAGTGTCACTCTGCTTTGTATACTCACCACTCCAATTTATATTGGTAGTAATATAAGGCACCGTCTTATAGATAATACATTTATATACTTAGTTTTTTAGAGGTGAACACTGGTAAAACCTGTTATAAAGATAGATTATAATCTAACAAATTCATGCAAAAGACCAATATGTACCTGATAAATCCAGGTAGACCTATGGCAGGATTATGTAGTATAATCCTTAGATTAAGTCATGTAATAGCAGTAATGCATTATTCCTATAATTGCAGTACCATAATGTATAATAAATTATTAATATACAAACGTCTCAATAGTAGGCTGAGTTACGAGGAAATACCGTAATAGTACCGTACCAACTATTTATAATTATTGCAGGAGAATTACGTCTCAATTCCTAAGTAGCATCAAGACCTCTCCGTTCTGATGGTGAGCTGTAAAATAAAATACACACAGTATTATAATAAAGAATATTGTTGAACAGCAATAATGTGATGATACACTTATTAACGTACTGAAAGCCAGACACCACACTATAGCTGATGAAGATTTCTTCTTTCATGTTGTATATAATACTCATTTGAATGGTCTGTTAGGAAAGCTGTAGCCAAACATATTGTATCAAAATAAAAATAGCATAGCAAGCTTATAGCCACTTTATATTATTTTTCTGTGATGGTGTTCATTACCACACAGTACACATAATAAAGTGCATAATATATGATAGACATTCCACGTGGAGGGAGACCAAGCAGAGCATGGACACTGGCACTTGTGGCAGAGATACTGCTGTAATGTCCCAGAATGCATATATAACTATTTGGTGAACCACCCTCAATTTAATTGGCCTGACACCATATGTCCCAATATGATTATACCCTACTGCATCGTGTATTTTATATATATTAATGGGAAGGAACATTTTGCTACATGAATAACTTAATCTGTGTCTCAGAGCCTCCTGTTAATATCTTAAGCTCCCCAAACTCACCATTTTTGCTGCCGCCTTAGTACTCCACAAGGTCATGATATACTGGTGGTGAACTGCAGTACTGCAAAAAATACTGCGTAATGGCAAGGTATCACCAGCTGTGAATATGCAGCCTATACCTCACATGATGAGAAGCCATTTTACAGGGATTATAACTACATTATATTAATAACCCATTATCTAGAAACATTTGTAAAAGTACATCAATGTGCTCTGTGTTCTATACATTTGTAAGCTATATGTCACTTAAGCTAGTCATGTACACCTGGGTAGTTGTATCATAATAAGACACAGCATTATCTGTCCAGTATCCATATATTTTGGAATAAACATATAATCTGCAGAGACCTGCACCCAATAAGTGCAGTGCAGTTAGGTGCAGATTTATAAAGGGTCGAATTTCGAGGGTTAAAAACCCTCTAATTCGACCCTCGAAATTTTTCTGAAGTAAAATTCGATGAAATCGAATTCGTAGGAACTATCAAACGATCGAATAGTGATCACCCAATTTCACGAATAAATTTACTAAATATCTCAGATTTTGCGAAAAAATCGTACAAATTCATCCGATTTCACAAAAAAATCGTAATATTCGTACGATTTTTCGAAAAATCTGATGATTTCTATTTGATTAAAAGAAAAACTTAGAAAAAGCCTATGGAAGCTTCCCATAGGCAAATATAGAAACGCTGTAGGTTTAATCTGCACCTGTGTGTTGATATACTTTGCTATTAAGCATAGTCAAGATAACTGACCGAATACAGTGTAGGATAGAATCAAAAAGGCCACAAACCCAGTACAATTTATCAAACCACCCCGATAAGCTTCGCAATGTAATAAATTGTATATCATAATGACTTCATAAGTTGTGATGTGATAGTAGCTGTAATCACTGGAGAGGTAGTTGAAGGAATATAAGACCTGAAGCACCATGTTAATATGGTGCATGAACCATAAAATGCAGAATATCTATCATGATAGTACTTGCACAGCTGTACATAGCAATGGACTGCAGAAATGTTTACGTTTAATATTTTACTTATCTTTTTTTTTGTAATAATGCTATGTATGCAGAAGTTGCAATGTGGTAACGTTGCAATTCCGGAGTGCCCTTTGTCCAGGTCAAAGGCTACCTGCAAAGCAGGTGGGCGTGCACTCGCTGCGAAGTAAAGGGCACCCTAACTGGATCTCCCAAAACAAAGTTCCTTTGATAGGAACACGCCGATAACTGAACAAGCTCCCTATTCATATGCTTAATGCCATCAACTGTAAAGATTGTAATTATGTTATATTGCATAGTACCATAATTTAGCACCTTGAATGATTATACAGAGATAACTCGGTTGTAAAATAGAAAAGCTGAACTATGTGGATGTGGACTTGAGATCCATAATTGAATGGCTACATTATGATGGGTTACATGCAGATGTCATAGTAAGGCAACAACTGAAATGAAGGGTGCCCTTGGTATGATGCAAGAATTTGATGAGAAAAACCTACTGGTTATATCATGATAATATGTTTGCAGACCGATAGTTGTATGAACTGCACCTAGCCTCCATATGCACAATGACCATCCTGCTATTACTGGGACTGGTTAAATACAGATATGGTAGTACAGGTATGAGATCAGTTATTCAGAAACCCATTATCCAGAAAGCTATGAATTATGGAATGGTTGTCTTCCATACACTCAATCTTATCCAAATATAACAAATTAGTGGACCCGTCACCAAAAAAAAAAATTATTCAATAAATTATTTTATCACATTAGTCAAGCAAAATTAACTTTAATTACACTATATAAATTATTTGAATCTTGTTTCCTTCAGTCTGGGAATTCATAATTATAGCAAGCAGGCAGGAGCCATTTTGTGGACATCATCTTAAAATCTTATTTGTGCACCAGAATGGGGGACCTGAAGAGCACATTGTTTCCACTGGATGTGATGTATATCCAGTCATTTCTAATCCTGAAGTATTGTTCCTTTGCCTTGTCCACAAAGCACTCTCATCTGCATATACTCTCTTTGGTGGGACAAACCAGAATAACGCAGTTATTCACCGCAAATTATTCTTTTATTCAACACTACATGTTTCAAGCCAAAATTGCCCTTTATCAAGTTGACTTGAGTTATCCTGGTTTGTTCCACCAAATACAGTAAGGGGCAGATTTACTATTTGTCGAATTACGAATTGAAAAAAATTTGAAATTCGACCATGTGAATAGGAAGGGAAGTAAAATCATTAGAATTTGAAGGATTTTACTGCAATTCGATTGGTCGAACAATCAGATAGAAAATTGATCGATCCAAACTATTTTTTTGATCGATTGAATATTTTTTATTCAATCAAAATTAATGAAACCCAGTTCGGTAGATTTGATCTGGCGAACTAGGTGGTCGAATAAATATTTAAAGGGGAAGTACAGTCGAATGGTCGAATATCCGAATTAAATTTTATTTGAATCATTCGATTCGATCGAATTTACAAAATTCACTGGTCAAAAATTTGATCGAACTTCGAAACCTTTATGTGAATTTAGTAAATCTGGCTCTAAATGTGTGGAGAACAGTGACCTCTAGGAAGTGCTGAATGGAAAGTGAAAGTAATTGTCTGCCTGCCTCTATGCTTAGGCATAGAGGAGGGGCAGACAATATTTAATTGACAGTTCAGATTTTTAAATGAGCTTACAACAGCTATGAATGCTATAATAAAAAATAGAAATTGGATTTCATGTTTAATTTGAAAACGACCGGTCCACTTTAAAGAATGATTTCCTTTTTTTCCTGTAATAATAAAACAGCTTGTACTTGATTCCAACAAAGATATAATTAATCCTTATTGGAAGCAAAACCAGCCAATTGGGTTTATTTAATGTTTACATGATTTTCTAGTAGACTTAAGGTATGAAAACACCATGTCCCGAGCATTCTGGATAACCGGTCCCATACCTGTATAGAGAACTGTAGGTGAGCACTTACTGCAACAATCTGAAAGGCTAAATGATATCTTTGATCAATACTGATAGCATATCATTACATAAGTTGTAATATAGTAATAATGAAAAACAATTAATGTACATGTTCGGAATGTTTATTCTGCGATGACTGGTTAAATGCAGGCATTATGATATAGTATTATAGTGAGCTATAGGTGAGCACAACACACTGAATGGCTATACAATGATAGCCTTGACCATTACTGATAGCAAATTGATACATAAGTTGTAATATAGTAATAAGGAGCTTCAGAAGTGCATTTAATCCAAATGTTGAGTGGCTATTCTGCTAATACAGCTTGAATGCAGCCATTTCACTATGGTAGATAGGGAGCTGAAGTTGAACATATAATATAACACCCTGTATAGAGGTGCATTTAATATCAGTATGCTGAGTGGCAGCTTTGTGGTAGCACTGGTTAAATGCAGATGTTGTGGTATGGTAGAAAAATGAAGTTAGGGGTTCACTTAGTATGATATGCTTTATTATGGTACTACTTAATCTGGATATTATAGTACAGAATCCTGGTGAAGTGCAATGGTGCGATTAGTATAACACTGCATGGCTATATAATGATAGTAGTAGTAGTAGTTCTTTTTATTGCAATTTGTACCAGGAGTACATAGGAATTTCTTTTGCAGCATAATGCAGTAAGACACATGTTTAGTTTACAGTATATGCATATTTTTGATATTTACAGTTTACAGTATATGTTTGATATTTACATATATTGATATCTACATATATGGCCACAGAGAAGGGGTTAATGGATAATGGATAGTAAACATGAGAGTTGTTAGGTCATGGGGAACCATTAAAGTTCATTTGGACTGCCTGATTTGATGTCTGCAGACATAGTGATAATATAGTGAATAAAGTACCCCCTCTTGTAAAATATAAGGATATTATAAGTTACC
>CM044433.1:67080988-67095482 GCA_024363595.1 Xenopus borealis
ACTTGGATGAGTACTAATCAATATCATGATCCAGCAACAGGTGCTATTTTCTGAATTGTTATTCCTACTCACCCTCTTCTCCCATTTTCAATACCGGGGAGACAAATGAACAAATGCACTCTGGGGCATCATAGGAAATGGCCCATGTGCTAGATAACTTGTGTTCTTAGGATAACCAACATTCTCTGGCAGAGTTCAGAGTGCACAGTGAGGAGAGCCCCATACTTTGCTTGGATGCAAAACTTATTAAACATATGCACCCAAAGGTTTTATGACTGACTGCGATGATAGGCACACATGGCTGTGATCCTTCTCGGACCCTCACAGGCCTCACACAGGCAATCGTACCCAGGCCTGGAGCTACAGCAGGTAGAGCCCAGAGACCCTGGTGGCACACAGGTGAGCTTGAGTGACAGGAAATGAGATGCATGCTTGCAGTAGAGTCCTGCGCAGGTCCATCAGGAATCAGGAAGTTCTGTAAACCGGAAGTGACATCATCAGAAGTAGCCATGATCAGAAAAAAGGAGTAAAAATCCCGACCCGCTTCTATACCCGCACCTGGAACTTGTACATGCAACCCGCAGGGTACCGCAAGATTTTGCGGGTAACCTGCGGGTACCCGACCCGCTGCAGGACTCTAGCTTGGGGAGACAAATTTATTGATTGCTTGCTAATTTAGGTCATGTGACGGGGATGAACCCCTATTGCCCACTGATATGTGAAGGAAAATGAAAGTGCCAATCAGCAGTGTTCAAATTCTAATCAAATTCTACACATCCAGTCACTCCAGCCTTTATAGATTACAATTTTGGCTAACCAACTTTATTAGAAACATTTTGTATTTTGCAGAGCCTATCTACTTACCCAGTTTTTATTTTTATACTGAACAATTCCTTCTTTTTCCTGAGCTGATAGGCCCCCTGACAAGCCCAACAGACCTAAGTTTGGAAAGCAGTAGTTTGTGGGGCACGGTATCAAACGTCCAGCATCTTACTTACCTCATCATAAAAAGCAATCAGATTGCTGCTCATAATACCATTCACTAGGATAACATTTTGAATGTGATCCCTTAACAGGCCTTCAAATAATTAGCCCATTACAAATGACAAACTTACTGGCCTATAGTTGACAGGCTGAGATCTTAATCCCTTTTTAAATATTATAATGACATCAGCTTTTCTCCGATTCATAGGCACCATACCAGATGAAAGTGAACCTGAGAAAATCAGAAATAGGGGCTGGTCTAAAATTGAATTAAGCTCTCTTAGAATCCGGGGGTGTATGCAATCAGACCCTGGAGACTTGTTTACATTCATTTTTCTTAAAGCTTTATGAATCATATCCTGAGCCACTGACTAGATTGAGCTGAGCCATCTGTGCAACTGTGAAGTGAGCTAATCTATTGTATACACTGAAGAATAGAACTGATTTAGCACATTTTCCTATTCTGTATCTGTTACAACCATACCAGTACCATTATTTAATGGAGAAACACTCTTAACCTGCATCTTTTTACTATTAATATATTTTAAAAAAACTTTTTAGGGTTAGTTTTCGTCTCCGCCACAATTAAGTCATCATTTCCTTTCTTTGCCTTCCAGTTTGCTGATTTATAACATTTATTATAGTGTTTATATTCATTAAATGCAGCCTCTGTCCCAACAGACTTGTTTTTTAATGCCTTTCTCTTCTTTCCTTCTTTATTATATTAAACCACATAGGGTGATACTTAGTGCTTCTACATTTACTCCTTAAGGGAATAATGTACATTGAGAACAGTAATGATTTAATATTTTAAATGACCATTTTTGATCTGTGTTTTTAGCTGCAAATGTAATGCCCCAATCAATACTCTGAAGGGCAGCTTTTCCAAAATTCATGGTTTTTGTTGCCCCAGTATACAATTGTTTTTTACCCAGGGGTTCAATGACTTTGCAATAAGTTATGGGTCATTTGAGATCACTAGATCCAGAATATCAATATCTGGGTACTTTAAAATCCCCCATTATCATTACTTTACCAAAACTAGCAGCCTTTTCTATTTGTATCAGGGGCTTCGCTTTACCTCACTTACATTAGGGGGTCTATAGCATACCCCTACAATTCATTTTCTGGATTCTTTACAATTGGTGAAGAACTACACCCATAAGACTTCTGCCCCCTCATTTTCTAGCATAACCTCCTCCTTTATATAAAATCATGCCTAACCAACAGACATACCCCTCCTCCTTTTCTATTGCTTCTGTCCAGCCACACCAGTCACATCACATTTTCCCTCCAGCACTTTTAATCACTTTAATTAGCATGATTAAAGGAGAAGGCAACCCTCCTGGCGCAAAATCCCCCCCCCTTCAAATGCTACTTAGCCCTCAGCTCAGGTCCTGTCCATGGAGTTTGCAGGCGCCATCTTCTCTCGTGAGGTCATTGCCGTTTGTCGGCGCATGTGCAGGAGCATTTACCTGTTCAGCTCTACTGCGCATGCTTCGAAAGTCACAAAAGTTCTCCGATTAAACTTCGTGACTTTGGGCGCATGTGCAGTAGAACTGAACTGGTAAATGTTCCTCAGCGGATGTTCAGTAGAGCTGAGCGCATGCACTGCCAAACACGATGGATCCAGGAGAGAAGATGGCGTCTGGCTCCGTGGACAGGACCTGCGCCAAGGGGTAACAACTTAGCGCCATTTGCATGGGGGGAGGGGGGGCTACGGGGGGAAGGGTTTTGCGTTTGTAAATGAGCCACAGTGTCCTACAACATGCTTTAACTAAGGCAATACTGACTTTGTTGTTGATTTGTGATGATGTATTTTATGTTTATCAAAATTATGTTCTTCTCAGGTCATTGTGGTGCGCCTCCTAACTATCCTTATGCACAACTCAAACCTGAATTTGCCAATCAGATGACGTTTTCCTCTGGTACAAAAGTGCAATACACTTGCCATCTTGGCTACAACCCTATTTCTGGCAAAAATGCCACAATAATCTGCTACAATTCTATATGGTCAACCCCTGATGTGTTCTGTACATGTAAGTATTATTATTGTTTTTTTCCTTTTTAAATTAATTTTCTCTAGATAATTTTCTATGTATAGGATGAACTTATAGTAGTTATACCTACCAAATGGGGAAAAAAAAATAAAAAATCCTTCCATTTTGCCGTAAAACACAGATTACTGTTAACTTTCCTCACTAAATTGTCCTCTGACTCAAACTGAAGCAAACCTGTTAAGTATTATCACATAATATTAAAAAGCAAAGATTTCATCAGTATATTATAATGTGGCTTCTGGGGGGTATGATAA
Organism: Xenopus borealis; assembly: GCA_024363595.1. NCBI lineage: Eukaryota > Metazoa > Chordata > Amphibia > Anura > Pipidae > Xenopus > Xenopus borealis. Next base: position 67,084,287 of record CM044433.1, read on the forward strand.
TGAGAGCAATTAGGCAGTCACTTCTAGGTTGAGATGGTCTAAAAAGAGTCCTTAAAGGCTGGGGACAGACAGGGAGATTCGGGGAGATTCTGTCGCCTGGCGTTTAATAGCCGAACTTCTTTCTCCCTGTCCGTCGCTAGTTACTTCGTGAGGAAACTTCGGGCGATTCCGGAAATCGCCGCACCGCGTGTGCACAGCGCTGGCGCTTTTCCATTTAAACTAGCGACGGACAGGGAGAAGGAAGTTCGGGGAGATTGTCGCCTGCTATTAAACGCCAGGCGACAGAATCTCCACGAATCTCCCTGTCTGTCCCCAGCCTAAAATGGAAGACAAGGCTTTTAAAGCCTTTTTAAAACAGAAGATATTTACATGCCTTGTGCTACCCACATGTCACTGCCTTAAAACAATGTATCCATTACATGCAACAATTGGACCAGTTCTATAGTCTCGTGAATCTTTGGTAATGTTTATAATACTGGAGTCATCTGATAGTTGTGCTGAAAAAAAATGTTGTAAAATGCAGTATCATTCAGGGTGTATGAAGAATACTAGCAGTTGTATTTTTCAAAGTGTATTGCTTTTCCAAAGTGAATTGCAAATTAAGTCACACTGTCCCTCTCATACAATACTATCAGGCCTCCTACTTTATCTGCTAGTTTAGATATTATGTTAGAATGTTTAAATTCAATTACAATATCTTAGATTTCAATTGGGGTTCAGTCCCAGCATTCTTGGAACTTGTTCTTTCTCTATTTGTCTTTTTCTTTCTTTATACAATTTCCATGATGTTTCCCACCAGATCATCTTAATTTTTTTGATAAATAAACAATTAGTTTTTTTGCAGTTACAGAAAAATAAACTGTGAAATTTACATAGTGTTTTTCCATGCCACATACTTTGGTAGTTTTACAGAATGTATATCAAACTGTTCAAAACACCCCTGTTGTTCATGTTACAATGTTTTAACTTTGTAAGAAAGTATATGTGGGAGAATACATTGGGCAATTTGTATATTCAGGATTTTATTTTGCTACCTAATCTCATGTAGGGGATTAGTTTCCCAAGATCTCCGATTTTGAAACCGTTTTCATAAATGTCCGTTTTGGCAGCTTTGCAGTTTGGTTGTTTGGAGTTACAGTTGCAATATGCATTCCCTTTTTTAATTAACCAGAATGTGTATTTTTTATAGATTTGTGGCTTTTTTTATTGAACAAATATACTTTATAAATATGTCTTGTTTTTGTAGTAGAAGAAACTGTTTGTTATATTTAGGGTTGTTTATCGTGGTACTTGGTGATCGTATGAAAGATATCTATTTCAAACATTAATGGAGAATTAAACCCTAACAATGTATAGGGATAAAACTGCCATGTTTTAAATACTGAACTTATTGCACCAGCCTAAAGTTTCAGCTTTTAAATAACGGCAATGATCCAGGACTTCACAAAGGGGTCTCCATCTTGGAAAGTGTCTGCGACACTAACTTGCTCAGTGGGCTCTGAGCAGCTGTTGAGAAGCTAAGCTTAGGGGTGGTCATAAATAAGCAGAAAATAAGGTTGGCCTGTAATATAAACTGATGCTACAAGGCTGATTATTAAATTCTGATGCTAGTTGCACTGGTTTCTGTGCTGCCATGTAGTAATTATCCATATTATTTACTAAAAAGCCTTATACTGTGATATTTCTATGTGTACTGTATATTTTGAGTCTGTCCCTAACCTCAGTAACTGACATCAGGACAGAGCATGTGTAGTGAATCAACAGAAAAGAGGATGAGGAGCTACTGGGGCATCTTTGGAGACACAGATCTTTACTGCTAAAACGTCTGGAGCATGGATATTCCCAACAGGTTCCCAAGAATTCTCATCAGGAAACCCCTTCCACTTGATCAAATACTGCAATTGCCCCCTGCAAAGGTGTGAATTCAATACTTGTAGTAGAAAGAACATTACTGCAACACCTCCTTATTGCAAAAGAGAAAGTTGTATTTATTCGGTCAGAAAAAACAGGCAACGAGAATCCAAAACACTGGGTGCACTTTCATGGAAGAAGGAAGCTCTAGTTTAAAGGTAACTGAATTAACTAACCTTTCAATGTAGGATGGGGAAAATGAAGATTCATGGTGGCCAGCCAAACCTTCTCCCCAACTTGGAACCCTAGATCTGCGCCTTGCCACTGGTCATGAAAAATCTTTTAAACTGTTGTTGAGCATGGCAAATTGATTGTTGCAAAATCTCAAGATTCTCGTTTAGAAATGATAGTCTGTCCTTAACAGAAAGTTAGAGAAAAAGGGTGTTTGTGTAACAATTTAATAGTTATTATAGGTAAAATCTGCTAATGGAAGGAGCGAAGCCCAATTGTCCTGCAAATAGGATGAGAATGATCGGATGTACTGTTCTAACATCTGGTTCCTCCTCTCCATCTGCCAGTTGGTCTGAGGATGGTATGCAGAGGATATGACCAAAGAAATTCCAAGAGCTTTACAAAGTGTCACACAAAATTCTCCTTATTAAAAAAAGTCTTCAACCTGGCACAATTGTCACAGGAACGGACATACAAAATGCAATACTTCACCACTGATGGCCACCAGAAGAAATGTCTTACTAAATCTAAAGTCTTCCTGACTCCTGAATGACCCGCAAGAGGATGATCATGCACAAGTCTTAGAACCTCACCTCGAAGTGGAGAAAGAACTACTATTTGTTGACCATAGAAGAGAGTCCCATTTTTAAAATGTAAAAGTTTGGAACGCGCATATTCTTCAATAGATTGTTCATTCGTTTCAAACTCCTTGAGAAATGAAAACTGTATCATTAAAAAGTTTTTGGACTGAAGAATGGTTGTTGGAAGAGTCGTGGAATATAATCCAGAGAGTTAGCGTGAAATAGTGTCCGCTTTCAAGTTCTTTGAGTTGGGCTTATAGGTAATGTGAAACTGGAACCGTGAGTAAAACAGAGCCCATTGAGCTTGATGAGGATGTAATCTCAAATACTCTTGGTTCTTGTAGTCTGTAAAAATTAAAATGGGATTTAATGTTCCCTCCAGTAAATGTTGCCATTCTTCTAGAGCATATTTGATTGCTATTAGTTCACGGTCGCCCACGCCATAATTGTTTTCAGTGGCACTGAGCTTCTTTGAATAGAAAGCAACCGGGTACACCATTTTCTTGACTCCCATCATCTGGGAAAGAATGGCTCTTCCCGCTTCTGCTGAAGCATCCAAGGATCTTTTTAATATGCTCACGATGTTGATCCAGTGAAGAGGAAAAAATCTAACTATAACTGAGGTAAACAATAACAAATTGGTCAAATAAGTCACGGAAAACGTCATTCACACAATGCTGAAAAGCGGCGGGCGCATTGCAAAGACCCAAGTGCCTGACTGTGTATTCAAAATTACCATAGCGGGAACAAAAAGCAGTCTTCCACTCATCTCCTTTAGATTACCTATAATTACATTACCTATAAGCCCAGTTCGAAGAACGACACACTTTCATGTCAACTCATGTCATCTCCTTTACGGATCCGAATAAAAATTTTTGCTCCCTTTAAGATCCAGCTTAGAAAAGTTCTTGGCTCGACCTAGTCTCTGAAACAATTCTGGAAAAAGGGGAAATGGGTATTGGTTTTTGATAGTAAGCTATACACGGTCTCAAAGTGTGGTCAACAAAAAAAATTTCAGCCCAGGCGGGTGATGTAGAAGCCTTGATGAAACCTTTCTCTAGGTTTTCATCAATGTATGTCTTGAGCGTTTGCAGTTCAGGTTCGGACAGTGGATAAATTCTGCAAAAAGGAATGGGGGCCCCGGAAAAAGGTCAATAGGACAATCCTAGTCTCTGAGAGGGAAGTGAATCAGCCCCTTTTTCCATCTGCCAGCGTTATACTTAAAGGTTGAGATTTTAGGGTTAACTGAATGTTGTATAAGTTGAATGTTGTAATATGAAGATGTCAATTTCAAACTTTAAAGCAATATTTCAGAATTTTCAATTTTTTTTTAGAGTTTAGCAAAGTTTTTCAATATGGTATATTGAGCTAGAAAAACATATACCAGTATGCAATCTAACATGCTGATTTCTGGAATAGTGCTTTATAAATCCATTACTGGTATACTGCTGGGAGATTTTAATCTATACAATCGGTATAATTACAAAACCTTTTTCCTGCAATATGTAGGAGTGTTAGACTTTTAGTATTGCCAGCTAATTTTTTAGAGCAGTGCTATGCAACTAGCGGCCCACCCTTGTGAGGCTCCTTTGGTTGCTTGTGCAATCAAGTTCCCCCAGCCCCTCCACTTGAGTGATGCCCAGTGCTAGTTGGAGGGCTTGGCACCTATCCTAGTAAACTGCGATAAGTATGTACCAGACACTCTTAGGCAGGTGTAGCAGGGAGATCCCCTGTGTTTTATTGAAGTCACGTGATATAACATTTCGGGGGCATACGCCTTCGTGTAAGCTTCAAAAGGTATCCGAACCGAGTTGTATATTTATGCATAATTTTCATAAATAGACTAAAAGAGTTTGAATGTATTGGTAATATGTACACTCTTTTGACATTTCAGCCCAAATCTGTCCACCTCCTGAAAATACTGTGAATGGAAATTTTACTCCACAAAAGGATCAATATCAGTATATGGAAACTGTGACGTATCAGTGCTTTAATAACATGATGATTGTTGGGGATTCCTCCCGTTTTTGCACAGATACTGGGAAATGGAGTTCCGTTGTGCCTTCTTGTGATGGTAGGCAATATTCTCTTTTATTAATACAGTAGAACCCCCATTTTACGTTTTTTCAGGGGACCAGAAAAAAATGATGTAAAATCAGGGAAAGTGTAAAATCAGGGAAATGTGTTAAAGTAACATTTTTCTTCAAGTACTGAAAGGATATAAGCATAGGAGTCTGTTTTACTTTGAGATACAATATTTACTGTGTTAATAACAAAGGTTAAGCATTGCAGTGTTAGTGTTACAGTATGGGGGTATGAGCAATATTCTCTGTCAGTCACAAACACAATAAAAGCAATATGTGATTGGTGCAGGACTATATAAGGGGCAGACTTATTGGAATTGACAATTTACAGGTAGAACAGGCAGAATCTGGTTAGTATTTTAGACCTCTTTATTTCACAAATAATATTCATAGAGGAAAAAAAAACAGTTTTTGGGAACATCAGGACAAAATTTGGATGTAAAATCAGGGAAAACATGACTTAAAATCAGGGAAATGCACCCATTGAAATGTATTATAAATTGGTGGGACCACAAATAAAAAATGTAAAATGCGGGAAAACTTAAAATCAGGGGACTTAAAATCAGGGTTTCACTGTATATTTAAAGAGGCTAATGTAAGTCTCTATGAAATATAACATGAAACAGTCCATATATTAAACAGTTTATTGTATAAATAAAAAGTTTTCTTGAAACGTATACATGCATAATAAATATTGGTTGGTAAATACACATGCATGAATACATACATTTTTATATTTTCACACAAATAACCTTTGAAAAATGTAACATGTTCACAAAAAGTGCTCTTTAATTTAGTGTGATTATTTGTAAAGAACAAACACAGTGCACTGTGAGGAAAAAAACAGAGCCACAGATTCTTAGAACATGCTTTTAACTAGGGATGTACCAAATCCATTACTTTGAATTCAAACGAACCTTCCTACCTTCCTTCACGAAAGATTTGGACAAATACTGAACCGAATCTGAATCCCAATTTGCATAAGGAAAAATTTTTTGTGACAAGAAGTCAAATCCGGATTCAGTCCGACTGACCCCAAATCCTGCTGAAAAAGGCTGAATCTTGGCTTAATTCTGGATCCTTTCTTTTAACCAGGGCATACAGACTTTGTTGGGAATGCATAATGTGCATTATGTTATTGACAGGTTTTGTCAGTCAGATTACCTTTTCCTCTGTTGCAAAAGTGCAATACTCTTGCCTTCTTGGCTACAACCCTATTCCTGGCAAAATGCCACAATAATTTGTCACAGTGCTGCCTGGTCAACCCCTGTTGTGTTCTGTACACACAAGTATTCTATGTTTTTTTCTTTTAAATTTTTTCTTTAGATAATTTTCTTTGTATAGGGTGAACTAGTAGTAGTTATACCTATCACATGGAAAAATAATTAAAGCCTTCCCATTTGCAGTAAAAACACATTACTGTGTACCAGTATACTCTAGTAGTATGTGCCATTGGATAATCCAGTGTTGTGTTCACACATTAACCAAGGGTATGCATACATTCTAGGATACATTAGCCAGTGAATAGACAAAGCTGTATCTTTTAGTATTATGCATATAGCTGTTACAGTTAGAACCTGCATTATTTGCTGTTAGGTGATCCGAAAGTGACGCACACAATATAATAATGGTGGCTCTAGATCAGTGGTTCTCAACCTGGGGGTCGAACAACCATTTCACTTAAGGGGTTCCAGGAGCAGGTTCATCTCTCCCCCCGCTAGCCCTGGGCCAACATTGTAGCTCTCCCGGTGTTGGTTCTGTGAGTTGTAGTTCAGTATCCTGTGTAGGGAAGCTAGTTGCACTACAACTTGTATCTGTATCCCCTTAGTAGGGACTGCCATACAGCTCTCCCTGCCCATTTAAAGCGGGCTGTCATATTTGTAAAATTAACATGGTAATTGGGGGTATGGCCAAAATATTTTGCCGCACTATGCACGGAAAACAAACCTTCATGCAGCTGTGCTGTCTCCTGTATTCTCCTAACAATCAGATCTGGGCTGGAAACAAAAATAATTTAATATTTTATGGTTGGGGGTCACCACAACATGAGTAACTGTATTAAAGGGTCGCAGCATTAGGAAGGTTGAGAACCACTGCTCTAGATAAATGCTGAAAAAGAAGAAATATGTTTATGATAATTTAAGATTATTTGCTAGATTACTTTTTTTAGTTGTAAGTCTGCTGCATCTGTTGATGCAACCCACACTAGGTACCAAAACAATGTAAATTTTAGCCATGACAATAGTTATGCTTAAGGTGCAAGTTTTGGGCTCTCTACATTTTACACATAATTAGGTTATTATATCCATACAGGGCATCAGCATGGTTAGAACCAGACAAATGTTTTTTTATCATACTACCTATTTTATGTATGTATGTGTATTGACATAAATAATGCACACAAGACATGAATATCCCTGTCACGAGTCGCCCAGAGCCTTTCCAGGAGCTCTGGGCAGGGCATCTCTTCCTTCTGGCGTTGCTCCCAAAATGGCAGCACTATGGGAGTAGCGGCGCCGGCGTGATGACATCGCTGCACCACGACAGGCGTGTCACTGCATCTGCAGCCGTTTTGGTGCCAAATTCAAGTGCACACTCAGGAACAGGGTTCATTGCCCAAGTATAGGTTTTGTGTATTACATTCCTGGGTGGTCGAGTATTCCTCTAACATTGATTCCTGGACTTTTGACCCTTGCCTGAACTCTACCTTGCTGTTTTCTGCCTGCCTTTGAACCTTTGCCTGGATTTTTGATTACAATATTGCCTAACTTCTTTTGTACCACGATCTTGGACTTTAACTCTTCAGCTTCCTCCTTGGTCCTGGCTACTCTCCGCTAGGAGCCGATAGGCCCCCACTGAGGAAGCTACACTAGATGTTGGAAGAGCGCTCCACGGGTTGGCTGGCCACATGGAATCCTACGAAACACAGCAGACTAATTTTGGCCTAGCCCTTACGGCCATACTGGACAAATTGTCTGCCCTTTCTCCCAGCTTGACCACCCGCTACGACTCCACCTCCTCTGTACTCTTCCCATTTCCCCGAGCCACATATCCCGACGCCCCCTCTCTGTGGTGGTGATCCACAGGCCTGCAGAGGGTTCCTAAATCAGTGCAAAATCTAGTTCATACTGCTTCCTAGCCAGTTTGTTTCGGAAACGTGCCAAAGTGGCATACATCATTACACATCTGACTGCAATGGCATTAGAGTGGGCTCTGTGGGAGAAGCAGGAACCTCTTCTAGATGATTCCAATTCCACTACCCAGGAGTTGCGGACCAACTTTGACACTCCCGGCAGGGCTGCATTCGCCTCTTCACGCTTGATGCAGATACATCAAGGGACTTGTACTGTGCCTGAATATGCCATAGAGTTCCGTACGTTGGTTTCTGAAATGGGATGGAACAACGAGGCCTACCATGCTGCTTTCTACAATGGGCTTTCTATCCGCCTTAAGGACAATCTTGTTTCCCGTGAGTTGCCTTTTCATTGGGAAGATCTTATTGCTCTCTGCAAAGAGAGCACCAAATGGATAAAGGCTGTCTCAGGAGATCCAAACCTTTATTGACTCCCTGGTTTTAAAAGACCTGGGCTTTCCAACACACCTTCTCCAACAGCATCTACCCCCTCATCCACTCCTCCTACTACTCCAGCTGAAGAACCAATGCAGCTAGGAAGTGCTCGGCTTTCTGAACAGGAGAAATTCAGGAGACGGTCAGTGGGCCTTTGCCTTTACTGTGGGGAAAAGAACCATTCTGCCAGCTTCTGTTTGGTGAAACCTAAGGGTTCCCACCCCCAAGGTAAACTTGGCATATCTCTTGTGGGTGGTGTTACCCCTGTACTCCAAGCAAACTCACACCAGTTTCTTCTTGCTCTACAGATCTGGCTGCCAAATTAGTCTATTCAAGTGTCTGCATTCTGGGGCTGCCAGTAATTTCATGGGCGCCGCCTTTGCCAAAAAGAATGGTGTTCCTCTTTTTCATGTGCCCTCTCCTCTACGGCCATTTGCCATTGGCGACAGGCCATTGTCTTCTGATTTAATTTCCCAAACTATGAGGGAGTTACCCTTGAAAATACACTCTGAAAATTAACTTTTCTGATTATTCCTGTTGTGTTGGGGTTACCCTGGTTATGACTCCATAATCCCTCCATTGATCCGGCCAAATCTCCCATTGGTGTTCGTAATGCAAAGACCACTGTTTGCCGACTACTCCCCTTCACCACGTAACCATCTCTCTATGGAACTTCAGTCGCTACCGCCTGCTTATCAACATTTTTTTTCTGCAAAAAGTAGGCAGAGTTCCTTTCTCCTCATGATCTCCTCCCAGGAACTATGCCACCTCATGGTCGGATTTACCCCTTGTCTCCAGCAGAAACTACCGCTATGAAAGAGTACATCCTCTCCAGCAGGGGCAGGCTTCTTCTTCGTTGAAAAGAAGGATGGCGGGTTGCGTCCCTGCATCGACTATCATTATTGTGAAAAACAGATACCCTTTGCCCCTTATCTCCGAACTGTTTGATCAGCTGAAAGGGGCTAAGATCTTTTCCAAGTTGGATCTCCGTGGGGCATATAACCTCATCAGAATCCGAGAAGGTGATGAATGTAAACCCAATTCCTCGTCTCCTGCGGCCCTTGAGGCTTTCTAATCCCTTAAGGATTGCTTTATTTCTGCCTCAGTTCTGCTTCACCCTGAACCACATTTACCCTTCTTCATTGAGGTTGATGCCTCTGATGTTGGGGCTTGTGCTATACTTTCACAGAGACACTCTACGGATGGAAAACTACATCCTTGTGCCTACTTCTCTACGAAGTTTTCCCTTGAGGAGCAAAACTACAGCATCGGAAACCGTGAGCTTTTGGCAGTCAAACTTGCTCTTGAGGAGTGGTGCCACCTTTTTGGAAAGTGCTCCTCATCCGGTCACAATTTACACTGACCATAAGAACTTATAATTTATCCAGTCCCTGGCAAGCAAGGTGGGCTCTGTTCTTCTCCCTCTTCAATATCATCTTGACCTACTGTCCTGGGGCCAAGAACCGGAAGGCAGACGCATTATCTTGTGGTTTCACTCCAGTAGATAGTCATCCTGAGGAGCAAGATCCAGTAATTCCTCCTTCCAGAATCATTTCTTCCCCAATTTGCTGAGCAAATCCTGTCGAGCCAGTCTACCGTTCCTGCTGACACTCCTATTGGAATGGCATTTATACCTCTCCCTGTTCTGCAACAGACTCCTTGCTCTAAACAGGCTGGTCATCCTGGTCCTGAAAGGACGTCTAGTTTGGTGGCCGACTATCCGTAAAGATTTTGTGGCTGCCTGTACAGTTTGTGTCACTATGAAATCTTGTCACACTCGCCCATGCGGGTTATTGCAACCACTATCCATTCCCTCTCGACCATGGACTCGCTTAGGTATGGACTTCATTTTAGAGTTGCCACCCCCAAAAGGGAATACAGTCACTTTTGTAGTGATTGATCACTTCAGCAAGATGTCACACTTTATCCCCTTGTATAAACTTCCTTCTGCAGTGGAACTATCTCGGCTTTTTATCCAGCATATTTTTTGACTGCATGGCTTCCCAGCGGAAATAGTCTCTGACAGAGGATCCCAGGTCATATCCAGGTTCTGGCGCTCTTTATGCAAAGCTCTGGGTATCACTCTCCAGTTCTCCTCTGCTTATCATCCTCAAACTAATAGGGCTGAGGAGCGAGTGAACCAAGCCCTTGAACAATTTCTTAGAAACCATGTTTCCCTCTGTCAGGACAATTGGTCCGATCTCCTCCCATGGGCGGAATTTGCTTATAATAACGCTACTCACACTTCTACTGAAGATCTCCTTTCCGGTCTGTGTACGTCAACATCCCCAGGTATTTCCTTGAGATTTCCTATTGTCTGACATTCCTGCCGCTGATGGTCATGTGGCCCATATGTCTGTTATTTGGGCTGCAACCAAGTCTAACTTAGAAAAAAGCACTTTAGTGCATAAGACTTTTGCAGAGCGTAGGAGGAAGTCTTCTCCACCATATAAAGTTGGTGATAAGGTGTGGCTCTCTCCAGAGACATTCGTTTGAAAATTCCCTCTCCCAAGTTGGGTCCTAAGTTAATCGGTCCTTATTTCATCTCTGAGATCATCAACCCTGTGGCTGTTCATCTACAACTTCCTCCTGAGTGGATCCCCAATGTATTACATGTCTCCTTGGTGAAACCGACAATCACAAGACTGACTGGAACTTGTGTATTATAATTAATAATGCACCCCTGTTGTAAAATACAAGGTCAGCCCAAATCTGTCCACCACCTGAAAATATTGTAATTGGGACTGTTACTCCACAGAAGGATCAATACTTGTACAATGAAAGCATTACATATCAGTATTTATATGACATGGCTATTGTTAGGGAATCTTCCTATGTTTGTACAGCTACAGGGAAATTGTTTAAAAAAAAAAAAAAAAAA
>CM044433.1:67120430-67185383 GCA_024363595.1 Xenopus borealis
TAGAACAGCATCAGCAGATTTAACAGGAAACATGTACAATTACTTATCTCATATTTAACAAAGTCCAAATATTTTCACAGCGTTGTGCAACTTTTTGTCCCTCTTTCTTACTCTCATATGTTGGGGAGTATGCTTACTTGTTCTTTTCTCCCTCCCTCTACCCCCACTCTCTAACGTGTGTGTGAGAATATATAATTTATATGAACAAAACAGTGAGTGAAAACAACATGGTACACAGTAATTGTTTATTGAAAATGTATTTATATGTGGTTCAACTGCCATGGTATTGCTCCATCTGGGGACATAAAGTAATTAGCAAATTGATCTCTCACTCTCATGCCCCATGTAGGACCTCTAACAGGTGCCCAATCAATGTCTGGCATATCATCTGTCAGGGTGTCTTGGTAATTATAGCCATCCCGAAGTCGAACAAAGTTGTGTAAGACACAACAGGCTTTTATTATAATGTCTACAAAATCAGGTTCCAGTTGTATAACGGTATGGAATACACACCATTTGTTTGATAGAATACCAAAAGCACACTCCACCATCCGCCGTGCTCTTGATAATCTGTAGGTGAAAACTCGCTTGTGAATGGCCCTTTGTGACCCTGGGTATGGCCTCATTATATTCTCAGTAAGACCAAAGGCCTCATTACCCACAAAAACATAAGGCATACAAGGTGCTGCAGTCCCAGGCAAAGGCTTCGGTGGAGGTAGTCGAAGTGCCCCTTCGGAGGCGTCCCAATGATGACTTCCTGAAAGCACTAGCATCACCGGTGCTCCAACATCAATTAGAGAAAAGCAATAATTTGCATCGACAACAGCCAGAAGAACGATGGAAAAGTATTTTTTATAATTAAAGTATTTTGATCCGCTTTTGAATGGCATCATAATTCGGATGTGTTTTCCATCCAAGGCACCCAAACAATTAGGAAAATTGTTTTTTTGTTGGAATTCTTCGGCAATGCGCATCCATGCATTTTCATCTGGGACAGGCATCACAAGTCTTTGCAGCTCAGACCACATAAGCAGACATGTTTCTATAACAATTTTTCCAATAGTGGTTTGACCAATAAGGAATTGAAAATATAAAGAGGAAAATGATTGTCCAGTTGCTAAAAATCTAAAATAAAAACAAAAGGTGTACTTTGTTAATGATTATTAGTATGTATTATTGCTAAATTACCATATTATATACCTATGCATATATATCTACATATATACACCTATATATTTATATACATATTAAATGCCCATATACCAGTCACCTATGTATATATATATATATATATTTTTTTTTTAATGCCAACATACCAGACATGTGCCCATACCAGTATACATACATCTATGTTCCAGAAAATAAAGGGCCTCTTTTATTCTAAAATCCTCACATACATAAAAATAACACACAAAGCTTAGTGTCAGGCACAGTCGTTCCTCTGGTGAAATCTGATCCCTCATAAATGTGTGGGAACGACACAGACCTGGCTTTAAAATGGTCAGCAGCTCATCAAAGCTTGATGTAGACATTCGAAAAAACTTTTCAAAATTTTTCAGGATAACTGCGAAGTTCACCGTATAGAACATGTAACTGTCCACTCTTCAACCGCTGATTTGTTATAGGATGTACCCAATATTTTCTTGCAGCTGCTCTTTCTTGTTTCTCTTTACATAGCAGATAATAATATAAATATATAAGCATGAATAAAACTGCCAGCTCATGTTCCATAATGGAGATGTGGAGACAACATGCTGAGACAACACGCCGAGAAAACACTATTTCCGTTTCCAGCTTGGGAGGTGCACGTACCGCACAGAGCAATGGGATACAAATCGCTCTGTGCCAATAGTCGATGTGAATCGTCTGTTCAAAAAGATGATCGTCTTGTCGTTGCGATTTGCTTGTGTGTCCTTGGGATAAATCACCACTTTGTTTAGATAAAGAAATGATGACATACTGATTATTTGGGATGGTACAGGAGGAGGCATTGGAATTTGTTACAAAATTGAATGAAAATGATATGACCATTAAATTAACATTTGGACATATCCAATAAATCTGTCTCCTTTTTAGACCTCCTAATTGAAATGGACATTGAGGGACAAAGAACTTTAGAAAATCGACGGCCACCAACTCTCTACTCAATTTTTCTAGTTTTCATCCTCACCCCCTTAAAAAAATTGGTCCCGACAGGAGAATTTTTAAGATTAAAACGAAACTGTTCCACCTTGGAGGTATTTAAGAACAATCTTATTAACTTAAAACTAGATTGAAACAAAGAGGTTACTCCGGTAAAATCATCAAGAGCATACCACAGAGCAGAGAGATTAGGATTGCTAGTTACTACAAATAAAACACAATATTTGAACAATTTGATACATTTCATTACAACATAGAACACTAACAGTCGTCAGATCCAAGCCATTATAAACAAACATTCAGGGGCATTTCAGGGGCTGCTGCCCGATGCCGCCCTCTCCCGATCCGCACTGCTAACCTGTAGCATCGGAGTGGGTGGAGGAGGGGCTGCGCTCACTGCACTAGAAAAGCTGAATTTCTATTTTAAAAATAAAAATTCGGCTCTTAAAGTTACTAGAGGCGGCTTTTTGCCAGAGGCGGCTTTTCGTCCTCAATGATGCTGGGCCGTAGTGACGTTGAACCTGAGTTTGTCTCGCAATAACTATGCACGACACGATTTACGCATCACGTGAGATATGACACATACACAGAAGAACTTATAAATTAGTAACAAGCAAACGGCGGAACATTCGCCTTGAAAAAACTATTGCGAAACGTGTGTTGGCGGTTTTTAAACTTATTTATTGGACTTGGTTTTATTTTACTATTTAATTCTATTTAAACTCCTTTTACAATCTAGACCGGAGTCCTGGAAGTGTTCTTGGGGGGGTCGATCTATAGGAATTGCTCAGCTTCCGTCTATACTTCTATACGTCTATACTGTCTATACTGCTATACGTCTATACTGCTCTAACCTCACATGGGACTGTGATTTGTGGTTTTTTAGGGTTAGAAAGTTCTCTTACCAGATAGTTTTCGGTAACCATGAGACCACAGTCACGGTTACTCTGCCTACCTCCCTCTTTGTGATGTCCCAGGGATAGAAACAAAATAGGCAGTGAGATTTGGGACAGCTTCACCATTCTCCTTTTTTCACTTTTCCTTCTGTATTTCAATGAACTGAGCAATGATTTTTGATAATTACATCCTAATTAATTGACAGGCACTTAATTAATTTATTAATTATATCATCATCATCATTACAAGGCACTAATTTATGAAATATTTCTCAATTTACTACAATCTGTTTAATTTGATGAATTATTTACAATTTTTTTTTTTAAAAAATCATGAATTAGAATGTTTGTGATTAATTATTGGCACTTATTATTCAATCAAATTAATTATTGTAATTATAGAAATTGAATGTACTGCACGTTATAAATTGAATCCAATTAACTACTAATTATTTAATTAAGCGCCTACTGGTTTTTATTAACATCCGGCATGACAATATTTATGAATTGGATCTTTTTAACTATTTATCAAGCACAATATTACTTGGGGAGATATTATAATTTCTAATCGGGTGGAACGTTTGGGCTAGTGAGAGGGGAATTACTGTTTTACATGACCCAATCTCTGGATTAGCTTTATTGGGGTCCTCTTTCTTTTCTAACTATTGGAAAATGTTGTCGTATATTTACGTAATTGTTGATTTTGTCAAACCCCATATCCAAGCTTAAAAGGGGGTTAATCTTTATTTAACAATCAAGGCTACTTTTGTATAAAAAACCTTTTTGTCATTTATTTTATTACCTAAAATGTTTGCTTTCAGAGATACATACCATAGAAGCTATGGATCATCTCTCCCAAATCTCTCTCAGTTCTCTTCTGTGTCTTGGGTTTGCCTACACTCTGTGGGAAAAAAAAAAAAGGTTACCATATAAGGAAGTTGACTCTCCACAGAGCATGCTATCTCTCTCTCTCCTGCTTTGCATATATTCAATTCCATTAGCTGTCAAGATTCAACCAATTGGATCAACAATATGCAAATGAAGCAGGAGAGAGATAGCATGCTCTTTGCAAAGTCAATCCTCAACTTCCTTATATGACAACCTGTCATATTTACACAGAGCCTGTCCCACAATCTCGGATTCATAGGAGAGAGAGCTGATAGAGCTTCTATGGTATGTATCTCTGAAATCAATCATTTCAAATAATAAAGATACATTACAAAAATGTTTTTTTATAGGCTGGTCTTTTAAACTAGCTTTATTGTCCCAAAGGTGAACAACTCCTTTAACCCTTCTGCTTCTGGTAATGAAGCGCTAGCAGTTTCTCTAAGAAAGGTGGTGGAAATATTTCCCTGCACAACACAACATTTGCTTCCTGGAATTGTTCAGAATTTGCAGCTCCAGACTATTTTTCTTTTGTGAAAGAGGAGGCAAAACGGCTCTTTTGATTGTAAAGGTTGCTGACCCCTGGTTCAGATAATTCAACAGTCATATTTTCCTTCAGCAGCTGAGAAATCTTAACAAGTCTCTATGCAGCTACATTCCCTCCCCATACCTTTCATTTAATCAAACTGTTTTTAATTATAGTGTAGTTCTTTCCACAGTTATATCTATTATAAATCACTTTTATTTTCTGATCAACATCATCAAAGTCTTTATTTAAATAGGCTAATTGCTGGATGGCTTCAGTCTTATTTTGCCCCTTCAGCAATCTGTCACGAACGGCACCCAATACCAGAACAGTTGCTAAGCTCAGCTTCACCAGTTAAGTGACCGCCTTTGGCCTCGGGAGGAGCCCTCAGCTTACTCAGATGCCACCTGGACTTATCGAGAGGTGCAAAGCTAAGAGTTCTGGCTAGCACAGGGGCATGATCGTCTCACTAATGATACTGGGTTGAAGAATACCGCCAAGTGGAACAGGCGGGCCGGACCAACACAAGCATAATAGAATAGTCAGACAAGCCGGAATCAGGATTAGCGAATGAAGAGTAGTCAGGGGATAGGCAAGAGGTCAGGATTGGAGATATTAGAATAGTCAGGCAAGCAAGGGTCAAAAACCAGGAGAACAAACAGGAATCAGTAGTAATAGCACCCAGGAACTAATAGAACCTAACAACGGGCAATGCTCTGTACTCAAGGATCCATTTAAATACTGTTTGAATTTCGCTCCATTGCGCGCTGACGTAATCACGCCAGCGCGCATGCACCTACAAAAGGCGGAAGTGCGTGCGCAGCGTGCACTAGAGAATTGGCGCAGGAAGGAGGAGGATGCACGCGGCGAGCCTCCCTGCCAGAGGCATGGCGGGCGCTCCCGTGTGCTCGAGGGGCAGCTGCTAGACCACTAGGGAAACCGTAAGCCCTTACACAATCTTAAGGGGAAAATTCACTAAAAAGTGCAACTTCGCCAGCGTCCACTTCGTGGCCATTGCAACACTTTGCCAGGCGCAAATTCACTCAGATAATGCTAATTCACTAAAGTGCATAGTTTTGTCCAGGGCGAAGTTGCACTAGCGTTACTTCGGAAAAGCACAGAGAAGTTACGCTAGCGTTGCCTAATTTGCATTCGCTAGTCTCTCTGCAGCCACATTCCCTCCCCCACCTTTCAGTTCATCAAACTGTTATAGTTCTTTCCACTGTTCTATCATATCCAGAATCACTTTTATTTGCTGATCAATATACCGTAGCACACTAGGGTTGAATGTTGCAAAGGTGATTTTATTGGCTCCAATTGTGCAAACAAATTCCCGGCACAGACACGCAGAGGCTACAAGAGGAAGCGAGTACAACAGGGACCGCCAATACACCAGGGAACAGGACTGGCAGACAGGATGGAGATGCCAGTCGAGCAGAAGGGCACGGAGGAAACACTAGATACGTTAGTATTGAATATCTCTGACACTATGCTTACTCCTTTGCAAATGTCTGTCCTGAAGAAAGGTCTTTCCTTTAGCCCAACCAGTATCTGTGATACATTCTCCCTGGATGTGGATTTACAAAGATTTTTTAGAAATGTAAGATTAAAGAGACATTTTGCCAAAATTCCCACCACATCAGAAAATACATTTAGCATTGGTGGTCGGGGACATTCCCAATTGAGTATCAAATCAGTACTGATAATGTTGTGGAAGCATATATCAAATTAGTGAGTCAAGATATGGATAGATTAAAACAGAGGATTAAAAGCAATCCTATGATGGAAGTTAAACCTAATTTATTCTACAGAGAGAATAAATGTATACAAGAATTGATACAGAATGACAGACTGATCATTAAGCCAGCAGACAAAGGGGGAGCCCTGGTGGTAATTAACAAAACAATGTATATGGAAGAGATAAAATCACAATTGTCAGATGACAACGTTTATAATAAAAATGGAGACTGATCCATTAGTATCTATACAACAGTGTATCTTGAATACAGTTTATACAGCTATAGAGGAGGGCACTATAGCCAAAGATCTGAAACTCTTCCTGATTAAAGAAAATCCAATCACACCAGTATTTTACACTTTACCAAAAGTGCATAAAAATTAAAAAAATTCACCAGGCCGCCCGATTGTCGCAGGCACAGAATCAGTGTTATCCCCTTTGGCAATCTACCTTGATAGAACACTAAATCTTATGTTAAAGATACAACACATTTACTCACGCTATTAAGGGAAGTAACGTTGCATGAGCATGACATACTACTAGTGAGTTTTGATGTTACAAGTTTATATACGTCCATAACACATGATTCAGGAATAACAGCTGTTAGACATTATTTGGATACTACTGAATATACTATTGCACAAAAAACATTTTTACTCTCATTGCTGGAAATAGTCCTACATCAAAACTATTTCCTATTTGAAGATTCCTTCTATATGTAACAGAGAGGGACGGCAATGGGAAGTAATGTGGCACCCACATATGCCAATTTATATATGTCACACATAGAGGATACAATAATCTATGAAAACCAACTTTGGAAATTACACTGTCTGTTATATTTACGGTACATCGATGATTTGTTATTTATCTGGGGGGGCACACAAGAGAGTCTGATCAAGTTTCACAATTTCTTAAATCACATAGACAGTAATTTACAGTTTACAGTGGTTCATAATAACACAACACTGAATTTCCTTGATGTTAATATCACCAGGGTGGGGAAAAATTAAAAACAAGTCTCTATAGAAAAGCGACTGATCAGAATAATTTCTTACATTTTGAAAGCTTTCACCCTGAACTCTTAAAAAATTCACTTCCACTGTCACAATTTTCTAGAGTTAAACGGATCACAAGTGATCCTTTGGAATGTGATGAACAAATGGAGATGGCAACACGCTTCAGACAGAGGGGATACAGCAGGAACATATTAGAGAGAAGTATGACAAGAGTAAATACTAAAACCAGGGAAATACTTCTGTCCAAGATTACAAAAAGAAGACCGGACAACACAAGAATGGTGTTTGTAAGCAGCTTTAATACAGCTAGCAGACAAATTGGACAAATCATACGAAAGCATTGGCACTTGTTACAATCTTGCCTGCCAGATGTACCAGATTTTCAGACGTTACCCATACTAGCCTACAAGAGGGCGAAAAACCTGAAAGATAGGTTAGTTAAGGCAGATGTGGGAGGTACCAAAAAACAAAATACCCGCTTTTCAAATAAACCGAAATTTGGGACCTTTCCCTGTCTACACTGCTCACAGTGCAATTCAGTGATTAAAGCAGAATATTTCCATCACCCACACTCTGGTAAGAAATATTGCATCAAACAATATTATACTTGTGAATTAACATATGTGATCTATTTACTCAAATGCCCGTGTGGCCTATTGTATGTGGGAGAAACAACACAAAAAATAAGACCAAATATCCAAACATAAATCAACCATCAGGAAGGGATTAACCACATTACTGGTTCCAGCTCACTTCAAGCAAGCAGGCCATTCAGTGAGCCAATTGAAATTCCAGGTGATTGATTCTGCTGACATACCTAGGAGAGGAGGGAACAGACTCACATTGCTACACAAACTTGAAATGCAGTGGATACACAGGTTAGACACTGTATGGCCATAGGGGTTTAAATAAAGATTATACTCCTGCAATGTTTATATACCACTAGATAAGCAGACAATTTGTATTTGTTGACTGTAGCTGTATTAATTTTTATTTACTTTCTTCAAGGTTATTGGAGATGGAAGCAGTCATAGAAAGGAACACAGAATGTAATACATACAAAAGGTAATACATACAAAAGGTAATTGTTTAAGCGTCTCAGATCCTCTGATGTTTTCCCAAAAATATTTTTTTGGGAGGATGTGTAATTGATACAAATGTTTTCATGTAAGATTGACACAGTTTGAAACACTTTATGGAGACTTTTTGAACACATGCAAGATTTTGACACACCATTATGGACACTTATTAGAATGGATATTTTCAACTTCCTGATAAGGAAAGAATACGTATTGCATTGGGACACTCAGAACAGAGATTGATGTGTGATGGACATTTGGGTTCACTCCCAGTTTTCACCATATAGCACCGCCTACTACTTACCCTATTTAACACAGCACAGTGCACATTTTCACAGGCTTGATAAAGGGTCCTGCGCGGCCCGAAACATTGCCACCTGTTTGTCTGCACAATTGGAGCCAATAAAATCACCTTTGCAACATTCAACCCTAGTGTGCTACGGTATATTGGACAAGTGTATGGATTATCTGACCAAGTGGCAGGTTGGATCACACCGATTAAGCACCTAACCTGAGAAGGGATTTAATCACCTGTGGTAAGAGCACTCCAGTATTGAGTGGTTTTATTTGCTGATCAACATCTTCAAAGTCTTTATTTAAATAGGCTAACTGCTGGATGGCTTCAGTCCTATTTTATACCAATTTGCATACGGTAGGAAGTTAAAGTTCAATGGACGTACTGTATATGTTGCAGCAAATACATTACATTACACACATGCCCTGGAAACCTTAATAAAAGAAAAGAGTTGTTACATTGCCCTACACATGCCCTCTGTATAGTTTATGCCCCATATATCAGGAAATCTTTTGCAGCCTAGCACCCTGTAAATATGAAAAGACGCTAGCTTCAACTGGTCTGAGGTGACGACCAAGAGGTAACGTTCAGTAAAATCCGCATCTTAGTGAATTGGCGTAGTAACGCTCATTCGCCAGTGCGAAAATTTGCCTGGTGTTAGAGTACGAAGCAACCCTAGCCTTCCTTTCCTTCACTAGCGAAATGGGGCGCCTGTTCTCATTAGTAAATTTGCAAAGTAACGAAATTACGTCATGCTGGCGAATTTTCGCTAGCATTAGTCATTTCGCCCTTTAGTGAATCTGCCCTTAAGTCTCTTATAAGCACAAATATGCTTTTAGTAAGAACAGTCTGTCTGATTTCAAGGCATTTCAGGTCATTTCGTGTGCCAATGCTTTTGTCATATTCAGTTACTGCTCCAGCACATGCGTTCCAAATAGCGGTAGTCAACGTTTTCATATGGCCACAGGGATATATCTGGATAAAGTGCCCACACATATACTATGAACATACTATCCCTGAGTATACTGTATGCCGAGCGGGTGTATAAGCAATTTGCTATGTGGCAAAAAAAACATATAGACAGATACACAGAGCTGCAATCATCAATGAAGTCACTTCCATTTAGCCTAATGGGTAACACGGCCCTATTGTAATGCAAATGTGTTCCACAATAGAGACAAGACCATATATAGAAAATTAAATACCTAAATTAAAAATTTTAAATATAATTTAATAATATGTCTCCAATGCCACATTCTGTGTTGTACATACAACATTCTATTCCTGAGAATAGATGATAATAGATGATAATAGAATTGGTGTATGCGTCTAATAGCTTCATGACATCTGTAATCCACATGCAATATACACCGACCACAGCAATATGGTTGAAAAAAGTAACCTATAATGAAAAAAGAGAAATCAATATACTGTACATAATTCAGCTTATCCATAACATATCCCATAAGGGAGAACAGTCATACGCACCAGGAGGATAATACAGGTCTTCTCCACAAGTTGAGCACAACCCACAATGTCCTAATTATCTGATCTGCAAAAAGCAGGACAGATTCAATAAATCATTTAAACCCATGGGAGTGACAGTTTTGAGCTGAAAAATCCATTCCGCTTCTCTCCGCAATAATAAAGGGTTTTTATCTAGTCCCCCTCCCGAAGAGAAAATTTTGTCAATCCCCATTGATGATACATTGTGGTTGTGTTCCCTACAATGTAATACTAAGGGGGTAGTTTCTTTGCCAATCTTGATGACACTTTTGTGTTTCAAAAATCTAATTTTAAGTTTCTGCACTGTCTTACCTATATACTATAGGTAGGGTTGCCACCCGGCCGGTA
Source organism: Xenopus borealis (assembly GCA_024363595.1). Classification (NCBI taxonomy): domain Eukaryota; kingdom Metazoa; phylum Chordata; class Amphibia; order Anura; family Pipidae; genus Xenopus; species Xenopus borealis. Next base: position 67,130,865 of record CM044433.1, read on the forward strand.
TTTTACCGGCCTAGCCGGTAAAACACCAGCCAAGGCTGGGGCCGGTATTACAAATTTACCAGCAATTTAGCTGCCGGTAAATTTGTAATTTAATTTTAAGTTTCTGCACTGTCTTATCTATATACTATAGGTAGGGTTGCCACCCGGCCGGTATTTTACCGGCCTAGCCGGTAAAACACCAGCCAAGGCTGGAGCCGGTATTACAAATTTACCGGCAATGTAGCTGCCGGTAAATTTGTAATACCCCTTAAAAAAGGCCCTTGCTTTGCCTTAAATCCCCTGAAAACGTACCTTTCTCGCGTCTTCTGCCGATCGATCGCCGTGGCTCTGCCCCTTTTTGCGTCATGACCCGCCCCTTTTTGCGTCACATCCCGCCCCTTTTTTGCCCAGCCCCCTGCCGGCCGGTTAAAATTTTGGAAAAAGGTGGCAATCCTAACTATAGGCCACATGGACAGACAATCATGTATATCACATGTGTTGATTGACATGTTATTCTCTGTTTGATCTCACACTTTTAAGAGTCCATGGGTGAGTAAAAGATGTACCTCTGCACACAGAGCAATTATAGCATCTATAGTTACTCGGTTGTGGATTAGACAAAAAATGTTGTTTAGTATAATGTGCTTTGTTGTTAGCCTTAACAAGTACATCTTTCAAACATTGGAGTAGCCTGGCATAGGGGTCCTAAAATGGCATCAGATTGTAAGTGGTGCCAATGTTTTTGTACAATGTGTTTAATATAAGACTGGCTGTTCTGTATTTGGTCACAAACACACGCTTATCCTGAGTGGTATCCTCCCTTTGTATATCTGTGTTCACCTTAGTTATAGCTTGATCTACCACCTCCTGGGCATAACCACGCTCCCGGAATCTTATCTGCCATGGATGTTAGTGAATTCCCCAATTCCTCTGCCTCAGATGTAATGCGTTTTACCCTAAGCATTTGGGAATATGGTAGAGCTTTAATTAGTGCTGGTGGGTGAAAACTATTGGCATTAAAAGATTATTTCGATCTGTGGATTTACGAAAGATACAGTACTTGTTTTAAATTTACCTGTTTGATATGTCACAATAATGTCAAGAAATGACACTGAGGTCCTGCTGCATGATGCAGTGAAGCGGATGGTGGATGGAATATTGTTCAGGGAATCAAGAAAAGAAATCAAGGTAGATTCATTACCCGCCATAGAAAGTAGAGATCATCTTTATAGCGATAATATCCTAAGATATATTGCCAAAATTCTGATTGATAAATATATTGATCTTTATATTGTGCCATAAATAAATTGGTGTACAATGGGGCCACATCACTTCCCATAGCGGTCCCTTGCTTTTGTCTATAAAATGTATTCTCAATACTGAGACTGCAGAGAAGGAACAATTCTCCCCTATTAAGTGGCCCAATTAAAGACTCAGAGGCTAACTTGTGGATGAAGGTCGGTCACAGCTTTATTCATCATGTTTAATCAAAAGATCCTTGCACCTTTATAAACACATTTTCTATAACCGACTGGAACCTTTTATTATATAATCAATTTCCAGCTCAACAAATAACCCCCTTAACTGTGTAACTTGCATAAAACTTCAGCACAAGTAAAGGGGAGGGAGGGCTGCTGCTGTCCCCTAGCTTCCCTACCTGATGCTCGTTGCATAGGGGATGGGGCAGGAACTGACGAGCGCTCAGATTCGGGCGCTCCTGCTGCTGCGGCGCCGCCTGATGATGTCATCACGCGCCTCCGTGCAGCTGGGGTGGGAGGAAAGGAAAGGCTGTCTGCCTGCCTCCCTGCAGTCGCAGCGCGCCTCGCTAGGCGCTGCGCCGCAGCAGAGACTGCAGAGAAGGAACAATCCCCCCTATTAAGTGGCCCAATTAAAGACTCAGAGGCTAACTTGTGGATGAAGGTCGGTCACAGCTTTATTCATCATGTTTAATCAAAAGATCCTTGCACCTTTATAAACACATTTTCTATAACCGACTGGAACCTTTTATTATATAATCAATTTCCAGCTCAACAAATAACCCCCAATGCCAGCCATTGCAAAGCAATGGGCATGTAATAACAATACTTTTCCATAAAGTGTTAAGGCAAGGATCAATACTTTTCGCCACAAGGAGTTCGTGTACCCCTACACCGAACTCCGACCTCCACCCAACAAGAAGAGCGCTCTTTCCACCCCATCTTTTATACCTGAGAGGAGAATGTCCAGGCCAATATCGGTCAGATGAACACCGTCCGGTCTCATCAAATCCGAGTTATTGCCTTCCAATTGTTGGTGACGGATGGCCACCCAGCCCCTTGCCCTTGCAAATCGCGAAATTCGCAAATTTACTAATCTCCTGGCACGCTCAATAGCAGAGACATCCCTTGCACCGCGCCAATTCAATCTGGGGACAATCTCAGACCATACAATGACTATTTCTGAGAAAAAGGCTGGTAAGCGGTCAAAATCAAACTTGATAATAGACTTGTTATCCTCACGTAACATAAATCATTTCCACCTGCATGTACTACTAGGACCAATGGGCTGTTGTAGCTCTTGCTGAAATTGACCACCTCTGGGAGTACGCAAAGCCATCGCAATCCTGGAATACCGTTCCAATGAACCTGCACCCCTTTAAAGCCAAGGCTAAGACCTCCCGGGCGGGTCTCCGCACGGCGCTTGGCCCGATGAATGTATGAATGGCCCACCAATAGGACAACAGGCAAAAGGCCACCTGTGAAGGAGAACAAAGTTAATTAGATAGCAAGCCCGGCCGTATGTAGGAGGTGTAGCAATCGGATTTCCACCTCCCAATCCGTTTCAGTTGTGTTTCACCCATACCACCCATGCTGGCTTCAGTCGCCGCCCCAATTCTAAATGAGTGAGTACCAAAATCTTTTGTGCTCAGACCTAGAATTGCTAAGCATCTTTTGAAAATCGCATTAAATTGGAAGTGCATAAAGGGGGAACCATTTTCATGGGTCAAAAAACAATCACCAGGTGCTCGCATTAAGGAAAATGATTGAGCTAGTCTGACAGGACACACATAATTGCGTATTCCGCGCAAAGTGACCCATGTGCCTTTGCCGTATATATCCGTTTTTGATTTGCCGATACGAAATCTGAGAAAATCAGTCCCCAATACTACATCTACGGCTAATAGACCCCCTGATTTAGTCTTGCTGGGGGGGACTAGCTCACTTATTCGAAGGGCACCAAAGAATATAAGGCTAAAGGCAGTGGAAATTAGGACCTCTTCATAATGAGATTTTACAATCTTATAGACAGAGCTGATCAGCTGCTGCAATATACTGAAGGACACTGGTCTACGGGTATCTTTGGAAACCACTGTTTTTTCCAGCCCTTTAATGCCTGGAGTATGACAAAATGCTTTGTTGTATCCTTTAGCCCCAATAATTTTGAGAAAAAGGCTATTCCTGATAAGCGCTTTTGTGCAGACCCTGCAGATTTTCCCTTATTCTTTAGGTCAAGGAGGTAATCGACTGTAATCTGCAATCGTATGTGTTCATCCACCAGATCACATCCCTTCCCAAACATTAACCATTCCTTGAAAGCGTTACCATGTCCTCTCCAGGTGGAAGGTGTAACAGATGTCCTGACCATGCTCATTAACTGTTCTCCACCAGATAGAATAAGAAAGTTGGGCACGTTGAGCCCTCCTTGTCCGCTCCAGGAACTAGTTGCCTGAATGTTTGCCACTGTGAACGAGAAAGAGAATCAGCAGCTGTATTGCATTTACCTGGAATACGTTGTGCCCGAAACCAAATATTATGTTCCAGGCATCTTAACACCAAGCGCCGGAGCAGGGCGAGAACTGGAAGGGAAGCTGAGGTTAGTTTATTTATACAAAAAACCACGCTAAGATTATCCGTCCAGAAGCAAATTGTATGGTTTTTTCAAAGGGGTGAGTTTGCTGAGTTAAACGCAGCCACACATCAGTAGCTTTGTTATCCCAACCTACGTCCGATTTTAGCGCCAGTCTGCGCCTAAATTCCTCATCATAGCACCACTAAGCCGAACCCCCATGGGTCTTGTATGCACCAAAAATTATATCTAAGTATACGAAGAGTTCTGAACATTTTGTCGGAAACTTCTGGACGATTACACAAGCTAAAACCGAAAAGGCCTGGAGCCAATTACCGAAAGTTTTTGCTACTTTCATTTTTCTATCCTCCTGCCTTTCAAAACGCCTTTCCCTATCTACTGTGGGTTGTTCAGGAGAAATAAGGGACCAGATATCAATGTATTCGTTACGCCAAATTTTTTCCCTGAGATCCTCTGTAAGATGGCAACCTAAAGGTGTAACCCCCCAAAAATGAGTGTCCTTTAATGGAGGAGGTAACGCTGCAAATTTTTGAGGCAAGGAATGACCTTGTGTACCTTCAACTTTACCCATAATGGAACGTAAGGTCAGTAATATTTCAGAATTGGCTGGGGTTTCACCCCAAGCTCTTAAACAGGATGACTCACCAAGACCTTGAGGAGCGGCCGTAGAGGAACCTGGCAATGGTGCGGCAGCGACAGCTGAAGAGGCCCTTTGTTGGGCATCTGTAGCCCTGCTCCGTGCTGTTCTTTTCTTTGGATGTCTGGAGTGACGGTGGTAGTGTGTAGAACTGCCAGAAGAGGAAGCAGACTGTGACGGGCTTGAGCCTGTAACTGCGGACTCTGCCCTTGAAGAGTCAGAACTGCTGTGTCTACGACCGGTGGCACACCTATGCCGTACAGTCTTGCGTGACCTCTTGCCAGCAGTCTGTTGACGGCTGTGTCGGCATGAACTCTGGGTATCAGAATCTCTGCGCAAAGAATGGGGTCTCCTCTTATGTGGGCGCCCTTGTCCCCTGCTAGATAGAGAAGGCGGAGTGCTAAATGGGGGGGACGAACTAGCCCTTGTAAAACAGGTGAGGCTGCCCTCGAATCCTCTGTAGGTACTGGCACAGTGGTATTAACTGTCCCCTGCGCCACAGCAGTGGTTTCAGACCCATCAAAAAGAGGAAGTTCACCCTCTTCTGAGCTTGATGTAAAAGTGCCAATAACCAACTCAGATTCCCGATAAACAGGACCAGAGGAACGTCCCTTTAATGGGGCAGGTCTGGCAGAGGACCTATTCGGAGTGGGTGGAATGACATTAGGTGAAAGATTACCCCTTTTTTTGGTGTGCCTATTGGACACAACTGTGCCCACAACCTTATGTGTGATAGCTGTTATTGTTTGACTCCCAGCTGATGCCACTGTAGTAGCTTGAGCTATGTTATCCCCAGAAATTATGGGAGGGGGGGCCACCTTCTGTGCAGAGGTAGAAAGGGTCCCACGTCTTGCCCTGGGTGGACTGGGGCTTAATCTAGATGGTGGTCGGGCACGTCGAGCTGGGCGGGTTGTGGCCACTCTAACCCCTTTTCTACCTGGTCTTGCAGGTGGCTGCTAAGTAGGGTTAATTATGTCATGCAGCCAGTCAACCCCTTCAGCTGCCACTTTTGCGCGTAACTGCTGCAAAAGTGCTTCTTCCATTGTAATGGTTGTTGGCAGCTGTAATGAGCCTAAGGAGCAGGGGGCCCGAGGAGGAAGGTGAATAGCAGTGAGCCTGATATAAGGGAGAAAGCTCAATGGAAACAGCGCTGCTGCTGTCCCCTAGCTTCCCTACCTGATGCTCGTTGCATAGGGGATGGGGCAGGAACTGACGAGCGCTCAGATTCGCGCGCTCCTGCTGCTGCGGCTCCGCCTGATGATGTCATCGCACACCTCCGTGCAGCTGGGGGGGAGGAAAGGAAAGGCTGTCTGCCTGCCTCCCCGCAGTCACAGCGCGCCTCGCTAGGCGCTGCGCCGCAGCAGAAGTATTTTTGAAGTATAAAACACAGCAGATCATAAAGAAAAAGGCCAGAGATTTTTCAATCTGGCCATTCATTAGAAATCCATAGATTGTGGATTTGCCAAAGTCATGCGGTATATTGGTATATAAACTAGAAATATCCATCATGACTAGTATGATATTTTCATAAGGTATTCATAAGGTATGGACTGTAGTTTTGAAAGAAAATCAAAAGAGTCTTTAATGAATGATGGAATCTTTTATCTGTATAGATCTCATTTCATTATATTGTAAATTCTTCCCATATTTATGCTTCTGTGTAGTGTATGTGTGCACCTCACGTCTAACATTGTTGGCAAATGTACTTACAGACTTATTCTGTGTGGGTGGCATATAGGTAGACGATAATGGGAATTGTGGGAGCACTCTAAAGGCTAAGTAAATGTATATTTAAGTACAATGGAAGTGCTACTTACAAAGCACATTCCCTGGGTCCCTGTCTCATAAGTAAATCAGTATAAATGCAAGTGCATATTGTTTAAAAACAGAGTTATTTTGTACAAAGTTATGATCATAAAGTTGATAAGCCACCATACCACATCAAGGTAAACCCCATATGGCGGTCCCTGTCTTGTTTACATAGTATATAAAGACTTTTATTTCTCTGCAAAATAGCATTAGCTGTAGTCAGTGTGTTGAGCCTTGGTTTCAATTTGAGGGCTAAATCCTCCCCTGCCAGTATGCGGTTTTTAAGAGAGAGAGATTACCAAACCAATGCCCGTTTTTTAAAAGCATAGGACCACCATTAGTTTAAAGGGGGGTATGGGGTGCTAAAACCACTGAAACTAAGCCACAGCTTCCGGCTAAAATACAATATCAAAAAGGGGAGATTGTGGGAGCACTCTAAAGACTAAGTAAATGTATATTCAAAGGGAAACTGTCATGTGAAAACATGTTTTTTTTAAAACGCATCAGTTAATAGTGCTGCTCCAGTAGACTTCTGCACTGAAATCCATTTCTCAAAAGAACAAACAGTTTTTTTTATATTCAGTTTTGAAATCTGACGTGTGGATATACATTTTGTCAATTTTCCAGCTGCCCCAGTCATGTGACTTGTGCCAGCACTTTAGGAGGGAACTGCTTTCTGGCAGGCTGTTGTTTTTCCTTTTCAATGTAACTGAATAGTACGCAGTGGGACATGGGTTTTTACTATTGAGTGCTGTTCTTAGATCTACCAGGCAGCTGTTATCTTGTGTTATTGAGCTGTTATCTGGTTACCTTCTCATTGTTCTTTTGTTAGGCTGCTGGGTGGGGGAAAGGGAGGGGGTGATATCACTCCAACTTGCAGTACAGCAGTAAAGAGTGATTGAAGTTTATCAGAGCACAATTCACATGACTTGGGGCAGCTGAGAAATTGACAATATGTCTAGCCCCATGTCAGATTTCAAAATGAAATATAAAAAAATCTGTTTGCTCTTTTGAGAAATTGATTTCAATGCAGAATTGGAACAACACTATTAACTGATGCATTTTGAAAAAATTATTTTCCCATGACAGTATCCCTTTAAGTACAATGGAAGTGCTACTTACAAAGCACATTCCCTGGGTCCCTGTCTCATAAGTAAATCAGTATAAATGCAAGTGCATATTGTTTAAAAACATTGGTTATTTTGTACAAAGTTATGATAATAAAGTCGATAAGCCACCATACCACGTCAAGGTAAACCCCATATGGCGGTCCCATAACTTGTTTACATAGTATATAAAGATTTTTATTTCTCTGCATAATAGCATTACCTGTGTGTTGAGCCTTGGTTTCAATTTGTGGGCTAAATCCTCCCCCGCCAGTATGCGACTTTTAGGGCTAGGCCAGACGGGGAGATTCGGGGGCATTTTGTCGCCTGGCGACTTCTCGCCGCGACTTGTAGCCCCCGAACCTCCCCGAATAGCCAAGTAAGCAAGCGCACCGGCGTTGCTTGAAAACGCCGGCGCGTATCCACACGGAGCGGCGCGCTTTTTGAAATTCGGGGGCTACAAAATGTCCCCGAATCTCCCCGTCTGGCCTTAGCCTTAAGAGAGAGAGATTCCCAAACCAACGCCCATTTTTTAAAAGCATATCCCCCTTTAAACTAGTGAACCTCTTTCACTCTACCTCAGAGTAACCAATCCTTGATAAAAGGCAATGCCCAGTCTCTGATACTGATCTCACACAGAGACTCCTTCTCCTGCACTACCCCTCCAAAGTTAAACTTCAGAAAGATGGTACAGGAAAACCACCGGACATGGCATGCCCAACCCTTTTCTCTGTAGGAAAGTAATCCCCCTTTTTACAGGGTTCAGCATGCTTCCCTAAAGCATTTGAAAAAACAGGCTCTGGATCCTGGCATAGAAAGATTCTTGCAGGAAAAAGACATGAAACGAAAAGAAAAACCTGGATCAAAAAAGTCTTAATAATGTCAAAATTATTTCGAAGCTCAAAGAGAGAGACAAAAAAGAAAGGAGTATATAGCGTCGCACAATCTATTGTGAGTTTAAATAAGTGATTGGACTTCGATACAAAAGAGAGTTTAAGGGCTTGACCTAAAGATCAACTCTCACTATTTATTTATTCCCCGTTTATCCTCTCACTATACCACTGTTATAATTGCTTTCTCCTGTTCTCCACGTGCCCCATTTATTCATTATGGGGTAATTGGGTGATGTATGATCTTGAAGGGAACAGTCTAATTAATTAATTACGCTGTAACCCCTATATCACACACATCAGATTGAAGTCCACCCTTTCTATTAATTGTTTTTAATTGGTTTTATCAGTATTCCCCTCTCAATTTATGAATTTTAGGAGATAATAAAAGTTATATTTTATCAGTTTTCCATTTAAGGATCATATGTCGTGGGTTCAATCATGTATTATTAATCACAAGAAGCACCTTCCACTTAAAAACTTTATTTCACAATGAATGACACATGGATTTACACTTTTTTAACTTTATTTATTACAAAAGCCAATTTCCCCAATTAATATAATTAATTTTTCACAATGAATTAGTTGATCACATAGGTTTTTTTGGAAGTACAATCACTTATTTAAACTCACAATAGATTGTGCGACGCTATATACTCATTTCTTTTTTGTCTCTCTCTTTGAGCTTCGAAATAATTTTGTAATTATAGGAGTTGTCAGCACATCTATACCGAGTAGCTCATTACCTCTCGGTTAAGGGATTTCCGTAGGGAGCGACATTTGGTTAATAATGTCAACCCTTTCTTTATAGGTCAGCTTCCATTGTTTCCATCGCTGAACATTTTCATGGCCAGCATTCAGTTTGTCTTCCCAATTTACTGGGCTGGGGCTACAGGAAATTTCTTTAACGTAAAACTTGGTTCCTCATATAATGCCCAAAAAGCTTCCAACTTTTCTTGATTGATCTGAGACCCTGAAGCCTCAGAGTAACTTCTGATGCACTCCAAAACCTTCAAGCTCACATCTCTGCAATCCCTCAGGAAAGGATCTAATGAAACAAAATACAGAATTGGACTCAAAGGACATCCCTGTCTCACGCCGGGCCTTACCAAGAAATCCTCACCTTTCCAACCATTAATCAGTGGAAAGCTCTTTGTCCCTTCATACAAAATTTTTAACCACTGCACAAATTCTTCCAGAATGCTGTATCTGGACAAAGTGGCCCATAAATACTCATGGTTAACTTCATCAAAGGCTTTTGATTGATCTAAAGACAGAAAGTACTTTTCCCATTGTTTGACTTTACACCTTTCCAGTGCTTCCCGGTGCTTCATCCTTCTATAGAACAAAACTGAGATGTTGTAAGAAGAGACCCTGCCACCTCACCCAACCTCTGTGAGAGAATCCTTGCCAGAATCTTTCTGTCACAATTACGTCAATTCTCGACGTGCTTCAAATCCTTCCCCTTCTATATCAGAACCAACGAAGAAAAGCGCATGGATGGAGAAAGGTGTTTTTCCATCAAACAGGCATTAAAGACTATGGCTAACACTAACACTGGAGCAAGATCTTCCTTGAAGGGGTTGAAAGGCCCTCGACGAACTTTTTCTTAATAGTCTTCTTACAGTTTCGGCAAGGGTCCAGGGACCGTGAAGTCCCGTAGTCCCTCTCCAAAATCAGGGACCTAAGCTGGTCATACTGATACTATTACAACAAGTACTTGAGTCAGTTCACTTTTGCTTCCCCCTCCCCTTTAGAAACACAGATCTCAAGTTTCCTTCTCAAGGATTGACTCTCTTTTTCTCTAGCCCTCCCATTCATAAAAGAGACAGAAGTGAAAAAGACTCAGAAAGAATCCTTAGCCGAATCCCACCAATCTGTTAACGAATCAAAAAAATCTATTCTTGATATCTGGAGATTAATAAAATGTCTGAAACTGCATTTAGTATCTTCATCTGAAAAACTGTAATGAAAGGAAAGAGCTAAATGATCAGGGAATTCTACTGCTCGCTCTTTAAAGTTCAAGAAAACTTCTCCTTTCTTTATGAATATAAAATCGATTCTGCTGCTCCTGGGTCCACACCTATAAGTATAACAGCTTTCTCTCCCATTAAATGTGGATAAATCTTAATTGTCCATTTTTCCTGTCCTGTTCCTTTCTCCTAGAACCTGGTTAAAATCACCTGCAAAAATGACAGGCATTGAAGTAAATAAATATGGTCTAATGTCATCCAATAATGTTAATAAGCCTCATTAACTTCCCCTTTATTTCAATGTCTAACATCAAACATTTTCCAATCTGGATATCTACAATTTTTTTTGTACTAAAAAGGGTTGTTTCTCTTAAACAAAATACCAACTCCGACCAAAAAGATAGGCCCTCCCTCCATTCTCTTTTGGCTATGTGTCACGGTCAGCACCCAATACCAGAACAAACGCCAAGCACCCTGGTCTAGGCTCGTGCATTACCAGTAGTGTGACTGCCTTTGGCTTCGGGAGGAGCTCTCAGCTACTCAGATGCCACCTGGACTTAAACGAGAGGTGCAGGGCAGGAGTTCTGGCCGGCAATGGGGCACGACTGTATACAAGTCTTTAAAGGCCGACGGTCACGGTACAGACAGGAGAAGGCCGGTTCGAGGTCAAACTGGCTGGGTCGAGGCAGGCTGATAGCTAGGAGTCGTCAGGCAGGCAAAGGGTCAAACCGGGTAATCAATCAGATAGGAAACGGCAGAATCGGTGGTCAAAAACAGGCACAGGTCAGGATAACAAGATCAGGGTAAACAATAAGCCAGGCAGGGTCAAACACAGGTAGCAGGAATACATCAGAAGCTTAAACAGCACAGGAAAGGCACCAGGAGCAAATCCTATCACGGGAAATGAGTAAAATAGAAATGCCCCTTTAAATATTTAAACTTTGGCGCATTGCGAGCTGACGTGAAAACGCCAGTGCGCCTGCACCTATAAATAGGAAGAATGCGCGTGGCGCGCGCACTAGGGAGAAGACCGGGGAGAGGAGCGGCTTGGCGGGCGTCCCCGACGGCACCACTAGACCACCAGGGTGAGTTTTCATGACACTATGTTTATCTTGTTTATGGATAGGGATGTCGCGAACTTGTTCGCGCGAACATCAGCTGTTCGCGCTCGCCGAATGTTCGCGAACGTCGCGCGACGTTCGCCATTTTGGGTTCGCCTTAGCTGGCGCTTTTTTTTGCCATTTCTCCCCCAGACCAGCAGATACATGGCAGCCAATCAGGAAGCTCTCCCTCCTGGACCACCCCCACACCCCCTGGACCACTCCCCTTCCATATATAAACTGAAGCCCTGCAGCGTTTTTTCATTCTGCCTGTGTGTGCTTGGAAGAGCTAGTGTAGGGAGAGAGCTGTTAGTGATTTGAGGGACAGTTGATAGTAACTTTGCTGGCTAGTAATCTACTTGATACTGCTCTGTATTGTAGGGACAGAACTCTGCAGGGATTTGAGGGACATTTTAGGTTAGGTAGCTTTGCTGGCTAGTAATCTACCTTCTACTGCAGTGCTCTGTATGTAGCTGCTGTGGGCACTGATCTCTTCTTCATTCATTAAAGGTCTTTGCGTTTTTTTGCGTTGCAGTAAGCGCCGCGTTTCGTCTTTGCGTGTGAACAGGCTGTAACCTTTACACGACTTGATTGGCATGTAGACGCCGGACGTTTTAAAGCAGTTTATTACACAAGTTTAGAAATGTAGTGTGATTTCTGCCCTTTACAGCACAAAACGCAGCGCTGTGTCAACAATGGATTTTTCAGATACATTTTTGCCCTTGATCCCCCTCTGGCATGCCACTGTCCAGGTCGTTGCACCCTTTAAACAACTTTAAAATAATTTTTCTGGCCAGAAATGTCTTTTTTAGCTTTTAAAATTCGCCTTCCCATTGAAGTCTATGGGGTTCGCGACGTTCGCGAACCGTTCGCATTTTTTGACGCAAGTTCGCGAATATGTTCGCGAACTTTTTTTCCGACATTCGCTACATCCCTATTTATGGATGTGAGTCTGGTTTCTTGGAGAAAGACTATATCTGCTGTTGTTTCTTTCAAATTTTCATAAATAATAGGGATGCACCGAATCCACTATTTTGGATTCGGCCACACCTCCAAATCCTTCCGGAAAGATTCGGCCAAAAACCAAACCGAATACGAATACTAATTTGCATATGCAAATTATAGGTGGGGAGGGGAAAACATTTTTTACTTCCTTGTTTTGTGCTAAAAAGTCATGTGATTTCCATCCCTGGCCCTAATTTGCATATGCAAATTCGGATCCGGTTCGGCCAGGCATAAAGATTCGGGCGAATCCAAATCCTGATGAAAAAGGCAGAATCCTGGATTCCATACATCCCTAATAAATAACAAATCTTTTTTTCGCATTCTTTATGCTGCAAGCATTAATGGTGACAAAAACCACATTTTCTTCTGATCTTTTTACTTGGACTCTGGGTCCTAAGGGGGAAATTCACTAAGCGCCGAAAATTCGCTATGGTTGCCTTCGCTAAGGTTCGCCTCATTTCACCATGTGAATTTTCGCCAGCACTACGCAAATTCACTAAGATGAGAATTTGCACTCAGGGCGGCGAACGTTAGCGAAGTAGCGCTACCGTTAGTTCGCCAGGCAAAGCGCATTTACTCTAGTGATGCCTAATTTGCATACAGCGCGAACTTAAGCGTATAATATAAGTATATGTTTGTCAGGATCGCGCCGCCCGGAGGCTTACCTTTAGCTCCAAGCGGCGCATCCTGTCCCTCCGGCGTCGCATATACAATGGCAGCGCCCATAGCCGACACGTGGATAGTGGCGCCGGGTAGTGATGTGATGACGTCACGTCGCCCGTTTAAATATTTAAAGCGCTATTGGACGCCATTAAGGTGCCCAATGATAGGACTTTAATGCTATTGTTCCTGGATGTATTTTTGATCCTGTTTCTTGTACTTTTGACCTTGCCTGGACTTTGTATTGTTTTTGCCTGCTAATACAAACCTTTGCCTGGACTTTGATCTTAATTCCTGCCTGATCCTTGCCTGCACCACGCTATTGGAACCTTAACGCCTAAGCTTCCTCCTTGGTCCCTACTACTTCCCTAGGGCGCCTACTAGGCCTACCCTGACATTATCATTGGGCCATGGACCCCACTGAGGAAGCTGCTCAAGACATCAGACGAGCACTACGCGGTTTGGCTGATCACATGGAGAGCTATGAAGCACAGCAATCTAGCTTTGGCTTAGCCTTAACGGCCATTTCTTCTTTCCATTCCTCAGAGCCACGTATCCCAGCGCCTCCTCTCTACGGTGGCAATCCTCAAGCCTGTAGAGGATTCCTGAACCAGTGTGAAATCCAGTTCACGTTACTCCCCAGTCAATTTTCTTCTGATTGTGCCAAGGTGGGTTACATTATTACCCGTTTGTCCGGAAAAGCTCTTGAGTGAGAGAGTGGGAGAAGAAGGATCCATTAATTGATAATGCTGATGCCTTTATTTCTGAGTTACGGACAATTTTTGACGCTCCTGGTCGAGTCGCGTCTGCTTATTCGCCAAGGGACTCGAACGGTGGCCAGTTATGCCGTAGAATTCCGTACTTTGCTTGCAGAGACAGGTTGGAACAACAAAGCCTACCATGCTGCTTTCTACAATGGCCTCTCTATCCGCCTGAAGGAAGATCTTGTCTCCCCTGAGCTACCTACTCGTTGGGAAGATCTTGTGGCTTTGGCCATTAAGGAGGACACTCGCCTTAGAGAGCACCAAGCAGATAAGGACCGTACCAAGAATGTCCAACCTCCTTCAGTTCCTTGTTTCCAAAGATCCTCGTTTCCTAGTGTACCTCCTGCTACAGTATCTTTGTCTCCCAATCCTCCTGTGACCCTGGCTGATGATCCTATGCAGTTGGGCCGTATCCATCTCTCTGTGCAAGAGAAGTGCAGAAGACGCTCAGAAGGCCTTTGCCTTTATTGTGGGGAGAGTAATCACTTTGTCAAAGATTGTCCTATGAAGCCTAAAGTACCTTACCCCCAGAGTAAGCTTGGGACATCGCAAGTGGCTAGTGTCACCTCTGGTCTCCAAGCAAAAACTCACCAATTGCTTCTCCCTTTACAGATCTGGCTCCCCCATAAGACTGTTCAAGTATCAGCCTTTCTGGATTCCGGCTCCGCCGGGAATTTCATGGACCTTGCTTTCGCTAAAGAAAATGGGATTTCTCTATTCCAGGCGTACCCAACCTTTTTTGCTCGTGAGCCACATTTAAATTTAAAAAAGAGTTGGAGAGCAACACAAGCATGAAAAAGACCATGGGGATGTCAAATAAGAGCTCTGATTGGCTTTTTGGTAAACCCTATATGGACTGGCAGCCTACAGGAGAGAATGTTTGGCAGGACATCTTTTTTTTATGCAACCAAAACTTGCCTCTAAGCCAGTAATTCAAAAATAAGCACCTGCTTTGAGGCCACTGGGAGCCACATCCAAGGGGTTGGAGAGCAACATGCTGCTCGCGAGCTACTGGTTGGGGATCACTGCTCTATTCCCTATGCCCTCGCCCCTACGGGCATTTGCCATTGACGACAAGCCTCTAGCTTCAGCTTTGATCTCTCAAACCACGGGTGAGTTACCCCTAAAGATCGGGACTTCACACTCTGAGAAATTACCATTCCAGATTATCTCTTGTCCCTCATCTCCTGTAATCTTGGGGTTACCCTGGTCATGTCTCCATAACCCTTCCATTGATTGGTCCTCTGTGTTATAATACAGAGGCCCTTTCCTGTATTAAAAGTATCCCTCACAATTTTATTGCAGCTCTAGCCTTTTGTTCCTGAAATTTCCCTCCAAAGGAGAGCTGTGCAAATGGCCCACACTCTAGCTCCTCTGTGTACGTGAGAGGAGACAAGGTTTCATGTGACTCAGCCAATCAGGGCAGACGTTGCTCCTCTCCCTCCCCCCTTTCTGCTGGAGGGGATTCTAAAAACTCTGCTTGGGGGAAAAGGATCAGAAACTATCCTGTACTGGACTAGAGCTTTGGTTCCATTCAGCCGTGGGATTATAACTTTATCCTGTGTGGACTCATTTATCCTGTGTGGACTCATTTATCTTGTGTGGACTCATTTATCCTGTGTGGACTTTATTCTGTGTGGACTCATTTATCCTGTGAGGACTTCAACCTGTGTGGACCCATATATATTGTGCCATACTGTCATCCAAGTAAACTATGCCTGTATGCATAATCTGAGTGCTCTACAATAAACGGGTGTGTTTCTGTATAACTCCTGGTGTATTCCCTGTCCTGGTGTCGAGTGTGCATACACCTTTCATTGAACCTATAACACTCTGGTCAAGTATCCCATTGGAGTTCATATTGTCAACGGCATTGTCTTCATGCTACTCCTAAGCACCAGAACTTTGCTTCCCTGATGGAAGAAAATCCTTGTTCGCAGTCCACCGTGGTGGAGCATCTTCCTGAGGAACAAGCTTCAGCCTTTCTCCCTTCCAGAGTCATTGCCTCTTCATCGCTCCACTCTTCTGTGTTGCCTGTTTCCCAGCTGGTTTCTACCCCCGGACCAGCCAACCCTCAGCAACTGGGTCTTCAGCGGACTTCACTGCCTTCTGCTCCAGAGGGGCTTCCCCAGCAACTGCAGTTGCCTACAGCTCCAGAGGGGCTTCCCCAGCAGCCGCCGCTGCCTACAGCTCCAGAAGGGCTTCCCGAGCAGCCGCCGCTGCCTACAGCTCCAGAAGGGCTTCCCGAGCAGCCGTCGCTGCCTACAGCTCCAGAGGGGCTTCCCCAGCAGCCGTCGCTGCCTACAGCTCCAGAAGGGCTTCCCCAGCAGCCGCCGCTGCCTACTGCTCCTGAGGGGCTTCCCCAGCAGTCTCCGTGACCTACTGTTCCAGAGGGACTTTCCCTGCAGCCTTTGCAGCCGACAGCTCCAGTGGACTTTCCCCGACAGCATCCACTGTTTATAGTCTCCAAGGAGTCTCATTTCCTGCACTTGCTGCTTATACCCTTTACTCTTTATGTTCCTTCTTGTGTTCCTTTGTTTATTTCTTGTTTTATCCACAGTTCAGCTCCAGTCCTGGTGGTCCTGAGGCCGCCCGTGAGAAGGGGGGTACTGTCAGGATCGCGCCGCCCGGAGGCTTACCTTAGATCCGAGCGTCGCGTCCTGTCCCTCCAGCGTCGCATCCACAATGGCGGCGCCCATAGCCGCCACGTGGATAGCGGTGTGGGGCAATGTGGATCCATTCCTGGTCTGAATAAACACCTATTCTTTTATGGAGTGCCGCCTACCCATCTTTTAGTGACGTCATCATGTTGCATCTGATGTGATGACGTCGCAGCGCCCGTTTTTGGCGCGAAATTTAAATATTTAAAGGCCTATTGGACGCCATTAAGGCGCCCAATGATAGGACTTTAATGCTATTGTTCCTGGGTGTATTTTTGATCCTGTTTCTTGTACTTTTGACCTTGCCTGGACTTTGTATTGTTTTTGCCTGCTAATACAAACCTTTACCTTGGACTTTGACCTTGATTCCTGCCTGATCCTTGCCTGTGCTGTGCTATTGGACCCTTAACCCCTAAGCTTCCTCCTTGGTCCTTACTACTTCCCTAGGGCACCTACTAGGCCTACCCTGACATTGTTACAGCCGCTACATTACACTACACAAGCACAGGAAATCTTTAATAAATAAAATAAAGTTGTCCTATTGCCCTACATGTGCCCCCTGTATAGTTGAGTTGCCATATGTTAGCAGATGTAGGGGAGAGGAGGGTAACCCCCAAAAAAAATTCGATCTTTTTTCAGACTATCACACTAGAATGGTAAAACACGCCAATTTCCAATTTCTAATAATTTTTTCAAACTCATATCTATTGTATTGAAATTTGCAAGGTGACCTGGTGAAGTAAATTCTAGCGTAAGTGGTAACGTTCAGGAAAATGGTCATCTTAGTGAAGGGTGTGAAGTTGCGCTAGTCTATCCACTTCAGTCAGTGTTAGTAAATTTGCGAAGTTACGAAATGACGTCACGCTGGCGAATTAGCACTAGCGTTAGACGCTTTGCGCTTTAGTGAATTTCCCCCTAAGTCTATCTCCATTTAAGCATAAGGATACATCTTCCTGTTCTGTTTTGATTTTCTTCCTACTTGTATCCTGAGTTTGATTTTTTCCTGTTTCTCTTTCCTCTTCCATCCTTTCTAATTCTTCTTCTTCCTCCACCATTTCTCTCCCCCATGATCTCTTGCTGAGTTCTTTATACCTATTTTGGTCTTTAATAACCATTTTTCCACTTTTCCGTTTTTTTTTCCTTCTTCCTCTTCTCTTCTAGGAGTCTCTGTCTCTTTCTCTGTGACTGAAACTGGCCCTTCTGTTTGATTCTCTATTTGTGCCTGTGTTTGAGTATCACTAGGCATATTTTCTCTTAATTGATCTTCTATATTATGTACTGTTTTTTTTATATTCTTCCAAGCCTCAGGGCAATTTCTATAGGCATGTCCTGTTTTTAGACATAGGTTACATTTTATTTGTATTGTTATTTGTTTGTCACAATCTTTACTTATGTGGCCAATTTCACCACAGAAAGCACATTTCTTTATGTTGCATTTATTCACTAGATGTGTCTTAGCTCCGCTTTTAAAGCATAACTTAGGTTGCCCAACATGATAACAGACCCCTCTATCTTTCCTGATAAAAAAAGGATGTTGGTAGGTGTTTCTGATAATATCCTTCTGTGTGGAGTTTTACCCTGACTTTATACCCTCCTATCCAGAAACCTTCCTCATTGGAGTGATAAAACGGTACATTGTCTTCTGGATTCTTCATTATGATCGTTATGTTTTTTAGTTCTGGTTTTGAGACAGGGATCATTCTAAAGTTTTGCCATTCTTTAACGTTTTTTTCAGGCTATATTTCCTCCAAAATTCTTCTAACCCATATGATAATTTATAACTTCTATGTCAGATAATCCAATCATGGCGTAAACATCCTCTGCCCTAAAGCTTAAGACTTATTTAAAGGGGTGGTTCACCTTCAAGTTAACTTTTAGTATATTGTAGAAGGGCCAATTGTAAGAAACTTTTCAATTGGTCTTCCTTATTTATTTTTCATAGTTTTTTAATGATTTGCAATTTTATTCTATTTCTTTGCAGCTTTAAAATGGGGGTCACTGACACCATCTAAAAACAAATGTTCTGTAAGGCTACAAATGTATTGTTATTGCCAATTTTTATTACTTATCATTCTATTAAGTCCCTCTCCTATTCATATTCCAGTCTCTAATTCAAATCCATGCAGGGTTGCTAGGGGAATTTGTACCCTAGAAACCAAATTGCTGACACTGCAAACTGGAGATCTGCTGAATAAAAAGCTAAATAAGTCAAAAACCACAAACAATTGTGTTAACAATAGCAATATTGAATTAAAATAAATAAATAAGATGGGCAATGTAATATAGTTAATATAGTTAATCTACAGCAGGGGTAGGGAACCTATGGCTTGGGAGCCAGATGTGGCTCTTTTGATGGCTACATCTGGCTCTCTGTCAAATCTTTAATAAAAATAACAGGTGGAGTAGCCTGTGCTCTGCGGATAGAATGACTAGAAAGAAGGGTGCCAGAAAAGAAGACATGAAAAATATTATGAAGAACAGTGATATTTCAAATTAGTGATATTTCAAAAATGATTTGCAGGTGTCATATATGTCATATATAATCTGATGAGGAGAAATACAGTGAAATGGTGATATTGAAACATTTGCAACTGAATGATTTTTGGTTGTCCTTCACAATGAAAAATAACAGAACAGTTGCGACCACCTGCAAATCTTTGAAACATCACTCATTTGAAATATCACTGTTCTTCATAATTTTTTTCATGTCTTCTTTTCTGGAATTTCTGGCATTTGATAGATTTCCCCAACATGCTACCATGAGACTGTACATTGGTCTCTTGCATTATGTCTTGTGAGTAAGTGGATTGAGCAACAAAAGTGGCATTTTGTGACTGGATTGGGGGAGTACATATATAGATATTGTCCAATGCATGATTATCCCATTATCCATAGGTGCAGGGAACTTTACTTCACATCAACCACAGACTGCAACGTTAGCTTAAAATTCCCCTTGTATCACCAGCAACATCGCTGTGGTCTGTTAGAAACACATAGGGGTATATTCATCAAAGAGTGAAGTTAAGAGTGAAGTTCCGCCACTAGAGAGAAATTCCGCCACTCTCCATTCATTTCTATAGGATTTTTAAAGGCGTATTTATCAAAGGGTGAACTTTCACTTCACCCATTGATAATTAGGCCTTTCAAAGTCCCATAGAAATTAATGGAGAGCGGCAGAATTTCACTCTTTGATTTACCCCATATTGTCTTGTGTGAGTCTGACCCACATCTCACATCTAAAGCACATTAAGACCAACCTACGATCACGTTTAACGGATGGAAGTCTCAACGCCTGCATGAAACTTAACCTCACCACGTATCAACCAGACTACAAAGCCATCAGCAAAACCATGCAGCACCAGAAGTCGCATTAATGTTAAGAAGTACTATTCATCACTGGTTAGCAACAGCATATCAACAGTATTAGAAAGAATTCAGAGACTTATTGTACTTCCAAAGTATTGGTCTTGCAAAAAATGCACACATTTACTTGTATTTAGTTTTAAACATATTGTATGGCTCTCACGGAATTACAATTTAAAATATGTGGCGTTTATGGCTCTCTCAGCCAAAAGGTTCCTGATCTACAGTATTTATTTGCTTCCTTGCATTTTATGTTTATCTTCCATATTAAGTATTTAAAAGCAAAACTCAACCTAATTATTTGCATATTTCATTTACGTTCACTCCATGATTGCCAAATGCTTAATAAACAATAAAAGAATCAGATGAAAAAACCCACAAGCAATAAAAAATGAAAACCAATAGCAAATTGTCTCAGAATATCTCTCTACATTGTACTAAAAGTTAACTCAAAGGTGAACAGCCCCTTTAACCAAATATCTGGCTATAAATCTATTGCCAGGAAATTCCTCTCTTTCTCCTTCCCATTTTATTTTTACTGTGTTTTATCTTTTCCATATTCCTCCTCTTTCTAGTCTACATGTATCCCCTCTGATTCCTCTGTGCCTCTATTTCCTATAGGGTTATTCTGTGTGTTACTTGTCCTTGTGTTCCCCTTTACTGCCTGGCTGTAAAATATCCCTGTACTTAGTTAAGGGATTGTTAGCATTTAAAGGCTTGTTACCTGGTTGATTGGAAAGATTTCCAGACTGTATAGGTGTATTATCAGGCTGCTTAGGGATATCACTTGAGTGGATAGAAAGTGTTTTTTGTTTTTTTTTAAATAACAGTTTGAGTAGAAGGATTAACAGATTTAGAAGAGTTTCCATATTTCACAGCATTCGTCTCCAATACATGCTCGGCAACTTCGTGAGCGATCATTTCTGCCTAAATATCCATTTCCCCTGCTGTACTCAACTCTCACGGTGTTTTCAGTGATGTCACACTGTTCCAGATCTTAAGATTTTGCAGCAGAGCCGCAGCTCTCACTCCTGAGTCTCTCCTTGGATCCAGATGGCTTCCAATACTTTCCTCAGCTTCATCCAGTGAAGAGGAGTCATATTCTGGTATCTGCCGCCTCAACGGTTTGGATTTTTTTTTCACCTCTTTGTGCGCTTAGCAGTTACTGGGGCTTTCACTTCATCTCCCCTCCTGTTACTTCCAAGACGAGTTCTTCCACCCGTAGGGGCTGCATCACCCTCCTTTGCCCCATTTTAGCAAAGGGAAGGAGGGGGAAGGAATTTGGCCAAAAAATAACAAAAAGGAGAAATAATACACTGTGGGGTTATGGGGAGAGGGGATTGTGGAGAGGATGAGGGATAGGCACTGGGACTAAATCCTCTAGGACCCGCAAGGGCCTGGAGGAAATAGACTCTTGCAGTACACTCAAAAGCACATCCTCTCAGTATGAGGGTATAGTTTATTGTGTGCCCAGAATATTCCTTCTCTGTATATTTGAAAGCGAGGGTGAGGGGTGGGCCCACAGATTCAGAGGGTACACGATGCCACACAGACACGGTTCTTACCCAGCAGTAAAATTTACTGAACAATAATAAACGATAAATAGCTGGGCATGAATAAACAATCAGATAACAAGGTATAAATCACACAGTAACAGTAATACTGCCTAACCTAAAACTAGCTCCTGCTAAATATTCCCCAAAGTCTATGAAGCAGCCTGGCTGCCCCTAAATGTTCCTCCTCTGTCTATGTCTTAGGGGTGCACCCTTAAGTATTGCACAATACTATTTGTAATCCACAGGTAATGTGTCCGTCTCTTTACACGAGGTTTCCCTATTAGTAGTTCCAAGCCCAGCAAAATATGTCTCTAGCAATGTACTGTAATATACAAAATGTCATGCTCACGGGTATGCACTATGATGCAGCAAAGCTGCGCTTACAGTTCC
This sequence comes from Xenopus borealis, assembly GCA_024363595.1. Taxonomy (NCBI): domain Eukaryota; kingdom Metazoa; phylum Chordata; class Amphibia; order Anura; family Pipidae; genus Xenopus; species Xenopus borealis. The sequence goes on from CM044433.1 coordinate 67,152,603, forward strand.
TTGGGTGCTTATGGCAAGCTGCTTCCTTCTGTATCCGTGCTTCCTTCTGTATCCCCTGGTCTTTCCACAGCCAAACCACACAGACAGCAAACTTCCGGGGTCCTTCACTGCAAAACAGTCTCCTTCTTCTTCTTGTCCGATCTCTCCTTCTTCTTCTTGTCTGATCTCTCTGCCCCCTCTCTTCCTGTTCCTCCTTAGATAATCTGTGATGCATCTAATTTGTTCATACTAGTGATGGGCGAATTTATTTGCCTGGGGCGAATTCGCGGCGAATTCCCGCGATTCGCCGCTGGCGAATAAATTTGCGAATCGCCAGCGAAATTTCGCTTAGCAAAAATTTGCTGTAAAAACGAGTCGCGCGTCGATTTTGACGCGACGCGCCAAAACCGACGCTGCGCGTCAAAAGCGTCCCACGACTCGTTTCGCGAATTTCTCTGGAAATTCGCAAATTTTTCAGCGAAGCGAATCTCGGGAGATTCGCCCATCACTAGTTCATACAATCACAAACTTGTAATTACAGTTCACTAGCACACTGGTGGGGTTCAGATTACTCCCCTAAATTAGCTTTATTCACGTTTTGAGAGGTGAATGAATATAAACTTTCATTACTATACACAGCATTGTACTTATTCTTTATCCTTTACTGCCATCTACTGACTGAAGTGAATAGTACAGGTAATTAAATACAATTATATTGTAGCACATTGCTTCATACCCTTACATATTTGTATTTATACATATAGGTAGAAGGTGCATGGCTTTTATGGGATAGTCACATCAGTGCTTTATGATTGGAAGAACAACAAACTCATATATTTAAATACTTTGGTTTTATATGTCTTCAACAAGTGACTTGTTTGGAGCATTTTCAACCATTTTGAAAAATACATCTTTTGCCACCACCTGGTTAGTTTGTTGCTGCAGCAATGTTTATTTTACTATGTTAAATAAAGTTGTTACAAAATTTTAAACATCTGTGTTGTTGTTGTTAAAGATACCCTGCAGTAAATGTGCTGTTCTGTAGGGGTGCATGCCGTCTTTCCTTTCATCAGAAGTTTGAATTGCTTTAAACTGGACAATGCTTTTATCAGGTATTTAAAGGGGTGGTTCACCTTCCAAAACTTTTTTTTTCACTTCAATTGTTTTCAGGTTGTTTAGCAGAAATAAAGACTTTTCAATTACTTTCCATCTTTTCTTTTTTTTATAGTTTTTCCAAAAAGTAAATTGAATGTCACTGTCTGTGGTGTTAGGCTGCTGGGGGGGAAGTGAGGGTGTCATATCACTCCAACCTTCAGTGCAGCAGTGAACAGCACTATTAACTGATGCATTTTGAAAAAAAATGTTTCCTATGACAGGATCCCTTTAAAGATAATTGGTGGAAAGAGCACCCATTTCTGCAGAAGCCAAGGCGAGGCTCATCATATGCTTTCTGTGAGCTTTGTATGACTGACTTTTCAGTGGGCCATGGTGGCTACGATGAAATAATGACACATATTGCCACAGATAAACACATTGGGTCTGCAAAAGCTACGACATGCTCCAAAGGGTTAACATTAATATTCTCTGGCCCAGGAGCTGCAGAAAGTGTAACAAAAGCGGAAGTGTTGTTCACTGGTTTTCTGGTTACATAATATTTCCTTAGCCAGTAGTGATCACATCAGCCACTTATTCAAGCAAATGTTTCCAGACTCTAAAATTGCAGAAAAATATGCATGTTCATCCACAGAAACAACACACGTAATTCAAGGTGGAATTGAACCAGAAGCATTAGCCAATGTGGGAGGTGTATTTTCTAGTACAAGTAAATATTTTGGAGGTGTGGCTATGTAGGGCAGGGGAACAGACCTGTTCCAGAGAAGCTCCGTTCCTGTAGATAACCTGACCGAACACCGCACTAAACATACCCACCCACCGAGGTCCCGGGAGCCGAGTAAGAGCTGGGGGCACCCCTATGACATCCAAAACACGTTGCAAATCACAACTTGAGACTGGGCCACAAGATAAGATGCGAGTGCATTCATGAGAAGGCATCATCTTGGAACAGGCCACAGACACTCGGACAAGCCTACCAAAATGTCAGCTGAGTCGGTGGCACTGTTGGAGGCCATCAGGGAATCTAAAGCGACGCTGTCCCTGAAAATGGTTCACCTCAAGCTGGAACTGCAGACAGACATCTCTCTGCTTAGAGTTGACATGGAGAAGTTTAGAGAGCGGGTGGCTGAGGCAGAACGTTGGCTGGGTGATGTGGAGGATGTGGCACATCAAAATCAAGCTGCTGTTCGAGACCTCCAGCGCCAGGTAACCCACCTCTCACAACGGGCTGAGGATGCGGAAAATCGCATGAGTCCCAACAATGTCTGCATATTGGACCTTCCAGAGGGGGAAGAAGGCCAAAACCCCGCCACTTTCATAGAAAGTCTACTAAAGAATCTTCTCAACCCCACTGAGCTCTCCGCAGTATTTGTGGTCGAACGGGCCCATCTAATTCCAGCTCTGGTACACTACAGTAGGCTTCTGGTTAAAGATTGGGTACAAAGTAGTAATTTCACAGAGGCATGGAAACACCCCACTCAGACTGAATTCTCCTGCTATTCGGCCTCTCACAGCTCCCACTCCAGAATAGGCCATGCGCACGTTACATAAAATGTTCTCCCACTAATTAAAGCAGTGACCTATTTGCCTAGAGGCATATCAGATCACTCCCCATTGGAAATTATTGTTAGCCTAGGGCAGGACCCATCATATAGGATTTGGAGACTTCCCACACATTGGGCTGTTAATGATAAGGTGATCCAGGTGGTACAAAAAGTAGTCCAATATTGGCAAACCAATGGGGACATTGCTCCTCAACATGTAGCATGGGATGCTTTCTAGGCAGCAACTAAAGGGGATTACATTTCAGGCATCAAACACATAAAAAAATGCAATTAGAAATAAAATTGAGGAACTTGAAACAGAAGTGAAAGGCAAGGAGCAAAGGTACCTTAATGACCCCTCAGAAACTAACAAAATGGATTGGCTCCACTCGGACAGATTACTATCACTGGCCAATATTGAGTTAGCACAGAATAAGGTTATGACACAGGCCCAGCGAATATTCATTCTGGGTGATAAGTCAGGTAAAATGCTGCCCACCTTTGGGTGGGTAAAAGGGAGACTGATCCTGGTTTTTATACATCACAACAGCTTTGCCAGATTGTGCGAAGATGATGGGAGTGTGAACTCTGGATTGGCAGTTCTAGATGGGGCTGACCTCTCTAACAGCCGGGGACCAGTTTCTCTAGAAGGTGTGGGGAGGAGAGCAGAGTCAGGCCTAAACATTCAATTATTAGGAAAGTGGATAGGGTAATCTGTCGTCCGGATCGCTACAACCCAACAGTTTGCTGTCTACCTGGTGCCAGGGTTCGGCATGTGGTTGATCGGGTAGACAAATTATTGGGTGGGGCTGGGCATGACCAACTGTCTTAGTTCATATCAGTTCGTATCAGTACTAATGACAAGATAAACGGTAGATGGAAGACCTTAAAGAGTGAGTTCAGGGATCTAGGCTTTAAGATCAAGGGAAGGTCTTCCAATGTAATTTTTTCAGAAATTTTACCTGTGCCACGTGCAAGTTTAGGGAAACAATGGGAGCTTAGGGAGTTAAACGCGTGGCTCACATCTTGGTGTAGGAAGGAAGGGTTTGTGTTCCTAGAGCACTGGGCTGATTTTTCCTTGGGGTACAACCTATGCCGTTGTGATGGATTGTACCTCAATGGAAGGGGGTCAACTGTGCTAGGGGAAAGCATGGCCAAGAGGTTGGAGGAGTGTTTAAACTAGGCAAGTTGGAGGTGGGAGGGGTTGAACTTGATGGACTTTGTCTTTTTTCAACCCAATTTAACTATGTAACTATGTGTGTGTGACGTGTGTGTGTGACGTGTGTGACGTGTGTGATATGTGCACAGTTGTGCTCTCTGCAATAGTGTTGGTCCCCCTCAACCCACTCTGATGTGAAAATGGTAAGTGCTGGGTAGGTAAGGGGGCGGCATCATTAGACCCCTGTTAGTTATAAAAGAATGTAAAGCACTGTGCAGCTTGCTGTGTTATATAAATAAATTATGATCCCCTAAAATTGCCCCTGTATAAATGACCCGTTTTGTTTGCACACAGTATTCAGGAAAGGCTGCTCATAAGTTCTACACATTATAGTAGTAGTTGAACTACAGTTAACTATGAGACTACTCATAAGAACAACTCATACTATACAGAATGTGTGCACATGATCACTCCCAAGTCTCTGGCTAAACCTATTATGTAGTAGTAGAAGTTTAGCTAATCAGATTATTGAGAGAGTGCTAAAAGATAACTGGTGCAAGATTAGAGCTAGGAGGAGACACTAGAGCCTAACATCATATAGACAATGTATAAGTGACATCGTTGAAGGGTAGGGTTGGGTTGCCACCTTTTCTTGAAAAACAATACCGGCCTTCCTATATATTTATCTTTTTTTCCTATTGATAACATTGGGATCAACCTTTAAAAATACCGGCCAGGCCAGTAAAGTACCGGTCCGGTGGCAACCCTATTGAAGGGATATTAGGCCTATTATAATAATGTTAGAGTTAAGGTGGCCATAGACGCACAGATAATATCGTACGAAACGAATTTTCGTACGATATTCGGTGCGTGTATGGTGGGAAATGAGCCGACCGACATCGTCAGAGGATTAAGATATCGGTCGGCTGGTTGATCAGACTGGATGGAAAATTTTGATCGGATGCCTTTGAAAGCTCCCTGAACATCGGCCATTGTTAGTGCTGAATCGTCAGATACAGGTAGAATTCTATTGTTTCTACCTGTATATCTGACGATTCAGCTCTACACGTGTGTGTTGAAACAAACGATCTTTCTTGGAAAGATCTTTCCCGAGAAAGATCGTAATTGTTACGTCTATGGCCAGCTTAAGGCTGCAAGATAATAAGTGTGACAAACTGGCTGCTAGTGGATTCAATTAGTGATTTTATTCACCAGACATGAATTTGCGGTAAATTCACAAAACACCATTGAAAATTTGCTTGCCAAAAATTCGCTGGCATAGAAAAACGAGACACCTGTCAAAAAAAACGATGCGTGCCAAAAACGACACGTCGAAAACGATGCGATGTGCTTTGAATATGTGACGCGACTCATTTTTCAAATTTTTTGCCAATTCGCAAATTTCGCTACAAATTCGCAATTTTTTTGGCAAGACGAAACAGGATAGATTCGCCCATCACTAGATTCAATGATTGTGATGTGTTAGTTCAGGTAAACCAGTCAGACAAGCACACTACATTTATTACAACATGGCAGCTGGGTGTGGCTGCTTCATGTTTCCTCTCAGCTTAGACAAGAAGAGGGAAACAGGAATCATAAGACGATGGCAAAACAGCAGGAATGCCCTTAACCAAAATGGCCACACAAGTAGGCCAGTAAGCTTTGTTCTTATTGGTTCATTAAAGTGACTGACAGTATTGCTTCACAGAATGGTTATATATATTTTTTTTTGTGAAACAAAACTTTAATTTTGTTGAAAGAATGAATTCTGTACTATAAAACTCGCTTTCTGTCACAAATAACTATTTTGTCATTAAAATCTAGCTTGGCAGCACTAGTTACTTACACTATTATATATTCTGTCCAAGTTTTTTTTACATAATTCATTCTGTAAGAAACTTTGCATATAAGTGTGTCTGTTACTTGGAGTTTATATATTTGTGAGACAGAATGATTGTTAAAATGTACAAAATGGAGTTTAAAATATAATGACATTTTTTTGTGCACTAAATATGTAGAAACAAATTCTTATATTTCCCTCAAAGAGAGGGAAACAAAAGGAAAGAATACCCCTCAAGTACTGATTAGGATAGGCTTGATCACTTTTGGCTATAACCAATATTCACCGTCAATAAATTAATAAAAAATTGTGAAAATTACATTTCAATTACCAGATTGATAATATGAGATCAGATTAATAATGCATTAATTCTAAAGTGTATATATCCAATTAAATAGTGTGGCTAAAATTTTTTTTTTTAGACTGTGGATTTAAAAATTATTTCCGTTAATAAAGGTTTTTAACATTATTAATCAGGAATTCATTATTGTTAATAAATACAATTAATTAGTGAAATAATAAAGCGTAGATCCCAAAATTTTCAATAAATTAATGTGATTGAATGAATTTTGTGGTAAAAAATTCATCCAGTGATCATTATTAAATAGAGATAAGATTAATTAATTAAATTGCATCGGCAAGTTCAAATTCATGAAAAAAGAAGGAAAAGGAAGAGAAAGAACGGTGAAGTTGTCCCAATGTTTAACTACCTATTATTTGCTAGCTCAGGGACATCACAAAGCAAAGACAGGCAGGGTGAGCAGGACTGTGGTCTCATTTGTTAACTATCACTTATTTTCGCCTTGACAAAGCTGTTTGCGAAACGCGCGTTGGCGTTTTTACCTGTCTGCTCTTTGGTTTTAAATAATTAATTGTCCATACATTTTTCCTTTATATAAGAGCGTGCAACAAAGAAGAATTTTTCTAAGGATAGCCCTGATTGCTGGCGGTTCAGTTCTCTTCTATTCTCCTCAAAATACCTACTCACAAGGGACCAGGATTTGTGGTTTTTTAGAATAGTTCTTTGCAATAAGTGATAGTTAACAAACGAGACCTGATTCCTGATTAATAACGTTAAAAACCTTTATTAACGGAAATAATTTTTAAATCCACAGTCTAAAAAATTTTAGCCACACTATTTAATTGGTAGGGATGCACCGAATCCACTATTTTGGATTCGGCCGAACCCCCGAATCCTTCCCAAAAGATTTGGCCAAATACCGAACCGAATCCGAACCCTAATTTGCATATGCAAATTATGGGTGGGAAGGGGAAAACATTTTTTACTTCCTTGTTTTGTGCCAAAAAGTCACGTGATTTAGCTCCCTGGCCCTAATTTGCATATGCAAATTAGGATTCGGATTCGGTTCGGCCAGGCAGAAGGATTCGGCCGAATCCAAATCCTGCTGATAAAGGCCGAATCCTGACCGAATCCCGAACCGAATCCTGGATTCGGTGCATCCCTATTAATTGGATATATACACTTTAGAATTAATGCATTATTAATCTGATCTCATATTATCAATCTGGTAATTGAAATGTAATTTTCACAATTTTTAATTAATCTATTGACGGTGAATATTGGTTATAGCCAAAAGTGATCAAGCCTATCCTAATCAGTACTTGAGGGGAATTCTTTCCTTTTGTTTCCCTCTCTTTGAGGGAAATATAAGAATTTGTTTCTACATATTTTGTGTTTCCTGATTTTATCAGACTTCTCGAGGTACTGAGAGATAATTAAGAAAGAATTTAGCATAAGCACTTGAATTTTGGTATCTTTTAAATTTTTTTGTGCACTAACCAGATTTTGTTCTCATTCTTTAATAGAAATAAGTCTTTTGTGTATTTTTTTTATCTGTGTATATGGTCACAAATAGTTATATGCCATGAGAGACATTCGTTCTGTATATCAGGGATACTTCTGTATACAGAATGTATTTGGGACAAACGGCACCCCATAAATATCCTGGATGGGAAGAATGGCCAAATTATGTCTTTACCCAAGTTACTATATGTATTTAGAACACTACCGATCACAGTACCAAAATCTTTTTTAAGACTAGCACAAACCACCCTAGATACATTTATTTGGGGAGGAACCAGACCAAGACTCAAATGCAATATGATGCAGCACCGACAACAAGAAGGAGGATTTGGTGTACCAAATATTGAAAACTATTACAAAGCTGCTATTCTCGAACAATTAGCAACGTGGAATCTGCCCACTAACCACAAACACTGGCTTCCCATAGAACAGGAACAAGCACATCCTCTAACACTCCAACAAATGATGTGGACTAAATCACCTACGAAACTAATAAAAAAAACTCTGTACATAAAATCTAATAGCCAAATACACACCTTTCCAGCGAAACAATCCCCAATCAGAACTTTGGAAACACCTTTATACCTTTATGTCCGTATAAAAACTGGGAAAGTCAAGGCCTAACTACACTGGCAAAACTGTTCTCCACCAATATCCAAAAAACATATACAGACCTACAAATTGAATTCAACCTCCCAAGACAGGATCAATACAAATATCTCCAAATCCGAAACCTCTTGAACGTGTACCAAAAAACTATTCATCGACAACATACGCCTTTCGAGCACATATGCTTCAAAGCTGCAGGACAAAGGAAGGGCTTATCTAAAGTCTATAAAATAATCTCAACTGGTGCAACAGAGATAAAACCAAACATGAAACAAAATCACCACATTAAGTACTGGAGTAAATAGTATATACTTATCCAGTTACTATGTAACAAGCCAGCCAGTTCAGGCTACGATCGCAACAATGTATTAAAAATTAACTTTTAATAAAGAAAATAATTAAAAACTATACAGGCAACACCGACATTACATAAACATCATGTTACACTCACTGCTGTGCAGGACCATGTCCCTAAAATAACATATACTAAGGGTTTAATGTCAAGGAAACGCAGTAACAATAAAGAACTTAATAAAGCCATGGTTAGACAAACTAAATTATGGTGGGAATTGTTTGCTTAGGATAAATATCTAACTGAATCTTTGGTTCCTATGGGCCTAAGGATTAAATTACAACCCGCAGAACATTTACTGTATGTAATGACACATTTAGTACAAAATGGTGTGAGATCTTAACAAGATGCTCCATGGATTTAATTAAATTAATTAAGGAGTCCGAATCCGCCATGTTGGAACAGGCGAATACTCAAGTTGAGCATATTCTTAGGCGTGTTAAGGAATTAGTCGATGATACTTTTAAGAAATATGAAAGTGATATTCAATCCAACATTGAAAGGTTAGTGGCTGAATTGAAAAATAGAAAATGGAAGAAATTGAGTCGTGATCATAATGACTTTTCTTCTGGTTGTGTATTTCAAGAAACCGGCGTATAACAGTGTAACAAAGCAGCTGGATTAGTTATAGATGGGCAATATATTTCTCCCAGGGTGTTATATAATACAACACCCTGGAACATGGAATAATTAATACAGATCAAAGCTGCAAGGTAATTGCTGCAGCTAAAGTACCTGACTGACCCTGGGAGGTGGGACCATTCCCACCTCAGAGTGAGATAGAGCAGGAGCTGCACTGCACAGGCAAGGTACTGATTACCAGTGATAATGTTATATTTGTTTTTTTTCTCTTAAGTTGGAGTTGGAAAAGCCACCCAACTGTAGTTAGGCTGCCAACTGTGTTTAGCCAGCGTTCTGGTGCAAGGGTTTATTTTCCCTTGTTTTTCATTTCTTTGTGTGCCTGTTACCAAAGACTGTAATGGAATAAACTGTAGGCACTTGCCTTTAAGAATAGCGACTCCTGTGACTGCTTTGTTTACCCTAAAAGACTGTGGAAAGCTGCCCCAAGACACTGACCCAGGTACCCCTATAGGTCTAGTTGTCACACGTGGTGGAGGATGCAGGCACCACACTAAAGTCTGAGGGTAAAAGTACAGCAGTTTCTAAAATGGAGGATGTGATAAAAGCTCTCCTTCAGTCTACTGCAGTGCAGCAAGAAACGAACAGACGCACTGCAGAGAATGTTGCAGCTTTGCAAGAAACAAACAGATATGCTTCTCAGAATGTTGCTGCTTTGCAGCAGCTGGTTATACAACAAGGAGAAAGTGTTGCTACCCTTGCCATAGTCCAGAAAGAAAGCACTGAAACACTAGTGCGACAGCTGGCAGAGGTACAGGCCGAGGCCCGTCAAGAACAGCATGCGGCTTCGATAATGGTGCAGCAGGAAATACAGACCCTGTCAGAAAAAGTCATTGTAATCCCTGAGATCACCCAGCATGGAAAGAAGCTGATCCGTGCAAGCCATTACCTGCAAAAGATGGCGGCTACTGATGATGTTGAGGCATCTACTCGCCTTTGAACGCACTGCTGAGCGAGAAAGCTGGCCAACTGCTGAATGGGCAGGTTTACTGGCCCCTTTCCTGAGTGGGGAACCACAAAAGGCGTATCATGATTTGGAACAGCAGATGCCAGCGACTACAGCAAGTTAAAGGCGGAAATACTTGCACGCTTGGGAGTGACAGCTACTGTTCGGGCCCAAAGGTTCCAGATATTTGATCTAATACATCTGGCGCGGAAGTGGTTGCGGCCTGACCTCAATTCCACTGTACGCGTGGTAGAGTCGCTTGTAATGGATCGTTTCCTAAGGGCTTTACCAGCTTCATTGCGATGGTGGGTAAGTCAGAGTGACCTCACTTAGAATAGTTGTGGCTCTCGCACGCCCTCTGTATCAGGCTGATTAGAGACGCCTGGTGCTCAATGGTGGAGACCCGGCAACCTCCCACAAGACAGCATCCAAAGAAATCCAATGGCACACAGGACTTATCAAACACGCAAGTGTTTATTGCAATTAGCGGTGCAACGTTTCGGGGTTATCCCCTTTGTCAAGCTTTGTCATGCTTGACAAAGGGGGTAACCCCGAAACGTTGCACCGCTAATTGCAATAAACACTTGCGTGTTTGATAAGTCCTGTAAGTCAGAGTGACCCCCAGGATGTTGACCAGCTTGTTGCCTTGGTTGAAAGATATGTTGCTGCCGGAGAGCTGGTTAAACCACCGAGTGTTGAGAGATCCTCCAGCTCCAAATTTCAGAGTCGCACAAGGTCTGTTAAAGGGCACCTATTGGGGTAAAATGATACCCCCAACCAAAAGTGCGGGCTGATAGAGCCCGCATTCTGGTTGGGGGTTTCACTGTTTTTTTTTTTTTAAATCTGCCCCTCGCAAGCGCTAGCGGCCCCGCTCCGGGAGGGAGCTCCCGGAGCGAGCAGCCGTATCTCCATAGGCGCGCGTCTTAATGACGTCACGCGCATGCGCAGAATGAAAAGCTGCCAGAATTGAGGCCGCTTTTTAATTCTGCGCATGCGCGCCTATGGAAAGACGGCTTCTCGCTCCGGGAGCTCCCTCCCGGAGCGGGGCCGCTAGCGCTTGCGAGGGGCAGATTTTTTTTAAAAAAACAGTGAAACCCCCAACCGGAATGCGGGCTCTATCAGCCCGCACTTTTGGTTGGGGGTATCATTTTACCCCAATAGGTGCCCTTTAAGGTTGTCCCAAGGTTTAGGGGTGATGAAGATCGGTGTGGCAAAGACAATAGACAGTGACAATACAGTAAAATGTTTTAAATGTTTTGAGTATGGACACATGTCTAAATGTTGAACCTATGCAATGTGATATGAGTAACAGGAGTAAACCTTACTCTTTGCTTTCAAAAAGGCCAGAAGCAAATTCAGATGTTGTCTGCTGTTGTGTCGAGAAACCACAATGGTGTACTGTAAAAGTAAACGGGAAAGAGGTACAAGCGTTACTGGATTCAGGAAGTATGGTAACCTTAGTAACTCATTCCCTTGTACCCCAGTGTAAAATTCATACAAAAAGAGTGGGAGTTGTTTGTGTTCATGGGGATAGACAAGATTATCCTACTGCACAAGTCACCCTGGCAACTCCATGTGGGTCTATGGAGTACCAAGTTGGAGTGGTTCCCCAGCTTGCACATGAAGTTGTGTTGGGAAGGGATTTCCCTTATTTTCTTGGTTTATGGCTATCTGTTAATAGTAAACTGCAAGAACCCTTAGGGGATACAACTGCCCTTGAGTATGCATTTCCCTTTGCTGAGTTACAGTGTGATGAGGCCCTAATGCCTCTTCCTGCTTTGGTAGGGGATAACACAAGTAGTGATAGTGAGCCCCATACTGCTAATGAGCCAAATAAGGAATTAGTTGACTTAGAAGTCAGTCCTATTAATTTTAAGAGTGCTTAGTGGGAGGATCCCACTTTGGTGGAACCAAGGCATAATGTTCAGGTGACAAATGAGGTTGTGAATAACCCACTGTCATATCCTTACTTTGAAGTGTATAATGACCTCCTGTATCGTGTGGAAAAGATAAATGATGATATATATAAACAGTTGCTGGTTCCCCAGGCCTTCCATAATACTGTGCTAAGGCTGGCACATGTTAGGAGGGCATTTAGGGGTCGAGAAAATGAAGGAACGTGTTTTAAGGAGGTTTAACTGGCCTGATGTATTTGCTTCCATTAGCAACTATTGTTCCTCATGCCCTCATTGCCAGCATACTGCCCCCCTGAAAGTTTATAGAAGTCCACTTGTGCCTCTACCAATAATTGATGTTCCTTTTGATAGGATAGGCATGGACCTAGTTGGCCCACTTATAAAATCTGCTAGGGGTCACCTATATATTCTATTTGTTGTGGACTATGCCAAACGGTACCCTGAGGCTATTCCCCTACGCAATACATCAGCAAAGACTATTGCAAAGGAGTTAATGTTAATGTTTAGTAGGGTGGGTATTCCAAAGGAGATCTAACCGACCAAGGGACACCATTTATGTCTAGGGTCATGAAAGAGTTGTGCAAGTTATTGCAAATAAAGCAGCTCAGGACATCTGTTTACCACCCTCAGTCAAATGGCCTAGTGGAAAGGTTCAACAAAACTTTAAAAACAATGCTTCGTAGAGTGATTGACAAGGATGAGAAAACTGGGACTTCCTGTTGCCTTATTTAATGTTCTCAAGAAGGGAAGTTCCCCAGTCTTCAACAGGGTTTTCTCCATTTGAATTGTTATATGGCCGGCACCCCAGATGGTTGTTGGATATAGCGAAGGAAACTTGGGAGCATGAAACTACCCCTTTCCGTAGTGTGATAGAACATGTTGTTCAGATGCAGGATAGGATTGAGGCCGTTATGCCTATTGTACGTGAGCATTTGCTAAAAGCCCAGAGATCTCAAAGAGACTCATACGATAAGAATGCTAGGTTGTGTGTATTTCAGCCAGGGGACTGGGTACTTGTCCTAGTCCCTACTGTAGAAAATAAATTTCTAGCAACTTGGCATGGCCCATATGAACTAATGGAGAGAATTGGAGAGGTTAATTACAAAGTACGGTAGAAGGAAGCCAGAACAGATGTATCACGTTAACCTGCTAAAGCCATGGAAAGACAGGGAAGTGTTAATGGCATCCCAGTCTCCTGTTGAAGTGGAAAAAGCACCAGAGGTAAACATAGCTGATACCCTGTCAACTTCCTAAAAGCGTGAAGTCAAAGATTTTGTGAACCGTAATAAAGATGTGTTCTCAGCAATGCAGGGCGAACTAAAATAATTGAACATGACATTGTTACAGACCCGGGGAAGAATACCATATAGAATACCAGTAGCTCGAAGAGAGGTTGTTAATAGGGAGGTGCAGAAAATGCTAGAGCTTGATGTGATTGAGGAATCCCACAGTGAATGGTGCAGTCCCATTGTCCTTGTCCCAAAACCCAATGGGGAAATTAGATTTTGCAATGATTACCGCAAGTTGAATGTTATATCAAAATTTGATGCTTATCCCATGCCCAGAGTTGATGAACTGGTAGAGCGGTTAGGGAAAGCAAGGTACCTTACAACTATTGACCTGGTTATTGGCAGGTCCCTCTTACAAAACAAGCAAAAGAGAAAACTGCATTTTCCACCCCTGAGGGGTTATTCCAGTATAAAGTATCACCTTTTGGTTGGCATGGGACCCCAGTAACTTTTCAAAGAATGATAGATCAAATTCTAAAGCCCCATGGTCAGTATGCTGCTGCTTACCTTGATGACATAGTAATTCACAGCACAGATTGGGAATTCCACCTCCCAAAAGTTCAAGCCCTTATAGATTCAGTTAGGATGGCTGGCTTAACGGCCAATCCAAAAAAATGTAATATTGGGCTTGAGGAAGCCAAATACTTGGGATTTGCCATAGGAAGGGGTCTAGTTAAACCACAAGTCACAAAGGTGGAATCTATTCGGAGCTGGCCACGCCCTTCCACCAAGAAACAAGTCCGGACATTTCTAGGCTTAACAAGCTACTACAGAAGGTTCATACCTGATTTTGCTATTATAGCCAGCCCTTTAACTGACCTTACTAAAGCAAAAGCTCCTGTAGTAGTAAGATGAAGAAGCTTTTGTTAAGTTAAAAGAAGCCCTTTGTGAACATCCTGTCATGGTTGCGTCTGATTTCACAAAGCAATTTATCGTGCAAACAGATGCCTCAGATATTGGTTTAGGGGCAGTTCTGTCAAGTGAATGGGGAGGAGCACCCAGTAAACTACTTGAGTAGAAAACATTAAATGGGCTCTGTAATCATTGAGGTATTATCTCTTGGGAAGACAGTTCAGGCTTATTACAGACCATGCCCCACTTACTTGGATGAGCCAGAACAAAGACAAAAATGCAAGAGTTACCAGGTGGTTTCTGAGCTTACAGCCCTACAGTTTTACTGTAGAACACAGGGCTGGAATAAAACAAGGTAATGCTGATGGGCTGTCAAGGTTATACTCTTTAATGTCAATGGTCGCTCACCCCTCTAGGTCTGAGCTGGGGGGAGGATGTGTAACAAAGCAGCTGGATTAGTTATAGATGGGCAATATATTTCTCCCAGGGTGTTATATAATACAACACCCTGGAACATGGAATACTTAATACAGACCAAAGCTGCAAGGTAATTGCTGCAGCTAAAGTACCTGACTGACCCTGGGAGGTGGGACCCCTCCCACTAGTTCATTGAACATTTTTAATAGGATTAAAGATTTAAATCTTTACAGAAGGAAATTGTTACTACATGAAGACTTCATTAAAGACTCTGAATGTAACTCTCTATCAAAAGATGAACAACAAGCATTAAAAGATCTTTGTTACTTGTTAGAAGACAATGAACATCATAGGGACATCATTAAAGGCCCGTTCACTTCATTAAGACCTAAAAGTTGTTTCACACCCCCCAACTCTTTGTGTCCGAGAGTAGAAATATTTATTAAATGCTGTACTAATGATCTAAAAAATTTACATCAGAAGGTTAAGGGGAGACAAGACAAAACACAAAATTTAACATGGAAAGAAATAAAGGGTCCAAAAGAACTAGAAACCAAGAAAGACATTATAATTAAACCCAGTGATAAGGGGGGCAATATAGTGATTTTGGAAAGAGAGACATATGTACAAGAATGTCTACGACTACGTCATTTAATGGACAAAACCTGCTATGTAAAACTAAAAGGAGACCCTACCACGATTTTCCAGGCAGAACTATTTGATATTCTGAAGAGGGGGTGTGGATGATGAACTTATTAATAAAAAGGAACTTGCTTTTTTAAAGGTTAAGTTTCCAGTCATTCCCACATTCTATACCACTCCGAAGGTTCATAAAAATCCAGTGACACCTCCAGGCCGGCCTATAGTCTCCGTAATAGGGAGTTTAACTGAACCAGCAAGTATTTATAGTGATACAATTTTAAAATTGTTTGTAACTAACTTACCATCCTTTGTTCAAGACATGATGGATGCCTTACAACATTTACAAGGGATTAGTGATGGGCAAATTTATTCGCATGGGGTGAATTCGCGGCGAATTCCCGCGATTCGCGAAACACCAGCAAAAATTCGTCACCGAAAAATTCACCCAAAAAACGAGTTGCGCGTCTTTTTTGACGCAACGCGTCTTTTTTGCCGCGACGCGCGCCGAAAACAACTCAACGCGTGTCGGAAATGAGGTGTAGTGATGGGCGAATCTCACCCGTTTCGCTTCGCCAAAAAATTCTTGAATTTCCAGAGAAATTCGCAAATTTTTCGGCGAAGCGAAACGGGTGAGATTCGCCCATCACTACAAGGGATTACTTTAAATCATGATGATTTTCTAGCATGTTTGAACGTTGAGTCATTATATACAAGCATCCTGCATGAGGTGGGTCTTGAGGCAGTTAAAGATACCCTGAGACAGAGAGGTGCAATATATGAGAAACACAATAATTTTGTAGTAGAACTATTAGATTTCGCTCTGCGACATAACTATTTTACGTTCAATTCACACTATTACCACCAGATTAGGGGGAACGCCATGGGAAGTACATGCGCCCTGAGCTATGCAAACATCTATTTGGGCTGGTGGGAAAGTAATGTTGTGTTTGGTGAGGATCTTGTTGAGTATACACAATCAATTCCGATGTGGCTTCGCTATATAGACGATATAGTGCTAATATGGTCTGGCACTGAAGAAAAATTTCATGAATTCCTTAATAAACTGAATGTAAATTATATTAATCTTAGAATTAAGCCTGATATCAATAGAAATTAAATAACTTTTCTAGATATCAGCATTTTTCGGGGGATGGACAACAATATCCAAACAACATTGTTTAGAAAACAGACAGCTACCAACAGCTTATTACATGCTGATAGTCAACATCCTGAAAATACTATTAAGGGTATCCCAACAGGCCAGTACCTTAGACTAAGAAGACTATGCAGCACAATTGAGGATTTTAAGGTTGAAGCAGGAAAATTATACTGTAGATTTAAACAGAGAGGGTACAGCCACAATTCCCTTAAAAGGGCATACAGTAAAGTGTTAAAAGCGGACAGGAATTCCCTATTAATCCCACATAAACACAGCAGCGAAAAGGAAAAACAACAAGATTCTAAAGTGATTAGAGTCATAGGGGACTACAGTGCGGAACACAGGGAGATTAAACATATCCTCACCAAACATTGGCATATCTTGGAACAAGATTTGGAGCTTAACCCCTTTTTTTGTGGCAATGTCTCTTGAAATGCCACAGATCATAGATTCTACGATCAACAGCATTTCCCTCCCTGGAAGCGAAGAAGCAGCTTTACAAGCCGCACCTTCGCTTCCTGCTCATTCCCCTGCCCCTAGACAACGAGCAGGAGGGGGAAATGAGTGGGTCCTTGGGTGCGATCACCCAGGGGCCACATAGGCAGCAGCAGGAGCACGAAGAACACGTGCTTGCTGCTGCCTCTTCTTCCTGGACCCCCACCGCACCAACTTACCGGATCGTCGTGGATCGTCGAGCTGCAGCGTCAGGGACCCTCCTGCTCCATCTTCAACCGTTTTCAGCCAGCCTAACACACAGGTTAGTGCAACACACACACACAAAACACACAAACACACCCATTTTACACTATAACACACGTAGATTTACACATACATACATTTTTAGGGGGATCAGGGGGGTTTCACACATTCACAACACTCACACATACTTGCACACGCACACACAGTCATACAACACACAATTTCTCTAGTGCACACACACATATACACACTTACACAGTTTTATAGGTTTTTTTTCTTACTGCATTATGTGTTGTTTTGCCTGAAAAAAATGTTTTATTGCCATTGTGAATAGTATATTTGCTAATCGCACTGCGCAATACTTTTTTTTACTTTATCTCGGTGATTATATTGCAATTTTTGTGATTTTGGTACGTTTTTAGTACATATTTAGCAATTTTATGGCATTTTATTGCAACTTCCAGGTGTTGTTCGCTTATTTATGTCCATAAAACCTATTTGGCCATGCTAAAATTGTTTCATTCTAACTGCTGATTATACTAGGCAAAAAAAAAGTAATTGATTTTCGTAGTTTTTGTTGGATTTTAGTGATTTTTATACTATTCTCCACTATTCTTTGTTACTTAATTTTGCCCATGGAAAATTTGTCTGCTATATATCCATTTGGGGGAATCTGTGTGTGACACAGTGTGGTATATCTATGCATATTGGGCATCAAAGTGTTCAGTAGACCCCTGGCATTCATATGTAGGATGTTTTATGCTGATACATTACGAAATGTGGGGCATATAATGGGGTAAAATTCAAGCTTTGTGGAGATTTTCAGAAATTTGTTAAAAACTGTTACGTTCAGCATCGCTTTACAGTTTGGCAATTTGCAGTAGAAACACATATTTACCCATATTGGATTTGACAGAATATGTACTTTCTGAAAATATATGGCTTTCTTGGGTCTCTGTACTGTTAGGGTGTCTTGTGTCACATAATACACACACGGGGTGCTTATCTTGCAACAGCCATCGCGTCAGCCGTCAAAATTCATATATATTATTGTCATTTGGGCATCTCCATGCATCACATAGTGTGGTATATCTATGCATATTGGGCATCAAAGTGTTCAGTAGACCCCTGGAGTTCATATGTAGGATGTTTTATGCTGATACATTACGAAATGTGGGGCATATAATGGGGTAAAATTCAAGCTTTGTGACGATTTTCAGAAATTTGATAAAAATGTTATGTTCAGCATCACTTTACTCTTTGGCAATTTGCGGTGGAAACACATAATTACCCATATCGGATTTGTCAGAATGTGTACTTTCTTAAAATATATGGTTTTCTAGGGTCTCTGTACTTTTAGGGGGTCTTATGTCACATAATACACACACCGGGGTGCTTATATTGCAACAGCCAGCACGTCGGCTGTGAAAATTCATATACACTATTGTCATTTGGGCGTCTCCGTGCACCACATAGTGTGGTATATCTGTGCATATTGGGCATCAAAGTGTTCAGTAGACCCCTGGCGTTCATGTGTAGGATGGTTTATGTTGGTACATTACAAAATGTGGGGCATATAATGGAGTAAAATTCAAGCTTTGTGACGATTTTCTGAAATTTGATAAAAACTGTTAGGTTCAGCATCGCTTTACAGTTTGTCAGTTTGCAGTAGAGACACATATGTACCCATATTGGATTCGTCAGAATGCGTACTTTCTGAAAATATATGGTTTTCTAGGGTCTCTGTACTGTTAGGGGGTCTTATATCACATCATGCACACCCCAGGGTGCTTCAGCCATGAAAATTCATATACACTATTGTCATTTAGGCGTCTCCGTGCGCCATATAGTGAGGTATATCTATGCATATTGCCCATCAAACTGTTTAGTAGATCCCTGTGCTCCTATTTAGCATGTATTATGCTGGTAAGGATACATGGACTTTATGATGCTGGAAAGTTGAAGCTTTGAGGCAATTTTCAGATATTTCACCAAAACCGACAATTGTGGGAAAGCCTTGCGACTCCGTAGTTTGGAGCAGAAAGGAATGGGTACCCATTTTAGATTTGGTAGAATGTGTACTTTCCAAAAATATATGGTTTTGTGTGTTGATTTTTCATTAGCTGAAGTTACCCACAGGAGTATTTGTATGCGCTAACTTCATTTTGGGGCCTCTAAATGCCAGATACTTTGGTAAGCCTATTCACAATGGGCACCGAACTGTTTGGAGGACCCCTGACAACCATATTTAGGGTGTTTTTTCTTGGTATGTAGCAATACACGGGCAATATAATGCTGGAAAGTTGAAACTTTGAGGCAATTTTCTGATATTTCACCAAAACTGACAATTTTGGGAAAGCCTTGCGACTCAGTAGTTTGGAGCAGAAAGACATGGGTACCCATTTTAGATTCGGTAGAATGTGTACTTTACAAAAATATATGGTTTTGTGGGTAAACCTATTTTTCTGTGTTTTTACCCCACAAAAAAAGCAGTCAATGTGTTGATTTTTCATTAGCTGAAGTTACCCACAAGAGTATTTGTATGCGCTAATTTCATTTTCGGGCCTCTAAATGCCAGAAACTTTGGTAAGCCTATTCACAATGGGCACCAAACTGTTTGTAGGGCCACTGGCAACCATATTTAGGGTGCTTTCTCTTGGTATCTAGTGAAACACAGGCAGCATAATGCTGGAAATTTGAAGCTTTGAGGCAATTTTCAGATTTTTCACCAAAACCGACAACTGTGGGAAAGCCTTGCGACTCTGTAGTTTGGAGCAGAAAGGCATGGGTACCCATTTTAGATTCAGTAGAATGTGTACTTTCCAACAATATATGGTTTTGTGGGTAAACATATATTTCTGTATTTTTACCCCACAAAAAAAGCAGATACTTTGGTAAGCCTATTCACAATGGGCACCGAACTGTTTGGAGGACCCTTGGCAACCATATTTTTCTTGGTATGTAGTGATACATGGGCAATATAATGCTGGAAAGTTGAAGCTTTGAGGCAATTTTCAGATATTTCACCAAAACCGACAATTTTGGGAAAGCCTTGCGGAGCAGAAAGACATGGGTACCCATTTTAGATTCGGTAGAATGCGTACTTTCCAAAAATATATGGTTTTGGGGGTAAAGCTATTTTTCTTTGTTTTTACCTCACAAAAAAAGCAGTCAATGTGTGCTGATTTTTCATTAGCTGAAGTAAAGTCCTGGACAATTTGGTTGCGCTAACTTCATATTGTGATTTCTCAAAATTTTATAATATTTTTATAAAAACCGCTACGTTCAGAAAAGCTTTGATGTTTGGTAGTTAGGAGTAGAAATACATAGTCAGACCATTTTAGAATCCGCAAAATGTGTGCTTTCCAAAAATATATGGTTTTTGGGGTAAACGTACTGTTTCAGGATTTTACGGCCTTGGTATGCCATTTCCTGCCTTGGTGCATTCCAAATTCGGTAATGTGCTGCCGGGAGTTTTTTGCTGTACAGAAGTCCTAATTCTCCCTAAAACTATACATATCTGGTATTGACACGTTCTAGAAACGAGGCTTTCCAAATCAGTTGGGTTTTCATGCGTAAAATGAAATCATTTTCTGGTATAAATGCATATATTGTGTAAAATAGGAATTTTTCATTTATTTTTGTATTTAGAGCTGTAAATCTTTTTGCAGAGGTGGAAATACATAAAAACTCAGGCAGATTTAGAAAGCTCTGTTTCTCCCGAAAAAAAAATGTATAGTTTTCCTAGGTAAACTATACGTTTCCCCTCAGAAAATGCCCCTAAAGCGAGAGAGCACAAATGTTTCAAAAACGGCTGGCATTTCACGAAACCGAAATGTGAAATTCTACTGGCACTTAAAGGGTTAAAAAGGTAATAGGAGATATGCCTACTATTACGTATAGGCGGAGTAGAAACTTAAAAGACAGACTGACTCATAGTCATTACAATAGTGTCCAAAAATCAACTTTGCTTGTTAACTGTACTAAGGGCTGTTATAAATGTGGAACGTGTAAGCATGCCCTTGGATAAACAAATCAACCAAAATAATTGGCAGATCAGACATTAGTGAATATACAATCAAAGATTTTATTAACTGTAAAAAGGCTGGTGTCATTTATGTCATGAACTGCATTTGTGGAATGAACTACGTCGGAAAAACGAAAAGGGAATTCAGACACCGGATCCTTGAACATGTGGGTGATGTTATGGATTAAATGAAGATTTCACTTTCTCACCTTTTCTCTAATAATTCATAAATATAAACACATTGGCAATAATACCTTCATCCAGGGAATATATTATAATAATATTGGATGTATTTGAATTAGGCGTAAATTATCAATATTTATAAAATTTCTCTGTTTGACCTATTGTTACAATATAAAGGCACATATATGTTTCCGTTCTCTCTGGATTTAAGTAGGCGTCATATGTCTAGTACACCATGAATAGACAATGCATTTAAGATATCTATTCAAACGTAGATAGAATGCGGCCTTTGAAGTAACGGCGACTGAATGTTAAATATACCGCTCTAGGAGTAAGTAGCGGTTGAAGTATGGGCAAGGTATGATGCATTACTGGCAAATGGCAATTTGTAACCTATAATGTGAAGCAGCCGTGCAGGTACTTCCGACAAAGTGACGTATTGAAGTCGCGATGAGGCTTTCAGACGCTGCCTAGTTAACGGAGAGAGAAGAGCGGGTCCGACACTTATGCCCCTGACGAAGCTGCTGAGCAGCGAAACGTGTTGAGTGGTGTAGGTGGAAGGTGGTGAGGATAGTTCCCACTCTTCCCAACTGTGAGGACTCACCCTGTTGGTCTAGCGGGGACGCCCGCCGCGCCATCCTCCTCCTGTCCTGCCGGCTTCCTAGTGCACGCCGCTCACGCACTTCCGCTTTTTATAGGCACATGCGCGCTGGCGTGATTACGTCAGCGCGCAATGGCGTGAAAATTTAAAAGGTATTTATTTTCTATGCATTGCCCGTGATAGGTTTAGTTCCTGTTGCCTTGTTCTTTGTGCTGAAAAGCTTCTAGTCTGTCTGATACCTGTGTTTGACCCTGCCTGGCTGTTTTGACTACTCTGATCTCTGGAACCTGACCCTTGCCTGAAACCGACCTTCATAGGCGGAGGGTGATTTTTTTGTTTGGGTAGGCTAAGTCTAAGAGTTCTTACACACGAGCGTTTTTACCTGCGCTCCCCTGCGTTCCATTTTGCTGTGTTCAGCCGCAGAGGAGCGCAGGTATAGACGCACTTAATGCTTTTCAATGAGACTGTATTCACACGAATGCATGTATGCGCCAAACGCAGGTTCAGACGCAACATGCTACGTTCGTGTGAGTACAGCCCTATTGAAAAGCATTGAGTGTGTCTATACCTGTGCTCCCCTGCGGCTGAACACAGCAAAATGGAACGCAGGGGAGCGCAGGTAAAAACGCTCATGTGTAAGAGCCCTAATGTTACTTCAACAGTTTTTACAACAGTGATTTTCCACTGGCAGAAACAGCTGATTCAATCCTTTATTATAAGCATTGGTAACAGCTGTAATTCACATGACTGAGCACACAGGTAGGATTTTTGTCTAAATATGCACTACAATCTGAACTCTGTCCCATACATGGTCTGACATAAGAGCTACTAACTGATGGGCCCACAAGCTGCATATGAGTCCTGCAGCGGGTTAGGTACACGCGGGTTACCCGAAAAACCCTGCGGGTTGTTCCTAGAATTTCTGGGTGTGGGTATAGAAGCGGGCCGGTGGTTCTGCAGGTTGGCGGGTTGAGGGTCGGGTCGTGGATCCTCGCCATAACGCTTTTTACTCCTTTTTCTGAGCATGTCTACTACTGATGATGTCACTTCAGGTTTACAATGACAGCACTTCCTGATTCTTGATGGTCAGCGGGTCGCGGGTCTGGGTCGCAGATCGCGGGTTGCAGGTATGGGTCGGGTCACGGGTCCAAGCGGGTAAGAATGCGGGTCGCGGGTCTGGGTTCCGGGTTGCGGGTACGGGTCCCAAAAAATGGACCCGTGCAAGACTCTAAGTCCAGTCTATTTTGAAAATAATATGCATAGCACTCTCTTATTATCAAAATTATAGAAAAAGTTCAGTTCATCTACATTACTGGAAATCAGGGCTAATGATTGGGTTGTTTAACATTAAAGCATGTTTATTGGTGTATTTTAACATGGAGCACAAGGGATATGTTAATTGTCATTTATGGGAGATTGTATACATACAAAGTATAATGCAGATGTATTTTGGTCCCCTCAAAAAATAGCAGTTGCCTTTTTACTGCAGTATCAAAGTAATACAATATAATAGTAGATGACATTGAGAAAAAACTTGCATTCAACCATCAACACAACATTTGTGTGTAAGTGAAAAGTAGCTGAACTGATGTTAGCTGATCCAGAGAAAAGTGAATTGAATCGATACAATAGTTGCTAATATTCCTCATATACTGCTAATAAATATTGTAACTAATTGTATCAACTAATTGTAGCAAATTGTTACAGTTCAGATGCTCCTGGATCACTGAGCTGCCAGACTGAAACCCCACATACAGGAACATTACATTTTAAACTTCAATTTTGGGAAAACAGTAAAAAATAAAAGAAGGAAAGCAATTGAAAAAATCTTGATTTCTGTTTAACATTCTGGAAGGTGAACATCCCCTTTAAAGAAACAGTCACCAATATCACAATGGTTCCATTGAACTATTCAGATAGGTGTTGGATAATATTTACAGAGGTGTGAAAGTGAGATCTGGTCACAGTGCCCCTCCCCCAGACAAACTCAAAGTCAGAGGGTTTTTAATTTTTTTTCTTTGAAATTTTCTTAAAATTTTTCATGCAAACAGTTTTGGGAAGGCTTAGCCTCCCCAAGCCTTAATGAAAATCCACCTATGCCGACCTTGATTCTGCCTAACCCTTTGACTGACTTCCATGCTCGGTTCCCTGGGAAGCCTGGGGGTCCGGTGGCCCCCCCTGGAGAGGGGGGTAATGTGAGGACTCACCCTGGTGGTCTAGCGGTGGTGCAGCGGGGACGCCCGCCGCGCCATCCTCCTCCTGTCCTGCTGGCTTCCTAGTGCGCGGCGCACACACACTTCCGCTTTTTATAGGCGCATGCGCGCTGGCGTGATTACTTTAGCGTGCAATGGCGTGAAAATGTAAAAGGTATTTAAAGGGACAGTTTGACCCTGCATAGCTGTTTTGACTACTCTGATCTCTGGAACCTTACCCTTGCCTGAAACCGACCTTGATTCTGCCTAGCCCTTTGACTGACTTCCTGGTTTGACTCCTGCCTGTTATTTGACTCCGGTTCTGTCTAAGTCCTTCTGATTGATTACCTGGTTTGACCCTTGCCTGCCTGACGATCCTAGCTATCTGACAGCCTCGACCCGGCCTGTCTGACTACAAATCTGCCAACTCCTATTGTACTGTGACCTTCGGCCTAACTGACTTTATTAACTGTCGTGCCCCTTTGCTAGCCAGAACTCCTTGCCTTGCTCCTCTCTTTAAGTCCAGGTGGCATCTGAGTAGCTGAGGGCTCCTCCCGAAGCCAAAGGCGGTCACACTACTGGTGAAGCCGAGCCGAGACCAGGGAGCTTGGCATCTGTTCTGGTTTAGGGTGCCGACCGTGACACCAACGTAGCTAGGTAGAATTGAAGCCCGAGAAAGGGTGGTACGGTGGGCAATTAAGCGACCGATTTTGGGTTAAGATTACACCTTCAGGAACTCACAAGGAATGTGTACATATTAATACTGACCCTACAGTAGTGGGTTGTTGATTTCAGATTATTAGAAGTCTAGATGGAGTTCATTGTTACTGTGTTTCCTTGACTGTAAACCCTGTACTATCCTCTACCTCTACTAAAGATAGAACTCCACAGTAGTAGCTTCACTGAAACTGAACTAAGTAAAGGAACTTTACCCCCATTTCCTTCCTCCCTCTCTTCCTCTTCACGTACTTATCTATTCTTTCTTCACTCTATGTTGTTCCTTCAAATGTTGAATTGTTATGCATCTGAAAAATTCTTTAAAAAAGTCAAATAAAAAAAAAAAAGAAAAAATGCTATTCTGGATCTAGTGATCTCAAATGACCCAGAACATACAGCAAATGTGCAAGTCATTGAACCCCTGGGTAATAGTGACCATAATGTTAATCATTTAATGTCTGGTGCAATAAACAAATATACACTGGGGCAACAAAAACTATGAATTTCAGAAAAGCAAATGTTAGTGCCTTGAGGGCTGCCCTTCAGACCATTGTTTGGGGCATTATGTTTTCAGCTAAAAACAAAGAACACAGTTGGGACAGAAGCTCATTTAAGGAATATAATCATAATAAATGTTGTAAAACAGCAATCCGGAAGGCAAAGAAAGGAAATGTAGAGTGCATTGCAGCTGAGGCTAAGACTAACCTCAAATTTTTTTTAGGTATAGTGATAGTAAAAGATGCAGGTTGAGAGTGTTGCACCTTTAAATAATGATACCACTATGAATGTAACAGATACAGAAAAGGCAAATGTGCTAAATCAGTTTTTTCTTCAGTGTAAACAATAGAAGAGTTCCCAGGCTCACTGCATAGCTGCACTGATGGCTCAGTACAATATAGTCAGTGGCTTACTCAGTATATGATAAAGCTTTAATAAATTTAATGTAAAAAGGCAGCAGGTCCAGTTGGCATACACCCGAGTTTTAAGACAGCTTAGTTAAGTTTTAGACCAATCCCTATTTCAGATTTTCTCAGATTCGCTTTCATCTGGTACAGTATGGTACCTATCGACTGGAGAAAAGCTGATGACATTCCAATATTTAAAAAGGGATTATGATCTCAGCCTGGTAATAATGGGCCAGTAAGTTTGACATCTGTGGTGGGCAAATTATTTGAAAGCTTGTTAAGGGATCACATTCAAAATGTTGCCGTACAGTTTTGGTCTCCAGTGCTCAAACATGACATTAGAGTTGTTACAGAGAAGGGCAATTAAGCTAGTAAAAGGTATAGACAATCTTAGCTATGAAGAAAGACTGGCCAAATTGGGGTTGTTCACACTGGAAAAGAGGAGCTTAAGGGGTGATATGATAACTATATATAAATATATGGGGAATCATATAATAATTTATTTCGTGCTTAATTTACCAATAGGTCTTTCCAGCTGACGTGAGGTCACCCATTCTGACTAGAAGAAGGGATGTTCTGCCTAAATATTTTGAAGGGGTTTTCACAAAATTTTCGGCAAACTGACAAGGGACAAATTTGCCCATCACTACTGTAGACCTATATTTCCAGCTTTCCACCCTCTCTGACTCTTGCCAAGCAGTCCAAAAAAATCAGTTTGTTATCTTGCACATCTTATTGTGTAAACCTGATAATGAGCTCCACTGTGTTGATATGTACAGTTAAAGCCTGTACATGTGTGTGTATTTTAACCCATGCATTATCCACATATCAGAACCAATGACTGGGAGTGATTCCTTTGAAGCTATCCAGGGCATTTCTTCAATTCCTCTATGTACAGGTTTGCCACAATGGGTGAAACTAGCAATCTCATGCTGCAGCCATGATTCTGCCTGTAGATCTTATCCTTGTACTTGAAATAGGTGGTACTTAGGCATATGTCCAGTAAGGAACTTACTTGCTATGGGTGCCAAATCACAAGTACAGGCCAAATAGAATAAACTATTAGAGAAAGGTACGAGCCTGGCTGTAACGGTTGGCACCCTAAACTCAGAACCAGTGTCAAGCACCCTGGTCTCGGCTCGTACTTCTGCCTATAACAGCCGCCTTTCACCTCGGGAGGAGCCCTTGGCTAATTGGATGCCGCCAGGTCTTAAAACGAGAGGTGCAAGACAAGAGGTTCTGAGCAGGCAAAGGGGCACAACTGTAAGCAAAAGTTTTTGAGCAGAAGGTCGAAGTACAGAGGCGTGAGACGAAAATCGTAATCGAGGACAGGCTGGGTCGAGGCAGGCGGATAGTATGCGTAGTCAGTCAGGCAAAAGGGTCAAAACCAGGTAATCAATCAGAATCGGAAGTCGGATAACAGGCACGGATCAGGATACAGAGGTCAGGAGTAGTCAAAGCCAGGCGGGGGTCAAATACAGGAATCAGAACAAATAGTAACCAGGAAACAAGCAAGGCACCAGGAACAGAAACCTATAACGGGCGATTTGAAAAGAGCCGAACTGGCCTTTTAAACTTTTGAATCTCGCGCCATTGCGCGCTGACGTCATCACGCCAGCGCGCATGCGCCACCAAAACCCGGAAGTGCGCGCCGCGCGCGCCTTAGTTACTGGCGCGGCAAGGGAACAGACGGACGTCTCCGTCGTGGGGGTAGCAGGCGTCCCTGCTGCCCCCCCGCTAGACCACCAGGGTGAGTCTTCATTACACTGGCTCCCCCATTTTTTTAGTGTCCTAGGCATGTGCCTACTCTGCCTACCCATTGGCCCAGCTCTGATAACAGAACACAAGACTACTTCCTGCTTTTCAGCTCTCTAACTCTGAGTCATACCTCCCAGAGGACAGCTCAACCTGCAGTCCCTCATTTGTACTGGAAAGTCAACAAAGATTTTAACTTAATTGACTTTTGACAGAAAGCCCAGAACAGCCACAGCAGAAGATACAATACTTTTGTAACAATTTCTAGATAAGCAAATAAGTAATTGTAACAATATAAGAAAACAGGTCCCTTGGGAAACATTAGACTCACAGCAATTCTCAGGGCAATTCACCTTCATTCCCAAAACTATAATAATTGGAAAAAAAAACACAGAAACGCTCAAACTTTCATATCCAGCCAAATTTTTTAAAATTAACATGGTAATTAGGATGTGAGACCACAAAAATGGGCTTGTCCAAAATGTTGGGAGGTAACATAGTAACATAGTAAGTTAGGCTGAAAAAAGACTCGCATCCATCAAGTTCAACTTTTTTTTTTTTTTTTAATTTTAACTGCCTAACTGCTAGTTGATCCAGAGGAAGGCAAAAAAAAACCCATCCTAAGCCTCTCCAATTTGCCTCAGAGGGGGAAAAAATTCCTTCCTGACTCCAAAAAGGCAATCGGACTAGTCCCTGGATCAACTTGTATAATGAGCTATCTTCCATAACCCTGTATTCCCTCACTTGCTAAAAAGCCATCCAACCCCTTCTTAAAGCTATCTAATGTATCAGCCTGTACAACTGATTCATGGAGAGAATTCAACATCTTCACAGCTCTCACTGTAAAAAACCCCTTCCGAATATTTAGGTGGAACCTCTTTTCTTCGGAATGGGTGACCTCGTGTCATCTGGAAAGACCTACTGGTGAATAAAGCATTAGAGAGATTATTATATGACCCCCTTATATATTTATACATAGTTATCATATCACCCCTTAAGTGCCTCTTCTCCAGCGTGAACATCCCCAATTTGGCCAGTCTTTCCTCATAGCTAAGGTTTTCCATACCTTTTACCAGCTTAGTTGCCCTTCTCTGTACCCAATCTAATACAATAATGTCCTGTTTGAGTGAGGGAGACCAAAACTGTATGGCTTATTCTAGATGTGGCCTTACAAGTGCTCTATAAAGTGGAAGAATGACCCCCTCCTCCCGTGACTCTATGCACCTTTTATTACAGCTCAAGACCTTATTGGCCCTTGATGCTGCTGACTGGCATTGCTTGCTACAGCCAAGTTTATCATCTACAAGGACTCCAAGGTCCTTTTCCATAATGGATTTGCCTAGTGCAGTCCCATTAAGGGTATAAGTGGCTTGAATATTTTTACATCCCAGGTGCATGACTTTACATTTATCAATGCAGAGTTAAGTCAGTGACTTGAAGGGAACCCACATGGGACATATTCAGTGAGTTTATAATTGATACTCAGCATTCAGCTCAGATTCAAAAGCAAACAGTTATGACCCATGTAACCCCCCTCCCCTCAAGTCACTGATTAATTACTGACTGCAATGCAGGTGGTAGTGTCCTGGCTATTATGTTACACATCCAGTCACTCCAGCCTTTATGTATTATATTTTTGGCTGACTAACCGTATTAGAAACATTTTTTATTTTGCTCAATCTATTGATGCCACCTGTGAGTTTTGCCATAGGTAGAGAGTGTCAGGGGTTGGATTTGTAATGTTGGAGGTTTTATTATGGCAGCAGCCTGTTGAAGTTTTATAATCTCTGCTGCATACTTTTTTTTTTTTAGGTGGTTTAGTTGGACAGCATATTTGGCCTTTACATCTGCCTTAAGGGCATCTCAGACTAGTATACTGTGTTCTCACATAAGTGTTGTTTGCATAGAGAGAAAGAGTTAATCACTTGTTGCTCTTATCCAAACATTGACAGGGAAAGGTTTTTATAGACCTTTCCCCTTGCTGGTTCATTGCCTGAGCAAACAGGTTTGGTGTGTTGCCATTATTTTCTGTAATAATTTAGATTGTATCTTTGAGTAATTCTCTTATACTAATCAGTAAGGGGTGTTTCACATGTGCTCTTGCCCCCCCCTCACATGCTCATATTTCTACCTAGTCTTACAAATGTCTTGTAGCGTTGGGGCAGACGGGCAGATTCTGGGAGGTTGTCGCCTGGCAACAAATCGCCTCTTCTGCACGGCGACAATCTCCTGAACTGCCTTCCGTCTGCCTGACTGAAGAATCACCTGCGGTAATGCACTTGCGGCGCTTCAATTTTGAAGTTGCCTCACGAGGAAACTTTGGGAGACTACGGAAAATTGGAAGTCGTTGTCCCCATCTGCCCGAACTCTTATGGCACATTCTGATTTCTGGCTACATTTGTGCTGATTCACTGGGGGTTAACACATTTTTTGCTAGTCACCAGTGCTTGTCACAGTGGCTGATGTATCAGATGTGAAGAATGTTGTTTCTTGTGCTCTGTGTTTTTTAATTGTGTGCAAACATTTGTGGAAATTAGTTTGAGTGGGGGTTGTGTCACTTTTGGCACATAGTGTTAAAATTTTATACGTGTGAAATCTTTTTGGGGGGTACAAGTCTGTTGAGGCACACTGTGGAAACCCTGGAATAACCCCTCATAGTTCCTGAGTTCCACTGTATTAATAGAAACTAGGACCGGATTTGTTGTAAGGCCACCCTTGTTGGCGCTTATGCGCAGATGCACATACACTCGTGCTGGGAAGGGAAAGTGTGGGCGGGCACTAAGACCACGCCACTACCCAATCGGACAGTGCGGTCTAGGGGCACCCACCAAACGAATCCGCCCATGATAGGAACATTTACATTTCATGAGCGCAGTGTGCAACTATGTTGAACAGCTCAACCTGCAGTCATGGTTTGTTCTGAATTTGAACAGCTAAAACAATGTTTCTAACTTAATTGGCTTTTGGCAGAGAGCCCAGAACCACAATCACAAGGTGCAGATAAGGTACTTTGTAACAATTTTGAGACAAGCAAATAAGTAACTGTAACAATTTAGATACTGAGGTCCCTTGTGAGAAATTAGACTCACAGCTTAAAGGGTACTTCACCTTCATTAGCAAAACTGTAATAACTGAAAAAAACACACAAAGATGTTCAAACTTTCATAACCTGGCAAATTTTGTAAAGTGAACATTAGGGGTGTGTGGCCAAAAAATGGGCATGCATCAAAAAACTTTTCACCATGCTTCACGCACCAAATTTTTGTCCCTCTTTTTATTTTCAAAATATTGGGAGGTATGGTTCCTTCATCTTTTAACATCACTCCTCCTCCCTCCTTACAGTGGAATGCGAGAAAAGACTTGAGCCATTGCTGGTTATGGAGCAAGCAAACTCTATTACAATATATAAAAAAGGTTTCCTGGGTTTGGAAAAGATAACAGATGAAACCACTCTTTCCTCTGGCCTTTAAGTTAACTCACTTCTCATTTTCCTTAAGCAGAAAAAAAACTAGTAATTTATTAACTTTAAACAACTAAAGATGTACTTTTACTTACTTTATATTGTATGTACATAATATAGGGTTGCCACCTGGCCGTTTGTTTTACTGGCCTGGACTGTAAAAATAATGCTTCATACCAATGTTCTTGATAGGACAAAATGGCAAAAATACAGGAAGGCCAGTATTTTTTTGCAGAAAAGGTGGCAACCCTAACATAATATAGCCTTGCAAGGAGAATGTATGGTTGTTTTTTTTTCTCTCTGTCGTTGGATAAATGACACAGCAGAATAATTATGAAACTATAGAAAGGTTAACTGTTTATGGTCTGGTTGGCTGCTAATACAGTATGTACAGAGACATTTAAATTTTTTGTATTATGCTTTTTTTTAGAACTATGCTGTATGCATTCATTTTTTTTAAACAAATAGGAGAACAGGTATTGACAATATCTGTATAGAAAAATTTGCATGTTTAGGTAGTGTCATGCCAGGGCCACCTTGCACTGGCATTTTAAAAGTTTTAAAAGTCAGGCTCACACAGAGACCCTTGATTGCATATGTCACCAGGGTGGCTGTGGAAAGGTGACATCCATATCTGTCTTCTGAGATGGTTTGGAGCCACACCATTTAGGCAAGGAAGCTGGGCCAGTCTGTTCTTTGATCAGCTGATCAAAGAACAGAGCTGTGGACCTAGAGCAGCAGGGGGGATAGCTAGTAGAAAATTATGGATTAAAGGAAAGGATCCATATCTCCTGTTTCATAGGATTCACATCCTCATAACTTACGTATTGACTATGAGGAGGTCACATGCTTCCTATCAATACCAAACAGGATCAGCCTATACCCACCAGTTAGGAGGACCTATTAGTGTTTGGTATTGTTCTGTTTGCCCACTTATGGATCACAGTTTGCCCATGTTTTTATTATAGTATGGATTATATTAAGGGATATTGGGGAATCTTTTCTGAAAGTAGCAACCCCCTGCAGGGGGTTGTAAATGACAAGTTCCTGGGCACTCCTACCTCATGCATAAGGTAATGAGGGGAGCGTCCCATCAGGAAATAAAAAGGTGACATTCCCAATATCACATTGTCATACAAGGAGGCTTCATTTTTCAGTGGATCGTATGTCCAGCTTTCAACTCGTGCCTCAGAGGACACATAAGGAAGGAACGCTTACCCTGGTATAGTAGTTTTCTTTGTGTTTTTACTCCCTTTTATTTTATTTACTGTATTTGCAATCATATGTCATCTTTGTAATATATTCAATACATGCACTGTTACTTTTAATATTAAATAGCATCTTAATACGATTTGTCCTTGTGCTCTAAACGAACTCCTAGCCCATATGAATGCTTGTGCCTAAGTGTGTGAACTATTTGTATGTTGAAGAACTAGTATGGCTAGCAGAAAAGTGTGTCTGAATGTGAATTAACCCTTTGGCTGCTGGAGTGTTTGTTGAACTAGTAGGATCTTACCCTGACTAACTACCATAGGAGAGAGTGTTTGATGCTTTGTGTAGTGTGAGCTATTACCTGTTATAGAGTGCAGGGGAATAGTCACATTAGGTTTCTATCACCTGTTAATGATAGATGGTGGCAACAAATGAACTTTGTGGGTGTTTTGGGGGGTCTGATGTTAGTCTAACCTGTGTGTAAGGTGATTGAGAGACTGATTTTAAACCCTTGTAGCCAAACTCAAGAGTTAAGTGTGGTTGAGTGTCGCGTTTTCATAACAATAGTGTTTTAAGAAGTGATCATTGCATATCAAAAATATAAGGCATTGTTGTATTTGGTAGCTGAGGATGAGGAGAGTATAACAATGCTTTATTGGCAGGTCATGAAGCCATTAAACAACAGCAGTAATTACTTTCACTTTCAAGTTGTACAGAAAGTCCTATGTATGCACAGTGCCACCTGCAGG
>CM044433.1:67196691-67229869 GCA_024363595.1 Xenopus borealis
TGCGACCGCCTTTGGCTTCGGGAGGAGCCCTCAGCTTACTCAGATGCCACCTGGACTTATTGAGAGGTGCAAAGCAAAAGGTTCTGGCTAGCAGAGGGGCACAACTGTTTGGCAAAGTCTTTGGGCAGAAGATCGTAGTACAAGGCTTCAGGCAAAAGTGTAGTCGGATCAAGCCGGGTTGAGGCAGGCGGAGTACTATCGTAGTCAGACAGGCACGGGTCAAACCAGGAGGTCAATCAAAGGGGTTCATGCAGAATCGCAGTCAGATATCATGCAAGTGTCAAAACCAGGGAGTCAATCAAGGAGGGTAGCGGATATAGACAAGTGGTTAATCAGGCATGGTCAGGAGTCCAGAAATCAGAATAGTCAAATACAGGCAGGGATCAAAAACAGCAAATCAGGATCAGAAGCACAAAAGGCACCAGGAACTCTAAAGATGAACCTATCACGGGAATTAGTAAGAGGTTCCTGGCTCTTTAAATATTTGAATTCTCGCGCCAATGCGCGGCACGAGAAGAATGCGGCGGGCGTCCCCGCCGACCCCCCACTAGACCACCAGGGTGAGTCGTTACACTACCCCCCCTCTAAGGGGGCCACTGGACCCCCAGGTTTCCCAGGAAACTTCAGGTGAAACCGTTTCCTAAGACTATCAGCCCTTAAATCCCCCACCGAAACCCAAGAATTTTCCTCAGGACCGTAGCCCTTCCATTGGACTAAGTATTGCAACTTACGCCGCACAAGGCGAGAATCGAGGAGGTCATGGATTATAAACTCAGGCTGACCTTCAATCAACACTAGGGGAGGAACCGACTGTTGACGGACCTGTGAAGCTGGCTTCAAGAGAGATACAGGAAAAGAATTGGAAATCTTAAAGTTATCAGGTAATTCGAGACGTACAGAAGACGGATTGATCACTGCAGAAATAGGATAGGGACCAATAAACTTAGGACCTAACTTGAGCGAAGGAACTTTGAGCTTAATGTTCTTTGTAGACAACCAAACCTGGTTTCCAACCTGATATCTGGGAGCCTCTCTTCGAGACCTGTCAGCTGCCTTTTTCTGAGCGGCAGTAGCTGCAGAAAGAGAGTCCCGCACCCCAGACCAAATTTTCGCAAAATTTTTGACAAAGGAGTTAACAGAGGGTACAGGGGATAAAGAACCAGAGAAAGAAAATGCTTTTGGATGCATACCATATACAGTAAAGAATTGAGATTGACCAGAAGAAGAGTGAGTTGCATTATTATATGCAAATTCTGCCCAAGGTAATAGTTCAGCCCATGAGGACTGGTTGTCAGACACATAACACCTTAAAAATTGTTCAAGAGATTGATTAACTCTTTCAGTTTGACCATTAGTTTGTGGTGATATGTGGTAGAAAAAGACAATTCAATACCAATCAAAGAGCAGAAAGCACGCCAAAACTTTGAAACAAATTGTACCCCTCTGTCAGAGACCGGAAAACCATGCAACTTAAAAAATGTTGGAAAGGAATAATTCAGTTAATGTTTTGGCAGAAGGCAGATGTGGGAGAGAAATGAAGTGACCCATTTTACTAAACCTATCAACCACCACCCAAATCACAGTCTTCCCCTGAGAGGGTGGGGTGTTGACAATAAAGTCCATTGAAAGATGGGACCAAGGTCTGTCAAGAATTGGTAGTGACCCTAATAACCCTTGTGATAGACTTCTAGAGGGTTTAGACCTCTGAGACACAGGGCAAGAATTGACAAAACCCTTAACATCTTGTTTAAAGGAAGGCCACCAAACACTACGAGATAAAAGGGACACAGTCTTGGTGATGCCAGGATGTCCCGCCATCTTAGAATTATGGGTTTCATCCAAAACCTGTTCCCTTAAATTTTCTGGAACAAGTAATCTCCCTAGGGGAGTCTCCACTGGAGCCAAAGACTGGGCAGAAGATAATAAGGTGGTAAGATCTGCCCCCAGAGTTGCTACAATCAATTCACCTGGGACAATTGGTATGCACTCACTAGGTTCAGAAGGATTAGATTCGAAACTCCTAGAGAGTGCATCAGCCTTAGTGTTTTTGGAACCGGGCCTGTATGTGATTGAAAAATTAAATTGAGTAAAGAATAATGACCATCTAGCCTGTCTGGGGTTTAACCGTTTAGCAGATTCAATGTATAGCAGGTTTTTATGGTTAGTATAGACTGTTATGGGATGTCTAGCCCCCTCCAACAGGTGTCGCCATTCCTCAAAGGCCAACTTAATAGCTAGCAATTCCCTATTACAAATGTCATAAATGGCCTCAGCGGAAAAGAACGCACATGGATGTACTTTGCTAGTTATTGAATGCCTTTGAGAAAGAACTGCCCCCGCCCCGACCTCTGAAGCATCAACCTCTACAATAAAGGGTAAGGTAGTATCAGGATGACGAAGTATGGGAGCAGAAACAAATTGTTTCTTTAGAAATTCAAACGCTTGTATAGCTTCTGAGGGCCATAAACTCGGATCAGCTCCTTTCTTGGTTAGATCAGTAATAGGAGATAGGGATGTCGCGGACTGTTCGCCGGCGAACTTGTTCGCGCGAACATCGGCTGTTCGCGCTCGCCGAATGTTCGCGAACGTCGCGCGACGTTCGCCAATTTGGGTTCGCCTTAGCTGGCGCTTTTTTTTTGCCATTTCTCCCCCAGACCAGCAGATACATGGCAGCCAATCAGGAAGCTCTCCCTCCTGGACCACCCCCACACCCCCTGGACCACTCCCCTTCCATATATAAACTGAAGCCCTGCAGCGTTTTTTCATTCTGCCTGTGTGTGCTTGGAAGAGCTAGTGTAGGGAGAAAGCTGTTAGTGATTTGAGGGACAGTTGATAGTAAGTTTGCTGGCTAGTAATCTACTGTTCTTCAAACAACTGCCATCTAGCTGTGTGAGCTTGTTCACATTCTGTCTAAATATCAATAATATTACCGTCTCCAGAAACACCATCCTGAGTGACGTTTTTCAAGCAGCAATAATATTTTCCGTAATCCGTATCCACTGCTGTAGTAGTGTATACGTTGACCTTGTAGGCATTGTTTGCCCAGTCTTTAACCAAGTGCCACGTAGCTGTGTGAGCTTTTTCACATTCCGTGTCCAGAAACATCACCTGAGTGACGTAGTGTGATTTCTGCCCTTTACAGCACAAAACGCAGCGCTGTGTCAACAATGTATTTTTTAGAAACATTTTTGCCCTTGATCCCCCTCTGGCATGCCACTGTCCAGGTCGTTGCACCCTTTAAACAACTTTAAAATCATTTTTCTGGCCAGAAATGTCTTTTCTAGCTTTTAAAATTCGCCTTCCCATTGAAGTCTATGGGGTTCGCGAAGTTCGCGAACCGTTCGCGTTTTTGTCCGGAAGTTCGCGAACATTTTTTCCGACGTTCGCTACATCCCTAATAGGAGATACCACAAAGGAAATTTTTTTTAATAAACTGGTGATAATAATTGGCAAAACCCAAAAATCTTTGAATAGCATGTAAGGACAGAGGCCGAACCCAGTCTAGAACAACCTTAACCTTTCTAGGATCCATTGCTAAACCCTTGCCAGAGATAATGAATCCCAAGAATTGTACAGAAGGGACTTCAAAAGTGCACTTCTCGAGTTTTGCAAACAACATGTTTTTGATGGTCACTTAAGTTAGCAGAGAAAATAAGAATATCATCAAGATATACCACCACAAATAACCCCAGCAGGTCCCGGAAGATATCATTGACAAATTCCTGGAACACTGCGGGATCGTTGCAAAGGCCGAAAGGCATTACCAACTATTCATAGTGACCATCCCTGGTGTTAAATGCAGTTTTCCACTCATCCCCTTCCCTGATGCAAATAAGATTATAGGCACCTCTAAAATCAAGCTTAGTATAGATGTTATTAGTGGAAGGGGATAGCGGTTCTTGATAGTAATTTTGACGAGATCAATTGGGCAGTCATAATGCCTATGGGGGGGGGTAACGTTTCTGCGGCTTTCTTAGAAAATACATCAGAGAAGTCAGCATAAGCCGCGGGTAAACCCTCTAGAGAAGTGACTGCCAACAACTGAGGAATACCTAAACATGTACCCATACACCTTTGACCCCATTCAAGAATCTGCCCAGTTACCCAATCAATATGGGGATTATGAACCTGTAACCAGGGTAACCCTAAAATTAATGGTGAAGAGAAAGATCCCTTTGATAATATAAAAAGAAATAGTTTCATTATGTACGTAGTTAGTACACATAGATAAATCGAGAGTTCTGTGTGTTATAGTACCAGACCCTAAAGGACTCTTATCTATAGCCAGAATTCTCATATGAGGAATGAGATTGGTTAAAGGAATATTGTACCTTTCTGCAAAGGCAGCATCCAAGAAATTTCCTGCTGCCCCAGAATCTACAAAAGCAGGAATTTCAATAGAACTCATGGGCCAGGATAACTTAACAGGAACCATAATCCTAGAGGTAACTTGGGGAGAGGAAACTTCTCGACCCAAATGGAGCTCCCCTTCTCCATTTAGGCTTTGAAGTTTCCCGGCCTCTTAGGACCTTGGTCTAGAAAGTGACCCTTCTGCCCACAATATATACACAGACCCTGAGACCGTCTGCGAACCTTTTCCTCAGGAGTTAAATGTGAGATACCCAATTGCATGGGTTCCTCCTGAGGAGTAGACACAGAGGGGCTGGAAGGTTTAACATTCAGATACCCCGAAGGAAAAGTAGTACCCTTTTCAGCCCTTCTCTCCCTTAACCTCCTATCTATCTGGAAGGCCAGACACATTAATTCATCCAGGGAGGTAGAAAGAGGATAATTTACCAAGCTGTCTTTTACAGTCAACGGAATTGACTACGTAGAGCAGTGTTGTTCCAACCAGTCTCTACAGACCACCGGCGGAACTCAGTACAGTATTCCTCCACTACTCGTTTCCCCTGGCGCAGCTTTCGAATCACAGAGTCGGCAGAGGAAGCACGATCTGGATCATCGTAAAGCATTGCCATAACGCTAAATAAAGTTTCTAGGGAAAAACAGGCAGGGTCAGAGGGTGATAACCTTAGGGCCCAAATTTGTGTGTCGCCTGACGGTAAGGTAATTACGAACCTTACTTTTTCTTCCCCAGTAGGAAAAGAGTGGGGGAAGAAACTAAGATATAATTTGCACGCGTCCTGGAAGACGAAAAATGTAGTCCTATCCCCATTAAATTTTTCAGGGAAGGAAATTCTTGGTTCAAGGGATCTGGAAGGAGCACTACCCATGTCGGTTGAACCCTGCCACGGCAACAGGGGAATGGACCACTGGTTTAGGCATTTGTTCTGAGGCATCCAATCTGCGTGACAAATTGTGCAAACCTTGTACCAAGTAGCCTTGTTTCTGCTTTTGGTAGTGAGAAGCGATTCCGCTGTGGGAGGAGCAGCTGCAGCATGACCTTTGGCATCCATGGCCCGTGATAATGTAACGATCGGCACCCAAAACCAGAACAATTGCTAAGCACCCTGGTCTCGGCTCGGCTTCACCAGTAGTGTGACCGCCTTTGGCTTCGGGAGGAGCCCTCAGCTTACTCAGATGCCACCTGGACTTATCGAGAGGTGCAAAGCGAAAGGTTCTGGCTAGCAGAGGGGCACAACTGTTTGACAGTCTTCTGCCCAAGTCTTTGGGCAGAAGATCGTAGTACAAGGCTTCAGTCAAAAGGGTAGTCGGATCAAGCCAGGCGGAGTATTATCGTAGTCAGACAGGCACGGGTCAAACCAGGAGTTCAATCAAAGGGGTTCAGACAGAATCGCAGTCAGATATCAGGCAAGTGTCAAAACCAGGGAGTCAATCAAGGAGGGTAGCGGATATAGACAAGTCGTTAATCAAGCAAGGTCAGGAGTCCAGAAATCAGAATAGTCAAATACAGGCAGGGATCAAAAACAGCAAATCAGGATCAGAAGCACAAAAGGCACCAGGAACTCTAAAGAGGAACCTATCACGGGCAATAGTAAGAGGTTCCCTGGCTCTTTAAATATTTGAATTCTCGCGCCAATGCAGAAGGCAGGAAGTGCGGCACGCGCCTTAGGAAGCGGCACGAGAAGAACGTGGCGGGCATCCCCGCTGAGAGGGCGGCAGGCATCCCTGCCGACCCCCCACTAGACCACCTAAGCCTTATGTGTCTAAGGGTTCAGTAGCATTTTATATTCTGCGGAGTCCCGAAATAGGTACCACCTAAGCCATGTGTCCCTAAAGCGGGAGTGTTGTTTCCCTTTGAATGTGGACAATTCCTCAAATTTAACTAACTCATTGACTTTCCCTAGCCATGCCTAGGGGGCTGGGGGGGTCCTGGATTTCCAGAGCCTGGGGATTAACAGTTTGGCTGCATTGAGGAGGTGTCTTTCCTGTGTATAGTCGGGGACCCCTTCTATGTTTCCCTCCTCCCAGAACAGTAGAATACGGGCTGGTGAGGCAGGAAGATCTCTTCCCAGAACCTGAGAGCAGGCTCTCAAGACCGTAGTCCAGTAGGCTGTGAGAGCTGAACAATCCCAGAATATGTGAAGTAACGTGCCTATTTCTGTGTAACATCTCCAGCAGGTGTTACTTGCAGCTGGGTATATCCTATTTAATCTGTCTGGGGTATAGTACCACCTGCTGAGAATTTTGTAATTGGTTTCTTGGATTTTGCAGCATCTAGAGTTAAACAGTAATTTGGGGGTCCATTTTTGTAGATGATTTTCTGATGTGTCCAGGCCCAAGTCCCGCTCCAAGGCACGTATGTAGGTAGTTGTTTTCTATCCCTTTTATTGCTCAACATGTCATAAATTGAGGAGATAGTATGTTTGGGGGATGTTGTACTGGCACACATCTGTTCAAAGGGCAAAAGGGGTCACCCTATCTTACTTGCGCCCCCTAGATACCTAAAGAAATCTCTAAGCTGGTAATATTGATAGTCTTGGAGTTCTGTTTTGGGCCTGGCCTGCCTAAGGAAGTGTAGGTCAGCTAGCTGTCCTTGATCCAATATATGGAGCATTTGTAGATGACCATCCACTAGCCAGTCCTGGTAGGCCGAAGGCTTGAGTGCTGCTGGGAACGCTGGATTGTTTGTTATGGGTATTAGTGGCGAGGGGAATGTCGACAATTGTGCTTTACCTTGTGCCGTATCCCAGGTGGTCAGAGTGATTTTAAGTAATGGGTGGGAGTTATGGAGGATCCTCCTGTGGATCTTGTCTATCCACGGTAAGTGGATCAAATGTGTGGCTGTGGATTGTTGCTCAATCTCCACCCAGTCTTTACTGTCCAGGTGATGTGACCAATCGATTATGCGGGTGAGTGTCACCGCTTTTAGGTATTTTGTGCAGTCCGGAAGCGCCAGACCACCTTCCACCTTTTTCCTGTATAATGTGGAAGTTTTGAGTCGTGGGGGGACGGTTTTGCCAGATGAATTTAATTATGCTGGATTGGGAAGATTTCAGCCATTTGGTGGGGTATATTAAAGGCACGCATTGGAACAAGTAGAGA
The DNA here is from genome assembly GCA_024363595.1 of Xenopus borealis. Lineage (NCBI taxonomy): Eukaryota > Metazoa > Chordata > Amphibia > Anura > Pipidae > Xenopus > Xenopus borealis. The sequence goes on from CM044433.1 coordinate 67,204,159, forward strand.
AGTCGTGGCATTACGTTCATCTTGATCACATTAACTCTACCTATCCAGGACAGAGGTTGTGTAGTCCAATTCTGTAGGTCTTTTTTGATGCTAGCGTGTAGTATTTTACAGTTGGTGTCTACCCAGTCATTAGTCCTTGGTGATGATAATACCTAAGTAGGTTTGCCCAGCTGTATGGAAAATTGTTTGATAAGTCTTGGATCTCATTCTGGAAGCTTCTATCTTCGCTAGTATTTTTACATCTACGTTGATCAGCGAGATGGGTCTATAGCTGCCTGGGTCCTCCGGGTTTTTATTGGCCTTTAGAAGGAGGGTAATGTGTGCTTTCAGTGCATTGGGCGAGAAAGCTGCTCCGTTCTGGATGGCATTGAAAGCATTTGTTATATGGGGTATGAGCAGTTCAGAGCACTCTTTATAGTATCCACTGGATTATCCATCAGGCCCTGGACTCTTGCCAGTCGGGGATGACCGAATCGCCTGTGTGACTTCCTCTACTGTGATGTCGGTTTCCATAAGTGATTTCTGTGATTCTGATATCCTAGGAATAGGTAAGTTTTTGAGGTACTCGTCTATGGCGTCTTCTCTAGGAAGCCTCTCTATAGTTGTTGGGGATGGAATCTGGTATAATTCAGTGTAAAATGTCTGGAACTCCTGAGCAATTTGAGGGCTGTGATGAAGTTTATTCCTTTGTTTGTTCCAAAGGCTGTGTATGTGGTTTTGTGTTACCTGGGCTCTCAGCAAGCGTGCTAGTAATCTTCCACATTTCTCTCCGTGTTCGTAAAACCGATTTCTCTGTAAAAAGATTATGATGTTCTCCTAATGTCTGCAGCAGTACCGTAAGCTGGGTAAAAAGATCCTTCGATGGTGCTTCTTTATGGGCAAGTTCAAGTTTCCAGATGTCCGACAGGAGTAATTCAAGTTTAGTTTGGTGCTCTCTTTTCCTCCTGGAACATAACTGGATCAAAGTCCCTCTAATGCAACATTTATGGGCCTCCCAGACTGTTACCGGGTTGACATCTACAGTGTTGTTCTCTTGAAAGTAGTTTGCGATGGCTGCTTTAACCTCATCCAGTATTGCTTTGTCTTTAAACGCCGATTCGTTTAGTCTCCATATGTTCCATTTAGGGGTGTCGATGTTAATGGATATTTGCATGGAAATGGGGGCATGGTCTGACCATGAGCGACTGTGGATATCTGCGTTTTCTATGGTGCTCAAGTGGTGTTGGGATAGAAAGAGGTAGTCAATTCTGGTGTATAGCTCGTGTCTGGAAGAGAAGAAAGTGTAGTCTCTTTCCTTGGGTTTAACTAACCGCCAGGCATCCACCACCTGTAGCTGATGCAAGTCTTTTGTAATGTTGTGTATGATGTGGGAAGGAACATTGGACTTTCCTACTGAGCAGTCAATCTTAGGGGCCATAGGCACATTGAAGTCACCTCCCAGGATAAGTGCTCCTCTACTGAATCCCATCAGGGCCTCCGTAATTACATGAAAGTTTTCATCTTGTTTTTCATTTGGTAGATAGATATTGGTGAAGGTAATTTCTTGGGTATCTAGGGTGCCCTTAACAAACACATAGCGACCACTAGGGTCTTTTTTGGTGGCTGAGACTTTAAAATGGAAGTTTTTCCCAAACAGAATTGCTGTGCCTTTTGTCTTGCTACTTTGAGGGATACTACTGTGTATTTCAGGGAAATACCTATTAGACCATTTATAGGTCGAAGGGCCCTTGAAGTGGGCCTCCTGTATGAAGGCGACTTGTGCTTTCAGGCGCCTCAGCTCTGAACTTATTAGTATTCTTTTTTGGGGTGAGTTGAGGCCATTGACATTGAGACTAACTATATTTATCCTTGTGTTCTTCCCTTGTGGGGTCGAGCCTTGTTGGTTTTGCATAGTGAGGTTGCAAGGTGTGTGAAGGTGATTGGGTGGTAGATGTGCTTAAGTTTAGTGAGAAGAACCTATGTATGTGCTATGTATGAATCTCCAAGGGGAGTAGAGAGATAGAGGGATAGAGATGCAGTGAGAGGAGGATGGAGGGGAGGGGATGACAAAGGAAGAGGGGTGGATTCCTTTTCTTGGGGGGAGAGGAGGATGAGGGGGGAGTGGGGTGAGAGGAGGTAGAGAAAAAAGGGGAGAAGAACAGAGGTTGGGGAGGGGGAGAGGGTGTAGATAGGGAGGTAGAGTAGTAGGAGAAAGTTTAAATAAGAATGAGGTGAGGGGGTTTAGTGGAGTGTAGGAGGGTTTCCCTGAGAGAAGGTAGAGAGGGGAGGATAGTACGCTCTGACCAACGGAGAGTGCGTCCAAGCGCTACCTCCGCCTGGTCGCAATGTACAGAGAGCGTTGGGGGAGTCTAGTACCATCCTCTATAAGCAGCTTATCTTTAGGAAATTTGTAAACATGCATCGACATATTTGTAGGAAGGAACATATCCAAATAACAGTATAACATTCAAGAAATTTAAATATAAAACATCAAAATGTACATTCAGTATAATGTGGTCAAGGAGAGCCATATTTGACTGCAATGCATATAAGGGAGGAGGAATCACTAGGGAGAAATTCTGTTGTCTTATCGACCGCATGGGTAGTGGTTGCTCTCCGGAGGGGGGCTATTAATATATATGGTTAGACATGAAACCTAGGGGCCTAGTCTCTACAGGGTTGTCCAGTGTAGTGCCAACGTCAGGCCGCCTCTTGTTGGCCGAGGGCTATTCCAGATGAGTCCTGCTGGCTTGGTAGGGCAATAACCCATCAACTTTATATGAGTGTAGAGACAACCTTGTGATATGTCCCCATGCCCATCCTGGGTGCATCCTAGGGTGTACCCGCTAGCCCCATATGGCCAAAGTTCAGTCTCCCGTAGGCAAATATAGTTCCTGTTTGTACCTGGTGAGATTAAGTCTGAGTTATCCCCACTGTGCAAACTTACGTGGCCAACAGTTCCCGGTCTGGGTTTAGCGAAATCCGCCTTTCTCATCCGTCAACCTGGTCTTCCTCGTGGCCATAGGCATATTGGGACCACTCTGTGAGGTCTGGAGTTGCTATGTTGAGTGCCGTGCAAAACCGATGTGCCTCTGATGGTTCCTTTAGTTGGATCCAGGTGCCATTGTGGCGGACCGTTAAAACGAAAGGGTCGGCCCACCTGTAGGCTATCTTGCGGGACTTCAGGCTTTCAACAAGCTCCTTGAGCAGTCTGCGTTGTAGGATAGTAGAGTACGCCAGGTCCTGGTATAATTAAATTCTGGCACCTTACGTTTTTAGGTCTGCTGTGTCTCTGGCCTTCCGTAGGACTTCCTCTTTTTGGGAGAAGTGGTGCAGACAGCATAGCACGTCTCTGGGTCTCCCCTGCCTGCCCGACATCACTCTGTGGAACCTCTCTATGCGTATTGGCTCCTCTTTATCTAGGCCCAGGAGTTGCCGAAATAGGGCCTCTGTCATTTGGCGAGCATCTGGTAGGTCCACTTCCTCTGGGATGCCACGGATCCTGATATTGCATCTCCTGCTTCTGTTTTCGGAGTCTTCCATGGCCCTGTGTAACATATATACAGTATTTGCCAGTCCTGTTTATTGATTTTAGTGGTTAGCTGGCTGGTTTTACTATCTAGGGCCTGTTGTGACGTTTCCAGCATTGTCATCTTGTTGGATAACTTGCTCAGTTCTGCTTGCAACACCGTGACTTCTTGCTTAATCAACGTTTTGATGTCAGATAGAAGTTGGGCGAAGTCGGATTTGTTGGGTAGTTCCGACAGTAGTGCATGTAAAGTCATGGCGTCTGGCACGCTGTGAGCTGAGGTGAGGTCAGGGCCTTGCATCTCTTCCTCATCCACCATGTTGGACTCTTCCGACTGCTCCGCGTCTTCAGACTGTTTTCCAAAGAATCTCTCTATATCTCGGTTCTTTTTCGCTTCCGATGGCTTCGGGGTAGATATGGAGGGTGGTACCTTTTGATTCCTCCTCATGCTGGCTGGGATTGCAGGTTATAGTAAGCTTGTAGAGAGCGGTAACCCCGGAGCTCCTAAAAGTAGGTCTGTGCTAGTGCTCCATCAGGACACGCCCCGAATAATTATTTTTGTTGCTTCAAATGGAAGTTGAGTTCCTCAAGTCTAATGAGATGGTTCTTTGTTCCTTTCCATGTGAAAGGAACATCTGTCTATAATGTCCACAATGTATTTGTAAAGAGTAACCATGCTCCCTTGCAAGAAAATTCTCTCATAGCCTAAAGATGAATTCAACCCCAGTAGACCCCCCCCCTCCTTTCTGCAGCCTAACTGCCCCCTTGGGGAAATGCCCCTTACTTTATACTTACCACTCGGCGCAGATTCAGGCAGCGGAGTTGCACGCAACCATCTTGCTGGTCTTTCAGCAAGTTGACTGCGAGATCAGCGTGGTAGCACATACACAGTTGGAACAATTTGCCGGTCTGAAACAAGAGGACATGCACCGAATTGGACGGAAATTGACAATCTCCCAGTCAGCTTACTGAAGACCCGCAAGATGGCTGCGTGCAACTATGCTGTCTGAATCTGCACCATGGGGTAAGTATAAAGTATGGGACATTTCCACAGGGGTGCAGTTAGGCTGGAGGGAGGAGGGTCTACATAGGGTGGAGGGGTACAGGTTTTTTTTTTTATTACAGGGTTGAATTCTCCTTTAATTTAGCGATTTAGCGTAGTTGCATGTTTCTGCTCTCTTTCTACCTCATTATGTAATGTTCCTCAAATACCTGCTCATCTTCAGTGGTATGCTGCTGTGCTGTGGTCGCACATGTCTCTTGGTGAAGCCTGTTGTGCACACATGCACAGTGACACTACCAGGTCCCAGATATGTTCTGATGTTCATGCTCATCTGTGTGTGTGTATTATGATGCTGGGACCTGTTGTGCATGTGCCTTGCCTATTACAGTAGAACCCCCATTTTACGTTTCTTAGGGGACCAGGAAAAAATTATGTAAAATCAGGGAAGATGTAAAATAAGGGAAATGTGTTAAAGTAACTTTTTCTTCAAGTGCTGAAAGGATATAAGCACTGGAGTCTGTTTTACTTTGAGATACAATATTTACTGTGTTAATAACAAAGGTTAAACATTACAGTGTTAATGTTACACTATGGGCGGCATGTGCAAAACACGCACACAACCTAAAGCAATAAGTGATTGGTGCTGGACTGTATAAGGGGCAGACTTATTGGAATTAACTATTTACAGGTAGAACAGGGAGAATCTGGTTAGTATTTTAAACCTCTATTTCACAAATAACATTCATAGAGGGAAAAAAAAGCAGTTTTCGGGAACATCAGGACAAAATTTGGAATTAAAATCAGGGAAAACATGACTTAAAATCAGGGAAATGCACCCATTGTTTAAAATACAATACAAAGCATTTAAGTTGCTTATAAAATCACTATGCAAAAACAAAATGGGTGAAATTTCACGTTGATGTTCACCATTTCCTTCTTAAAGCTAAGCTGTCTATTTTATATTTTTTTCAGGTGCGTGTGATCCACCTCCTAGACTTTCCTATGCACATTTTAAGTCAGACTCTGGCAGCACTTATGAAGATAACACAAAAATATATTATGACTGTTCACCTGGTTATAAACCCATTCCTGGAATTAATAACTATGTCACTTGTTTGGGTTCATCATGGACTACGCCACAAATATTTTGTGAAGGTAAGCTATTTTGTGAACCATATTCTGTAAGGTATTTTACACTTAGCTTGAGTTGTAAAATATATTTGTAATGATCAGTTACCTCAGATCCCAGAGGAGGATGGCTGGTCCAACGAGGACTGGTGGTTACTGGAACTCCTCTACGGCTCCAGCTCCTTTTGGGGCATGGGCTTTCTGTGGCGGAGGCGGTAAAGGAGCCAAGCCTGTTACCGAAAGCAAAGTACCTAGAGATCAGTCAAAGGTGTTGTTAAATACAGGCAGAGGTCGGTTTCAGGTGGTAGAGAAGCGAAGTACCAAGGGATCAGGCAAAGGCATCGTCAAATACTGGACGAGGTCGGTTTCAGGCAGCAAAGGTTCGGAGGTCAGGAAAACAGGCAGAAGAGGTCAAAACCAGGAACTTGAACAACCAGGGCTTTAGCAGGAACTGTAGAAACAGAAGCCAGCTTGGGCAACGTGAGGAGGAAGAGGAAGGTATTTAAAGGACCAGGAACCAATCAGGAGCAGGCTGAGCAAGGACTGACACATCCGGAACCAATAGGAAGATGGGCGCCCAAAATAGAGGTCATTGCTCCTAAGCGTTTCGGCACAAGCATCCAAAATCTTGCATGTTATCTTCTGCACAACAGTCATGGCCACAAATATTGCCATCTTTGCACTTATTCAAATAACTTACCAATTACCATTTCAGATGTGAAAAACATGACTTTGAAACCTTAAAGTTAAAATTTTCAGGACACCCTTTGAAAAGTTAAATGAAAACAAGGGCTTCCTATAGCCATGAAGCTTTCTGCATCTATCTACTAATACAGAGTTTGGGCCTCTCTTTTTATAAGCTACTATAGTTCTCTGAGATTAGAAGGATGTGTGTTTGCGCCAGAGCTGACACATGGCCTCCAGATGCGAGCAGACAAGAAGATTTGGCAGTGGTGAAGGACTAAAATCAGCCTGCGGATTTCGTAAGGCTGATTTTTGCCCTATCTGGCCCTAGCCTAATGTGTTCCGTGGTATTTAAATCTGGACTAACTACTGGCCACATCTGTATTTTTTCATTAAATGGGAGAAAGAATGAACATTTTCATAATGCCAAAAGGAGACATTTTCTAAATATAATCAATGAAAAATTCTGCATGAAATATCAAGTTACTCTTCAGCACCTTGTCTCTCTTCATTCTCTCTTTTTGCAAGTGTCAGTAGTTTGATTTTGATTGACAGTCTAATACAGCTCATGGGGGTGCTTCTTGTGCCTGAAATATGTATTAGAAATAAGTATTTCAAATTCACCAGAAGTATTATTATTTCTCTTTGTGCAGAATTTGTGCTAAAGTAATTTATTTTGTAATATTTTGTTTCTGTTGGAATCTGCTATTTGCAAAATAATTTTATTTTAGAAATGGTACAACATTTTTAACTGTTTATATTTACAAAAATTCTTATTTCAGTATGACAAAGGTTATAGCAAATTTTTATTTTTGCAATAGTTTTATCCATTAATAAGTGCAAAATATTTGCCCAGGTACAGTAACCTGACTAAACCTATAGCAAATGTATCTTTGATTACATAATTTCTTTAGTATTTTAAAGGGATTAATTTCCCTAAAACAAAACATTTACAAACCACATGCAGACATTTTTAGTGTAGAAAAAGGGCCAGTGACACCAACATGTGAAAAATGTCTGTGAAAGTTTGTCATTCATCCAGGCCATGGTATATGGTATGGTATAGCTATAGTAATAAGTCAAATCGATTGGACTTGCTCTATTTTTTTTCCTCAGGAAGACTTTTCGCTAGTCACCTAGCTTTCTCTTCTCTTATTCTGAACTGAGCCTGCTGGATGACTAGCAAAACATCTTCAAAAGAAAAAAGTCCAACTGATTTGATGTATCACTGTAGATATAGTAAAAATTGAATGTGTTTTATAAGCATTTATATATAATGTACTGTTAGCCTACATTCTTCTACAGTTCATAAAAATAAGCTCATGAGTTGCCACAGTGAAAGACATTACACATCAGATAACAGATAAACCCTGTAGAATACAATGGGTTTAAGCCTTAGAGAAGATAAAAAGGTGGCAACTGCCATTTATGGCTCTAAAAGAACTGTAGAAGAGCTAATGCCAATCCGTGCTTGTTTACAGTTTATTGGGCATTGTATGGGGCCCTCCAACAGGCTTCTTTGATCAATATCTGGCAAAAAGTCGTCCAGATATCAATCAGTTAGTTGATGTGGTCCTCTATCAGACCACCCGTATGCTCAACGTTATGATCCGACCGTTGGGCCCTAGGACTTATCAGGGAGAGATCTGCTTGTTTGGGCGGTCTCCTCTGATCTCTACATGTAAGCCACCTAAAGCTGTTCATAAACAATGTACATTGTATGAATATAAAATATGGAGTCTAACTTATTGAAGAGCTCATCTCATCTCATTATAGTAAAATCAACATCATAAGCAAGTATAAAAAAACCCTCTTTCGTTTAAATTTGATCTTCTATGGGTTTTTCCAATTGCTAGTTAAGCTCAGGGCACCCTGTGGTAAAGCTTTGCTCACATTAAGATGCTGGGCTACGTTTATTACAGTGCTGTACAACTTCTGAAATTTTTATGGTCTACGTTGTGGAGGGCCGATAATGTAAGCCATGCATGAAGAAATTCAGAGATTAGAACATGTTAAGATATACAAAGGTCTGGGGCCAGATGGTATTCATCCCAGGGTACTTAGCGAGCTTAGCTCTGTGATTGCCAAACCTCTTGTAAGGAATAGCACCTTACCGGTGCGGCGGGGATGCCCACCACACCACTCTACCTGCTTCCTTCATAGTGCAGGCACCGCGTGCCTTTCCTCCATTTAAAGGCACAGGCGCCAAATTTGAATTATTTAAAGGGGCATTTGTAGTGAACTTATTGCCCATGATAGGTTTATTCCTGGTGCCTTTACCTGTGCTTATTAAAGCTTCTGACTGTTCCTGATACCTGTTTTGACCCTGCCTGGCTTTGATTATTCTGCTATCTGTATCCTGACCTGTGCCTCTTATACGACCACCGAATCTGTCTCATCTTTTCTGATTGATTACCCGGTTTGACCCTTTGTCTGCCTGACAGGACTGGACTGAGAATCAAAATAGGCCCTGGCATTTCAGGTAAACAGAGGCCCAATCAGCCCACATAGAGGCCCAGTCAGCCCACATAGAGGCCCAAACAGTCCCCACCAGCCCACTAAATACTGACTTTCTATGGCACCTTATAGCAGCCCATCTGGCATTTGCCCTAACCCACAGATTGCCAGTCCGGGCCTGCTGCCTGACGTTCCTTGCTCTATGGTGTAGATTGTTTCCACTAACAGAACCTATATGCTACTCACAAAGTTGTTTCTTTAAAAGTGCCCATCAATAGTTATCGCTGGGAAATAAGGTTTCCTTAATCTGACGATAATCTGCAGTAAAAGGGACTCGACATAGAGTAGTAAAGCTGGAGTTTGAAAAGTGCTGCAGGCTAAAATCGCACTTACCAGATACGAATACTTTGTGCGCAGGAATAGGTACAAGAGCCAAATCTTCTTACTGTGCACTAGATGTCTCCTCGGCAGAGTTGGATTCGTAGGATTCCGACATGCGGTACTGCAGTTCCTTCACGCCGTGATTACGATAACTTAGAGGATTGTATCCCTCCAGGCTGTGCCTCTGTTTCCCTCGTGTGTCTCCCTGGCGGGGGTTGGGGCGGCTGTGTCCGGAGCTGTAGTTTCTCCTTCGTTCTGCTCTGCGATTCTATGTAGTTTGGCGCTTTGGTTCAGGATAAATAGTATTTTCAAATAGTAAAAGGAACTCAAAGTCCTTTTACTATTTGAAAATACTATTTATCCTGAACCAGCGCCAAACATCAGTGGTATTAAAGCTTTTTGAAGGGTTAATAAAGGATAAGGTACTGGACTTAATTTCAAATAACAATACGAGTTTGTGCCAACATGGTTTTATGAGTAATAGATCTTGCCAGACTAATTTAATTTCTTTTTCTGAGAAGGTAGGCAGGGACCTCGATTCTGGGATGTCAGTGGATGTGATTTACTTAGATTTTTGATACAGTGCAATGCAGAAGGTTACTGGTTAAATTAAGGAATCTTGTCCTGGAACATAGTATTTGTACCTGGAAAGATAGATTACAAGAGTGGTCAAAGCTAAGCACTGAATTGGACCAGTGTTGTTAGTGGAGTACTGCAGGCTTGCTTTTCAACTTGTTTATTAATGACCTTGAGGTGGGCATTGAAAGTACTGTTTCTATTTTTGCAGATGAAGACTAAATTGTGCTAAACTATAGGTCCCATGCAGGATGCCGCCACTTTGCCACTAACTGGAAAATTAGGTTAAATGAGGTTATAAATGGCAGTGTGTTGGGAGTTTCCTTAACTCAGAAAGATCTTAGGGATTTTTAAAGATAACAAGTTGTCTAATTCTGGGCAGTGTCATTTCGTGGCTTCTAAAGCAAAAAAAAAAAACTTCTGTTTTGCATAAAAAAAGAGGATAAACTCAAGGGATGAAAACATAATTATGCCTCTTAAGGCTGGGGACAGACAGGGAGATTTGGGGAGATTGACAAAGCGCCAGCGCTGTGCACACGCGGCGCAGCGATTTCCGGAAACGCCCGAAGTTTCCTCACGAAGTAACTTCGGGCGATTCCGGAAATCGCCGCGCCACATGTGCACAGCGCTGGCGCTTTGTCATTTAAACTAGCGACCGACAGGGAGAGTTCGGGGAGATTGTCGCCTGCTATTAAACGCCAGGCGACAGAATCTCCCCGAATATGCCTGTCTGTCCCCAGCCTTAGAGATCCCTAGTAAGGCCTCATATTGATTATGCAGTGCAGTTTTGGACTCCAGTCCTTAAGAGGGATATAAATAAGCTGGAGAGAGTGCAAAGATGTGCAACTAAGTTGGTTAAAGGGATGGAAGACTTGAATTATGAGGGTAGACTGTCAAGGTTGGGGGCTGTTTTCTCTGGAAAAAAGGCACTTGCGAGGGGGCATGATTATACCTTACAAGTACATTAGAGGACATTATAGATAAATAGCAGGGGACCTTTTTACCCATAAAGAGAATCACTGCACCAGAGGCCACCCCTTCAGACTATAAGAAAAGCAACATACGGTAGGTGGTTCTACACAGTGAGGACAGTGAGGTTGTGGAATGCACTGCTGGGTGATGTTGTGTGTTGGATGATTTCTTGGACAGACATAATATCATAGGCTATTGTGATACCAGGTCCGGACTGAGAATTAAAATAGCATTTCAGGTACACAGAGGCCCAGTCAGCCCACACAGAGGCCCAAGCAGCCCCACAAGCCCACTAAATAATGACTTTCAATGGCTTCTTATAGCAGCCCCTCTGGCATTTGCCAGAACCCACAGATTGCTAGTCCGGGCCTGTGTGATACTAAACACTATAGTTAAATTATATATGCCCATATCTATATTATGTGAAAATATGGAGGGGTGTGTGAATGGAAGCTGGGTTTTCATTTGGAGGGGTTGAACTTGATGGATTTCATCTTTTTTCAACCCAATTTAACTGTAAATATGTAACTGTAACTCCACTTTTTAAACTACTTCCATTTTAAACCACACCCACATTATCCCAAAAAACCACTCATATATGGAAATGTCATATTAAGACATAAGCTTAAATTTGTATGCCTCCCCCTCCCCTGTGGATAGCACAGCAACCACCAGGACATGATAAAATACCTTGGGGACCCACTAACAAGTATTTGGAAATGCTAACAAACCACCACCAAGTCCACCTACCACAGGTAGTGCATTGCACACAAAGACAGAGTAGGCAGAGTATGGAACACACAAGTTGCATAGGACAAGCAGAGTATTGCACACACAGACTGCATAGGACAGAGCATGAAATACACAGACAGTGTGGGGCAATCGGAGTATGGCACACACAGGCAGCTTAGGGCAGGCAGAGTAGGGCACACACAGGCAGCTTAGGGCAGGCAGAGTAGGGCACACACTGGCAGTGTAGGGCAGGCAGAGTATGGCACACAGGCAGCATAGGCAGGTAGAGTAGGGAAAGTGTGTGGCACACAGTCAAAGTATGGCGCAGACACACAGGCAGAGTATGGAACACACATATAGGGTAGAACACGCAGAGCAAGGTAGGAGACATGGAAACCTATCAGTACCACACTAAGATGAAAGGTACATACTGTACTATGTAAAGTCACACAATGCCAATGATTCTCAGATGAACAATGTGGGCACTGACAGTCTGAGGTGGGATCAATGCTGGGCGTATAGCTGTGAGCAATAGAGGTTCTTGCATGTTTGGGTGTACAATACCGAGTCTGAAAGTCCAGAACTATAGAAATAGTGGGAGCACTTACTGACCCTGCAAAGCTCCGATGTGCTACACTAAGCTATGATCCCACACAGCTGATATTGATACAGGATTTGAAGAGCACCAAAAGAAGCCAGTGTCCATTCATTAAAAAAGTAGAAAGGTATAAATGATTGTTAAAATTTACATAATAAGGGCTGCCTGTTGTACACGTTTAGTGGCTTTTCGCCACTTCATCAGAAACTTCTGATGAAAAGAGTAGAGCAGGCAGCCCTTATTATGTCGGGGCACGCTGTTTTTGGATTTTAACGATGATTAATAAATTTCTACTTTTTTCATGAATAGACTTCTTTTGGTGCTCCATGTTCTTCAAATCCTGTCACTCCGATATAAACTCAGATGTGGGAAAACGCATGTGCAATTATAAATACTGTATACTTCATGCAAAACATTCGTATGCAATAATTAATGGATGTATGCTTAAACATGTGTCAAAGTGTTATTATTAAGCATATATTCTCATAAATGCACATACCACAGAGAACTGAGGCCTAGTAGAAATGAAGTCATAGTGTGGTCACACTGAATTACCAATGAACCAATGGTAGAATATGTTTATATAGCTCGAATCTGTGTGTGAATCCCTACCGCCTCAGAGCTGCATCACCACTGTCTGATCTGCCCGATATTGACAAATTTTACTTTGACATAGCTACGGTTGGTAGCAAAACGGCTGTCGAGGTGTAGTGGTGCACTTGGGTGACGGGCCCCTCCTGGAGGACTGGTGAGGCACACATTATACATCGGAACATATGGTCTGAGGCTGGATTAATAACGGGCAGATCCGACGGTGGCAACGCAGCTCTGAGGTGGTAGGACTTCACATACTTTTCGGTAAAGATATTTCCTTTTATTCTCCCAGGCAGCACCCGGAGCCACTTTGGTATCTATATTTGGGACACTGACATCATAGCAATGGGTGCTTGTGACTCTGTCATCTCATTCTGACAATTCATTTGTTTGATTGACTACATTTAAATCACCAGTGGGTTTCATAATCAACTAAGGGGCAGATTTACTAAATTCACATGAAGGATTTGAAGTTCGATCGAATTTCAAATAGATTCAAATCTGAATTTTCGAATATGCAAATGAGGCAAATTTGACCATTGAATTTTCAATATTTGACCGATTCGAATAATTCAAATATTTAAATTTAATTTTATTCGAATATTCGATGGCCGAAGTACTTTCCCTATTCGACCACCTAGTTCATCAGACATTTCTGAAAATTGCGTAATAATTTAGCAGTTTGCCTCATTTATCTCGCACAATGTTTTACGTACAAAATAAAATCACCCTAAACATGGATGTCCACGGTCTACTGAATAGTTTGATGCCCAAGATGCATAGATTTACCAAAGTATGTGATATTTATAGACCCCAAATGAAAAACATGCATATGAATTTTCACGCTGGCCAACACAGCTGCTGAAAACAGAGCCTTGACTGTGCCTTATTTGCTGTTATACCCCCAAACTGTAAAAAGACCCCCAGAAATCAATATATTTCTGGGAAGGACATATTCTGACCGAGCACACAAGGTAAAATAAATCTTTCTATATCAAAGCATCAAACAAAAAAACTATACTAAATATACAGAAGGAACAATAATGCAAAAAAACCACAAAAATAGCGTAAATCAATGAAATGTCAAAATAACTCATGTGGCAGCATAATTAGTGGATTAGTACGCTGTTGCATCAGTTATTTTGACATTGCATTGATTTATGCTATTTTTGTGGGGTTTCTTTGCAATTTTATCCCTGCATTATTGTTCCTTATGTATATTTAGTATAGTTTTGCAGTTTGGTGCTTTGGTATAGAAAGATGTATTTTACCTTGTGTGATCGGTCAGTATATTTTACTTAGTTTGATCTTTCAGAATATATGCTTTCCAAAAATATATTGTTATCTGGGGGTATTTTTACAGTTTTGGGGTCTTAGAACAAGGCACAGTCGGGGTACTGTTTTCAGCATCTGAGTTGGTTAGCATGAAAATTCATATGCATGTTTTTCATGGAGTCCGTACATACCACATAATTTGGTATATCTATGCATATTGGGTATCAAACTGTTCCGTAGACCCTTGGGGTCAATGTTTAGGGTGTTTTACAATTGTATGTAAGAAATTGGGTGAGATAAATGCGCCCAATTGCAATATTTTTAGGCGATTTTTAGAAATGTCATAAAAACCACTACCTTTAGTGTAGCTTTGCAGTATGCTAGTTTGGAATAGAAAGACATAATTACCTATTTTTGATTTGTCAGAATGTGTACTTTCCAAAGATATATGGCTCTTGGGTGTCTTGGTGCTGTTAGGAGAGTCTTTTGGCAGACAATGCTCAGTCACAGGTCTTTGTTCACAGAAGGCGAATTGGCAGCAGAGAAAAGTCATTTGCACTATTTTTATTTGGGGTCCGCACTTTTCCATAGACCCGTGGCGTAAATATTTAAAGGGAAACTGTCATGGGAAAACATGTTTTTTTTTTAAAAGGCATCAGTTAATAGTGCTGCTCCAGTAGACTTCTGCACTGAAATCCATTTTTCAAAAGAGCAAACAGATTTATATATATTTAGTTTTGAAGTTTCTGACATGGGGCTAGCCATTTTGTCAATTTTCCAGCAGTCCCGGTCATGTGACTTGTGCTAGCACTATTGAGTGCTGTTCTTAGATCTACCAGGCAGCTGTTATCTTGTGTTAGGGAGCTGTTATCTGGTTAACTTCCCATTGTTCTGTTGTTAGGCTGCTGGGTGGGGGAAAGGGAGGGTGTGATATAATTCCAATTTGCAGTACAGAAGTAAAGAGTGATTGAAGTGTATCAGAGCACAAGTCACATGATTTGGGGCAGCTGGGAAAGTGACAAAATGTCTAGCCCCATGTCAGATTTCAAAATGAAATAATAATAAAAAATATGTTTGCTCTTTTTTTTTTTTTAAACTGACAATTTTTATTGAGATCAGTTATGCATATATCAGGTTATCCGTGGCACACGGTATCCTGTTAGAGATTGTCACATGTCATATAACTAATTACAATCATTATACAATGGAAAAAGATGGGAGAGGTGGAGAGAGAGAAAAAGAGAGAGAGAAAAGAGAAAAAAATAAAAAAAAAATAAAAAAAATAACACATAGTCCTAATCATAAGGCGGTGGGGTATTTATAGTGGCACATTTAGGTGGGAATTTGGGTATTGGATTTGCTGATAGCCAATTAGTAAAGTTTATATCACGAATGCAATGCTTGGAAGAGCTGAGAGTCATTTTCATGAGCTAGCCATGGAAGCCATATTTTGTCAAAAGCTGCCATATCATTCTTCAGAGTATAAGTAAGCTTCTCATTAGTGGCGATGCAAATTATCTTTGCCTTGAGAGAACCCAGAGGTATTCCTGGTTTTTTCCAATTAGCTGCTATGATAAGTCTCGCTGCCATCAAAATATGTTGACTTAATCTGTGGGCTGAATTAGTAAAGTTGAGTGGTTTCCTGCCCAGTAAAATCACCATAGGGTCTTTTGGAAAAGTATTATGGAGGACTATGGATAAGAGGTGTAGAACAGCATGCCAAAATTGTGAAACAGCCTTGCAGGACCACCATATATGCAATAATGTTCCTGGGTCCGGACAGCCTCGAAAGCATTGTGGGTTGTATGAGGGATATAATTTGCTCAGTCTCGTGGGAACTAGATAAGTCCTATGGAGTAATTTAATAGATGTTTCTCTTACGGTCACACAGGTGCTCCCTTTGTGTGCTGTAAGACTGCATTGAGCCCATTGTTGGGTTGAAAGAGTGGTATTTAAGTCTTTCTCCCACTTCATCATATATCCCAATTTCTGGGAATGCTGTGGAGGTTGGTTTAATAGCTTGTACAGTGTGCTGAGAATGCCTGGTTGTAGTGGGTGTTGTCTACAAATGGTCTCCAAGGCAGTAGACTTTAGGCAGTAGTCTGTGGTTAGCCTTATTTGTTGGTGCGCAAAGTGAGCTAATTGTGTCATCCGGAAAGCCTCCTGTATGGGGGGGTTGTAAAGGTCCTGTAGTTGTTGGGGTGTGAGAGGTTTCCCAAATTTGGTCAGCGATTGGAGTGTTTGGACTCCCTTAGTATTCCACCAAGTCATTGCTCGTCTTGATTGCCCTATTGGGAAGTCTTGATTATTTGCCAAGGGTGTTAAGGGAGAAGGGGAAGATATCAGGCCAAATCTCCTCCTTGAGGCCGACCATAGTCGTAGCATTTCTATAGTTAGTGGAGATGCATTGGATATGATATGGTACGGTATCTTTGATAACCATATCAATTGTTGCGAGAGATATGGGTATAGTAAATCATCTTCCATTTGAACCCACAGTGGTGCCAGGTGCCCCGCATGGGGCGGAGTTAACTGTGCAAGGCGGGCTGCCCAGTAATACTTGACGAGATGTGGTACTGACAGGCCTCCATTAGCTTTGTGTAGGCTCATTGTATGTTTGGATATTCTTGGGTGTTTATTTTGCCAAATAAAAGCATTCATCTTAGATTGCAGTATGTATAAGTCCTGTAGAGGTACTTTAATTGGTAGCGTTCTGAACAAGTAGAGGATTTTGGGTAAAAGTACCATTTTAATGCAGTGTATCCTGCCCACCCAGGAGATCTTATGTTTGTCCCATTTTTGTAATTCCTGTGTCAAAGTCTTGAGCATTGGTTGAAAGTTGGTTTTATAAAGCGTGAGGAGGGACTTAGTGATTTTAACTCCCAAATATTGTAATTACTCCAGTTGTATTTTAAAACCTAAATTCAGTTCCAACAATTTAACAGTATGGTTTGGTATATTGCAGGGCAGCATCTCAGACTTGTCGGGGTTTATATTCAATCCGGAAACTTTAGCAAAATGTGATAAAGAGTTCAGCAAGTTGGGGAGGGATGTTAGGGGGTTTATTACATGCATCAATAAATCGGCTACAAACATCGACATCTTATATTCGCGGTCTCCAATTTTCAGGCCTTGTATAGCCGTCTGATTTCTAATATCTCTTGCTAATGGTTCCATTGCTAGGGCAAACAATGCTGGTGAAAGTGGACACCCCTGTCTGGTACCACGTTGGATAGTGAAAGGGCTTTGTGGTGAAGTAGTGGGGAGATTTAGGTATGCTGTCGGGTTGTGATAGTAAGTTTTAAGAGTATTCAAAAAGTTGCGTACTATTCCCATGGTTTCCAGTAACGTGAAAAGATATTGCCAATTTAAGGTATCAAATGCCTTTTCAATATCGAGTGCTAATAAGCATAGGGGGGTTTTAAATTTATTTGCAAGGGCTATTATATTAAGGATCTTCCTTATATTATCAGGAGCTTGGCGGGATGGGATAAAGCCTATCTGATCTTTATGAATTATGGAATTTAAAATTTTGTTCAATCGCTGTGCTAATATAGTTGCCAAGATCTTAATATCCAAATTCAAAAGTGATATCGGTCTATAATTTTTCGGGGATAAATGATCCTTATTTGGTTTAGGAATCACTGTTATTCTAGCTTCATTCATTTCTGGGGGTAAAGGTTGGCCCTGTGTAATGTGTTGAAAAAGTTTATGTAAGTGAGGGGTTAGTTGGTTTTGGAATTTTTTATAATAAAGGGATAACAAGCCATCTGGGCCTGGGGCTTTATTCAATTTAAGGCGTTTAATTGTGTCTTCAATTTCCTGGTAAGTAATATCGTCCTCTAGTGTAGATTTCATCTCTTGAGTCAATGGTGTTGGGGCATGCTTTTCTATATACTTTTGTAGAGTTTTACTGTCTAATTGGTGTGGGGAGGTGTATAAACGTTGATAATACTCCTGAAAGACGGAAGCTATAGCGTCTGGGTCGGAGGTGATGTGGCCATCTGGGTATTTAATTTTATGGATGGAGTTTCGTTTATTATGGGCCTTCAATAAATTAGCCAGCATTCTACCGGGTTTGTTAGCAATGAGGTAAAATTTATGATTAGTCTTTTGAATGGACTGTTCGGCCAAATAGATTTGGCAGGCTTTAATTTTTTGTTTAGTTTCCTCTATGAGCCTTCTAGTTTTAGGGTGGGGGCGGGATCTATTCGAATTTTCAAGGACCTCCAAGTCTTTTTCAAGGGTGGTTAATGTTTTTAATCGCTCACGTTTTCTCTTAGATGCATATTGGATCAGACATCCCCTGATATATGACACAGACGACAAGTGGAAGAAGCGCACACTCTTTAGCAAGCAAATGGTTCAGCTCACCTGGTGCTCAATTGTTTAAAGGGCTCGGCAACCCTCTTGTACAGGAACGGATAACGGATAACAATGGCACTCCCGGTAGAATTAATGCAGGGTTACCCCTTGCTCTTTATTAAGGTGCAGATGTGCAACGTTTCGGGGTCTCCCCCTTTATCAATTCCCCCATGCTTGATAAAGGGGGAGACCCTGAAACATTGCACGTCTGCACCTTAATAAAGAGCAAGGGGTAACCCTGCATTAATTCTACCGGGAGTGCCATTGTTATCCGTTATCCGACCCATCCCCTGATATATGCCTTATGTGCTACCCATACCCAAGATGGAGATGATTCGGGTATCGAGTTTTCTGTCATAAAGTGCTTTAATTCTTGTGTTATGTATTTGATGCAATCGGGAACGGCTAATAAGCTCTCGTTTAGTCTCCAGCTTGGTCGTATAGGAGAGGAGGTCTGCAAATCCAATATTGTCATCATAAGGTCATGGTCTGACCAGGCACAGTGAATTATCTTGGAGTCCATAATCTTAGAGGCGTCTTGGCTATTAATTAGGATATAATCTATTCTGGAGTAACTGTGGTGCACATGTGAATAGTGTGTATACCCCCTTTTGGTGTCATTGGTCTCTCTCCATGAGTCGGTCAAGCTATGCGTGTGCAAGATTGTGTAATCTTTTTGTGTTTTATGGTAGCGCTCTGTGAGGTCCTATCCAATGTATGATTAAAAGAGAGATTGAAGTCTCCTGCCCTCACAATTCTCGCTTTCGGGAAATCTGTTAATTTAGTTAGAATGTGTTCAAAGAAAGGAAGGGGAGAGTCATTCGGAGCATAGGTGGAGACAATAGTGTAGGGTGTGCCGTACAACGTTCCCAGGAGTATGATGTATTGACCCTGGTTGTCATGAATGGTTTTTGTAATGGTGAATGGAAACTGGTTATGTAAAAATATAGCTACTCCTCTTACTTGTGGTGGAGGAGAGAAAGAATCTAGAGTAATTTTTGTGGTAATATTTAGGAAAGGATGTTAAAGTAAAGTGTGTTTCCTGTACACATAACACATCAGGTCTATGATAAGTCTGAAATGCTGCCCGTCGCTTCGTTGGGGAGTTGAGACCCTGTGCATTGTGCTACACAATTTGAATTGACATTAGTATATTCAAGAGTAGTTGTATATTGCTATGGATTACTGGGAATAGTTGTCCGACTATGTTATATTGGTGTGGCACGTTAAGGGTCCCAAGTCTCCATCTTCAAAATCATAATAAGGCATATAAACAAAGAAAAGAATATTGAAAAGAGTATATACATAAATTCCAACTAAAACAAGTAACTTAGTGAATTAACACTGCAGGTGAGCGCAATGACTTCTCTGGTCACCTCCTGTTGCGGAGGGGGAGTAGAAGAAAGGCGCTCTGTGTGGGGGGGCAATTTCCTGCATCCCCAAAAACAATTGGCAATGTGGGGGAACATATCCCCAAAAGGATAAAACTGTTGAAGTGGACAGTAAATATTTGTAATCCAGGGTCAGTGGGTAGGTATAGCTTACCCCACCCGTGTCTGGTATTCATAATCTTCTTTCCTTGTTCGCAAATGGATCAGGCTAGGGTGGGTCAGCATTTGGCCTGGAGCGGGCAAAACGTTTTTCCCTGGGTGGAGAGTGTGGTGTCGGACATTTCTGTTGCTTGGAAGTGGACTCTGTCGACCATTCCGGTCCTGCCCTTGGTGGTCTTGTGGATGTGTGATTATCTCCGTTTGGTGTGTCGATTCCCTCTTCTAGTATTGCCAGACCAGCCTCTGCAGTATAGATCGTGTGGGCACGGCCCTTCCAAGCAAATTGTAGTGAGAATGGGAAGCCCCATTTATATTTCACCTTGTGTTGCAAAAGCAGTGCCGTTACTGGTTTCATTTGTCGTCTCTTCTGCAGAGTAGTCGGGGCAATATCTGCAAAAAGCTGCATATTGTGGGGTAGCGTGTCATCATTTAGCTCCCTGGCCGCTTGTAGAGCCATGTCTCTTGTTTCTACATGATGTAGTTTTAGAACTATGTCTCTTGGGATGTTTGGGTTGCGTGGGCGGCCTAAGGCCCTGTGTATGCGCTCAATATGGAGGTATTCGCCGGAAAGTTCGGGGAGTAGTTGTTGTAAAACCCCTGTCATCAGTTGCGTAATATCTGTTATGGTTTCGGGGACCCCCCTAACTCGCAAATTACCTCTCCTTGAGCGGTTCTCTAAGTCCTCCACCTTATTTTCCAGTTGCGCAATCTGGTCTTGGTGGGCCGCAAGCTGTTTCTGGTCTTCCTGTAGGGCCCTGGCATGGTCATCAGATATCTGTTCTAATTTGTCCACGCGGTTGCCTAGATCAGTAATTTGTCGGGCAAAATCTGTGACTGCTGCTGCCAGTTCAGTTTTGAACAGATTTTGAACTGCTTGTAAAGCGGCTTGAGTCTCCAGCGAAAGTTCCGGTACCTCCGTCTCTGTGTCCTGATCAGCATTTGCTGGCAAAGATGGCGGCTGCGCCAATTCTGTGGCGCACTTATGAAACATCGGGGGTGTGTTCAGGTGTGGTTTCTTTTTCGTGGTTGGTGGACCCATTGCTAGAATCCAACGGTTTTCTGGATGGTTCGGTATGTCCAAGCTGAAGATTTGGAACTATGTTCCTCGCTAATGATAACTGTTTAGCGTGATGCAGGAGCGGAGCACTCACAAACACATCCTGTCTGTGTAGCTGCGCGCATGCGCCCCTTCATGTTTGCTCTTTTGAGAAATGGATTTCAGTGCAGAATTCTTCTGGAACAGCACTATTAACTGATGCATTTTGATTTTTTTTTTGCCATGACAGGATCCTTTTAAGGTGTTTGTATGTAAGAAACCGGGTGAGATAAATGCACCCAATTGCAATATTTTTAGGTGATTTTCAGAAATGTCATAAAAACCACTGCGTTTAGCGTAGCTTTGGAGTATGGTAGTTTGGAGTAGAAAAATATACTTACCTATTTTTGATTCGTCAGAATGTGTACTTTCCAAAGATATATGGTCTGGGGGGTCAATTGCTTTGTTTTTATTTGTGGTCCGCACATGCCAGCTGCTTTGGTATATCTATGCATACTGGGCATCAAACTCTTCCGCAGACCCTGGGTGTCAATGTTTTGATTGTCTTACAATTGTATGTAAGAAATTGGGTGAGATAAACGCGGCCAATTGCAATATTTTAGGCAAATTTTCAGAAATGTAAAAACAGCTGCCTTTATTGCCAAATTTAGGGAAGGTTTGCGGTCTTCATTTTAGGGCACCTAGATGCCACGTGCTTAGGTACACCTACACATATTGGGCATCAAACTGTTCAGCAGACCCCAGGCTTCCATATTTGGGGTCATTTATCTTGATACTCAATAGTATGTGGGACATACAATGCGGCAGGGTAAAGGTTTTCTGGTGATTTTTGTAAATGTCACCAAAATTGTCAGATTTAGGAAATGCTGCAGTTTTGCGCCTTGGTGCTTTGGAGTAGAAAGACATGCATTCCCAATTTGGATTCAGGGGAATGTGTACTTTTTGAATATATATGGTTTTCTGGGGTGAATGTACCTTTTCCTACCTTTGCCGCCCCCCCCTTTATGCCACATGCTTGGGTAGACCTATCCATCAAACTGTTCAGGGGATCCTAGGCTTTCATATTTGGGGTGATTTCTCTTGATACCTAAAAGTATGTGGGGAATACCGTGCTGCAGGTTGGAAATTTTGAGGTGATTTTAGGAAATGTCAATTTAGGAATGGTTTGCTGCTTGGCACTTTGGAGTAGAAAGACATGCATTCCCAATTTGGATTTGTGGGAATGTGTACTTTCTGAAAATACATATATAACTTACTTTTTTTTAACTTTGCCCCCCCCCCCAAAACTATGTAAATGTTTTTATTTTTCAGTACATGAAATTACCATATAGGGGTCTTTGTTTTGGGGCCCCTAAATGCCATGTGCTTGGGTACACCTATACATATTGGACATCAAACTGTTCAGAGGACCCCAGGCTTTCATATTTGGGGTGTAGATTGGAAGCTTTGTGGTAATTTTTTTTAAAAAATCACCAATTTCTATAAAACATTATAACTGTATGAAACAATTGCAGCTTGGTAGTTTGGAGTACATAGATATAGTTACACATTTTTGATTTATCAGAATCTGCTCTTTCTAATAAAGGGTAGTTTTCTAGGGTAAACCTACTGTTGGTGGAATTTTTGGCCTTGAAATCAGAAGTATGCCATTTGGTGAGCAGTGCTTTGGAAATTTGGTAGTGTACTGCTTGTAGATTTTGATCTATACAAGTGAGAAATCTCCATAAAACTATATATATTTGGTATTGCCGCATTCAGGAGACATGGACCTTTCCAAATCGGGTGTTTTTTCATACATAAAATAAATGATGTTTCTGTTATATGTGATTGTTCTTTGTGAAACATGATTTTTTTCATTTTATTAGACGCCAAGAAGCCTATTTTTTTTTTTACAGAAGTATAATTACACCAAAATTCTGGCATATTCTGAAAGTTGTCCTGAAAAAAACAATATATTGTTTTCCTGGGTAAACTGTAAGACCTTCCCAGGAAAGGCCCTTAAAGTGAAAGAGTACAAAATGTCTAAAAACTGCTTGGCGGTAGATGTTCGCATTTAGAACAAAACGGCTGGCAGTGAAAGGGTTAATGGAGGGCCACACAAGGGGGGCAGCGAGTTAGCTGCCCGTTTGATAATACTAGTTTTTATATTATGTACAGCTGCTGGCCAGCAAAAGAGAAGGTGGAGGGAACCATTTTAAAATAAATCATTGTATTTTATGATATTATGTCACCAGTGGGAAATGGAAGATGTTACACAGGTCACTGGTTCAGTTTTATCATTTATTTATTTATTATTTGTGCTCCGATTTCAATTAAGTTTTGACTTAAGTTCAGCTTCTGAAATTTTGGGATGGATTTACTATTCAGGTAGATGCAGATACCATGGGTCCCCAACTGTTGCAGAATTCACACTGCCTTGATCCTTAATTTTAGATTAGAGGATGCTGGTAATTGTAATCCAGCAACATCTGGACCCAAGGGTAAAAAACAGGGATAGCGGGCATCCTTTGTTTCAGTAGGAATGTTTGGCACTAGCATATAAGGCTTACAGTTCAGATCATGTTACACTATAAACACATTTAGATTAAAGTGTGGTCTATGAAAATGCATTAGAATTGCAAGGATTGGGTTTTATAAACATTTGTGACATTTTTGTCACATATAAAAGGAATGTTAACCCATATTTGATTATTTATAAACACTTGACAAAAATCTATCATGTGAACATGCAATTTATTTATTTATTTTAAACATATGGACATTGGTATAAGACATTGCACTTTTTTATGAATTACATTTATTTATGCATTAGTTTACAATGTGTACAAGCACAGTGTTTTTATAGCCTTAAGCTGGCCATAGACGCAATGATCCGATCGTATGAATCCTCGATTCGTACGATTTTCGGATCGTGTGAGTGTTCCGACATTTGTCGTGCCATGCCGATCGGTCATTTGGTCGATCGGCCAGGTTAGAAAATTACTGTCGGCTGGCGATCATATCGTTGCGTCTATTGCAGATTTTCAGTGGGAGACCGTCACTAGGTTTTTAATCGTACAACTTTTGTACGATCCCTGTCAGGGAAGGTTAGAGCCAGGTAGGGAGATGGGGAAGTCCGATGATTTGAACGATCGGATCTTTGCGTCTATGGCCAGCTTTAGACAAAACTCTCTTCTCTGCTTCAGAGTAACTAACAAATTGCATGGTAACAAAACTCCCTTCTCTGCTTCAGAGTAACTAACAAATTGCAAGGTTAAACATCTGCAATCCTTTTGGATGCCCACGCTAGCAAGGAGGTGCAGAGTCCAAAGCTGTCATTAGACATAATGCCTTTTCTACAGTGATGTTGAAGAGGGTTTTAATGTTTGCACTTTCATTTTGTTACTCAGTAATATATAAAAACTGACTTCTTCTCTACAGTTGTAAAGTGCGGGAATCCAGGAGAAATACTGAATGGAGAAATAGAAGAGCCAATAAACCAGACTTTTGGTTCCAGAGTGGTTTTTAAATGTAATACAGGGTAAGGTTTTTAATGCTTTTTTCCTTTCTCTGGATCATCTAGCAGGTTTTTTTTTGTGTGATTATTTATCACATTTTAGACATATAAATAGACATATTTTAATCTGTTCATACAATATGCTCACAAAATAGCACCTGGTGGCATCTAATAGTAAGATTAATACAATGTTTTCATATAACAGTACCATCATATATACATTTGTGTGAAGCTTATTAGAACATAACCGCCTTTCCAATAAACAATACATTTGCTTACAGTTGCAGTTCAGAGGGAAGAACATCACAGAATGATGCAAGCAGTTTGCAAAATGACTGTAAAATTGAAAGATATGTTTGTATCATCAGTAAAAAAAAAGTGTTTTACCTGCAACTTACTAGTTGCTTTCAAAGTAAAACCCCCACACTTAGTTGCCCTTTTATTAGACACCAGTGGGATCACCTGACTATAGTTGGGAGGGGTAGGAGCTACAGCAAGGAGCTGGTCACTGCTCCTATATGAACTATAACAAACGAGGGAAAGTTGTGCTCACCGCTAATTTTTAAACAGGTAAAACTTAGTCCCTTTGTAAAATGTATAATGAAGTAATAGAATTCTTAATGAATCAGATGCAATTTTGATAGTAGGACTGGCCAGATATGGGATGACTTTGACGTAGTTGGCCAGCTTAAATATATTGCAATATATGGACAAATAATTACTGTTGTTTAAAGGGTAAGGCATTTTTTAGTAGCTGTATGCACAAAATGTCTCAATGTCTTAAATATATTGATAATGGGTTGAGTGTAGAGGACCTTTTGTATTTGTCTATATGTATTTTGTGGTCACAGCCTCATTGCACCCCCGCCTAATGGTTTTAAAAATTAGTGGTGAGCACAACTTTTTGTTTTGTACTAGCTATTCTTCTCTTGGCATTATACAAGATTAGGCCCCAGTCATCTTGTGACTTCTGTTCTTATTACAGTATCCCACTTTAGCATTTAAGAAGGCTTATACCTCTGTATTAATATATGTATTTAGGTATCTTTTGTGGAAGTCCATTATATTCAGATTTTTTATTATCCTTAAGGAAAACTATATCCCCAGAATTTATCCAGCTGATGAGCTGTGTGTGTGTGAGAGAGAGACACGCTGCTGGATTGCTCAGTGTCAGGAGAAAGAGAAAAATATTTATTTTTGTATTAGCCAGGAGGCTAGATCTTTCTGTTCAAACTTCTGCAGCCGCTGGTGTGTGAAGTCGCCTCATTTGCAGCCTACGAGCGAGTAACCCCCCACAATAAAATGGGGGTTCTACTATATATATATATATATATA